>OY728147.1:1946914228-1947411704 GCA_963277665.1 Viscum album | reverse complement strand
GTACATACCATACTTATGTTGTGAAATAGACCCATTAAAATGAATATTTTGGAAGAGATAGCCTCGGTGCACGGTTGGCACACTGTTGTTACTAACAAGGTCGAAAAACAATGTGTCTTATTTTATGTGGCCACACAGTTTGGTTAAATATCAAAGGTGGACTAGAAAATTATAAAAATTGGTGTAGATATATGGAGATACTCACACGGTTGAAGCATGGGTTGTCTAACCATGCACTACAACAGTTCGAGGTATCATTTATTAGAGAAATAGCTCTATACGTTTGGAATACAACTTGTAAACTATTCATGGAAACCATGTAGGTTAGAGGTTCTTAGATAGTGGATCCATACAATTTTCCTAACAATGTAGCCAAACTGTATACCTATTATATGTGAAAATATTTCTATTTTCCCCCTCTAACCAAAAAATGGTATTAACACTATTTATTCATATATTCATTTTGGATATCTCTCCACATGAACTTACTTCCCCTCCTCTTCCATGGGATGATTTTCACTCATTATTGATCTAAATCGAATGTCATTGGATGTGCTGTAATTATAATAGTGGGTCTACAACACCTCTTTCCTCCTTTATTTTTTTCTTCATCCATAGATTTGTTATCATTGTGAATGATAATATGCCCTATTTTTAGGGTGAATTCTTATTTAATAAATTTATAACATTTTGAATACAATCTAATCATGATAATGGATGAGTGAATATTCCATATTATAAATTAGGAGATAATGATTATTTTCCATTAATGTTTCATTATTTATAAATTGTTACCATTATGTCGCACACCAAACATCCAATGTAGTTATACTAAAATATGAAATGTCTTAAATTAAATACTTTAACCATAATTTTGATGTTCCTTAGGCGTATTTATATGGATATAGGTTGATGAAATCAACCCAAACCACAAGATAGGGTGATTTTTATTAAATTCTTAAAATTATTTTTGTATTCCTAATCTACCAAACCACCCCTTTGTTGCGTTGAACTTTAAACATATAGTGGATTTCCTTATTGAATTAAATTAATGTTATGTGATGTGGATACAAACATGGACCTCAGAATTTTGTAAATTAATTGAATAATGAAATGAATCATGATAAATTATTAATTGGAATGAATTTATTCCATGGTCTTTCTTGTTTGTTTACAAATGAATGGATTTAGTTGTATAGATTGAACTGTTAAAATGGAATGGATGATTCCCATGGACTATGATAATTTATTAAATGAAATGTGAATTTTTATTATAGTATGACTTGAACAATAATTGTGTTCTGATATGGAATTCCGTGTATGGTCTTGTAAGGCATGGTGAATTGTATGGATGATTAATGGTTAAGGAATATTGGAAACGATTAACATCATCAATTTATTTGAAATAATGAACATCGTGTTCGCTATTATTCTAAATTACATTCCTCATCATGGAAATGGAGATCCATATCATTCTTTTGAAATGTTTTGGACATGGTCTTCCTTATCATGGATAATTCAAATATCATACATGACATTCCTTATTCTTAGACATGGCTTTCCTTACCATTTATTTTTAATTATAGGATGCGGTGTTCCTTATAATTATATATTGAAACATCCAAAATGGAATTCCTTATTATTGAACATTTTATTCCCTATCCATTATGATAAATTTTAGGTTATGGGGTTCTAATTTATATATTGTAATTGGTAAACATCATACTCAATATATTTTATGGGGAATGGTTGGACACGACACTCCATGTTATGTGGGTAAGATTCTAAGGGTAATCCTTTTTTAAAATATTAAATCCATGTATGGTTATCCCTATACATGTATTAATTGGTTATATACCATGATTCCTTGGTAAATTTATATAAAATGTGAAATTATCAAACATTCCATCTTAGGTTTAAGTAAGTATGCTAATCCATGTGTCCCACAAGGCACCTAAAATCGACATGGTTATTTAATTAATTAAAAAACTTTATTATAATACCTGAAATATATTAAATTATATATGGAAAAACTATATTCCATAATAAAATTTTTATTTTGGACTAGTGGGTTTTATTCACACTCTATTAGGGATTCATTTTGATAGCTAGATAGATCTCTTTGTAATAGGCTGGGACCATGGATTGTGCCACTTTACTATTACTATTTCTGGATTTGTACATGATAAGGATCAAAAAATGAGAATGTACATGTGGTTTTTTTGTTTATTTATCTTTATTCAATATAATCTTGTTGTATGCATTTATGGTTGTATGCAGACTGCCTTGTATTTTTGGAATAGCATGTTCCGGAATGGTTGATTATTTGACACCATCCTGGAGATTTATTTATTGTTACTTGTTAGATTTTGTTAAATTCTATTAGATTTTATTTATTTATGCTTAAAATATGTTCATTACTGATCAAGTGGGTATAGTCTCCCCATTTTAGTACCTTTAGAACCCTGCTACTAGTCAATAGTCTCTAGAATATAGGGGTCCACTTTTGAGGCCATGTCACCAACCAGTCTTGTAAATGTTTATAGAGTGAACTCGTTCAATAGTAGAGAAATTAGTGTTAGACCATATTTAATCATGTATTACTATTTCAGGATGGTATATCGGATACTAGGTATGAGTTGGGACTTGGTAAAAATCTTGTGTTTGGGAATCACAAATCCATGCATAAGGGAAAGATCATATTTCTAGGGATGATAAGATTTTTCATATTATTCATTAATATAGTTTATTATTATTTATCCTTGAGTTATTAATGTCTGTTAATTCGGTATTTATAAATGAGATTTAACTCTTTGCATGATATCAAATGTGATGAGTTTTTTATGAATTATTTCAAGAACAAATTATTCACATTTCATGATTATCTTTATAATATGCTTATGTGATTTTTTTAGCATGATTATCTATATACTATTCTTGGGTGTTTTCCTACTTATATTATGTTATCCTCTATTTATGTGATAGATTTTTAGGTTATTTGATAATATATGGTTTATTTAAATAATTTATTTTCATTAGCCTAAATGTTTCTCCCTTATCTCTTAATGGTGTAATAATATTTAATCATATTGAAATTTATTGAATGGATAAAATGGGTTTGAATGGAATATTAATTAACATGAATGACAATTTAAATTTTATTGAATTTGTGTTTTATTAAAAAATTCATATTATTTCTTATGGATTTTAGTAAAATTTTGTTCCAATTGAAACTTATAAAAGTGTTTACCACTATAACTTGTGAATATAGACTTGTATAATTAAGTCCTTATATGATTTTCTTCACCCTTGTATGTGAGTTTTATCATCATTTTCATATGAGATAAACCCATTAAGGGTGTTTTGAAATTTAAATCCTTATGGGATGCACTTAAATAGGATACCTATCATAATTTATAGAGTTTTGAGTACATAAATTGGGATTGGATACCCATATATCTGGACCCATGGATGCATGATGATACCCTCATAGGTATTCTTTATTCTTACTTTATTTAGTAATAACACATGGTGGTGTGTTTGTGTAAATATGGATGGTTATTTAATGTGTCATAAGAAACTAATAAGGTTATCATTTAAATTTACGATGGAATAATACTTGATGAATCCTATTTTCCTGATTTTTTGATTTATAAATGTGAGGTATGAGTTAATTAAAATGCTAATTACAACCTAAAAGGTGTTTTCCTCTATAAATTGGAATTTTAGTTTCCTTTATTTGAATCATTTTTTGATAAATTATAGATAAATAAATTGTTTAAAAGGATATTATAAGATGATTTTCCTAATGCATCATGATTCCATCTAGATAAAGTGCTATGTATACATTGTGAAATTATTTTCATATTTACCGGTATTAGATTTTTCAGGTATCTAAGCCTTCTTAATGCATATAATAGATGTTATGTTTAGAAATGGATAAAGTAAAACTTTTAATGGTTTTGTAAATGAATAAACCTTATGTACATGATTTCTTTATAATTTCCTTTAGTTTCCTGGAATGAGAACATGATCATTTCCTGTAGGTCTTATTTGGATTATATTGTTATATTAATTTGGATATAAAGGGAATGTGGAAGAGAATGGTGATTTTTTAGGCATGAATCTATATTAAATGATGAAATATTATGTAAAATTTAAGGGTCATCATGGTTTTAGTAGCACCCTTAGCGGTAAAATCTTTGGAAAATGATTCCATTAATTTTTCATGTGATAGGTTTTTTTGGGTACCATTTGATTTTGGTAGAGATCTTCATGTTGAAATAAACTTGATTGAGTGTATAACTATCTATTAAGTTATGCCTTGAGGGGGGGTATTACCATATAAGGATTCGTGGTGACTGTCACCTTATATCCTTTTTCATTAAAATTGCAGACCTATATGGAGAACTCACTTTGAGGATGTTCTGAGAGGATTAGGGAATAGTAGGCTGATTTTTGGTAGGTGATACCATTACACATATATTGATAGGTTTTTACCCACATTTTTTGAGGTTGTTTTTTCCTTCTTCCATTTTTACTTCTATAGAGAAATTTATAGGCACGTTAGAGGTCTTGTAATAGAGTCCCTTATGTGGGATATAGCTCTTGTGTGTGAGACCTTAGGGTTATGTGGATAAACCATGTGGCCTTATTTTGAGACTTGATCGGTAGGGTTAGGTGGGAGACGTAGAGGCCCTTATATTTTTTTCGTACTCTAGAGAGACTATAATGGATTTGATCAAGATCAACCTATCAGTGGGGTTGGTCTAGGTTTACCAAAGAATTTGAGGTAGTTATCTAAGTTTGATGCTTATTTTTAGGCTAATGCACAGATGGTTCTATGGTTTTAAGAAATAGGCATGATGATTATTTCGTTATATGAAAATTACCATGGGTTATGGGAATTGAGACTAGATTCAATTGGTAGGACCGTTTAGATTCTTGACCCTATTGACTATTAGCGGTGCATATTCACTGAAACATATAAAAAGAAATCTTTATGCATGCGGTCATTCGATAAATCATAGAATGGTTAGGACCCTATTTTTGAAGTGGGTTACCAAGGGACCTCCTAGCATATTAAAAAATTATGTACCATTTTTCATGGTAAAATTGACCATATCAATGGATGACTCATGGGAGAATAAGTTGGATCTTGAATCACGTGATACTAGAAGTACACCCACTGTGTATAGAGAGTATAGTTTTCACTAGTTGTCTGTGGTAGTTGGTCGATGTGGAACATCATTGGGTAGCATGGTATGAAATAAGGATAAAAGATTTTATATCTAATACATGTGGGATTGGTTACCTAGAGATAGTTTAAATTAAATAACTTTTCCAGTGACAAGGGATAATTTTGAAATAAACTAGGTTCCATGAGATGATTGATCCATCGGTGGACCTATACATTCATGGTCAGGAAACATGGTGTTAGGGGTTGGTTAAAGGCAAGGACATCCTAGTTGTTATGAGCATAGCTCAGGGTGAGTGATACACGCATGTTAATGGAATCTTAATGTGATCATAGATTAAATATGATCATTCCTAATATATTGAAATTTTCTTTAGTATGCTAGGATAGTTTCAGCTATACATCAAGCTAACCAAATGTATTTTATTATAGGATGGAATAAATCCTTGGGATTTGTGCTCGAGGAGGGGTTTTAAGATTATCCAAATGGTGGGGAGTTCACTGTTGTCCACTTGAGGGTGGATACCCTCGTATTAATTTTAAAATAAACAAAATCCATGGGAACCCTTTTCGGGAAGCTGGAAAGAGAAATGGATGTCATTTGAATAAGAACATGAAGATGAGGGGGTTATTATCCATGATAGTCTTTATGTATGGGGATGGATGGGTAACGGGTTATGGTAATCAATAAGACATTTCATTGTTATGATTCCATGGATGTTCACTATATGGGGAGTGTGATATTGTTTAATGGTGGGAGAACCTATTATGAGAAGGGTCAAGGAACCTTTACCCGTTTGTGTGACATTAATTTTATAAATCATATATTTTTTATTTAATACAATGATATATGAATGGATTTCTATGTAAATGAAAGGTACAAGTTCAAATATAGACATCAGTGGAGTCCAATTATGAGCATCATCCTAGGATATCTAATGATGATCCAAGGGTTTTTTATTAGTTAGGTGTTGGTTATTGTGATATTTCATAATGATAGTTATTGATAGGGTATTGTTCAAATAAGAGAAGTCACCCGAAGTTGGGTACCCAATTTGGTGAGCACGGTTAAAATGATCTTGGTACTATTTGGGTTAAAGTATTTTAAAATATGGTGTTTGTGACATGTTTTCTATTGAATTCAAATAATTTTTATTGTTTTTGGATGGGGGTGGTTTGACATTATCCCTATAAAATACTAGGATTTGAATGGTGAGGAACCACTTTGGGGACACAATTTGGTTGAGATGGGGAAAGGATAAGGGACATCAATGAATTTTCAAGGAAAATCCTATGAAACCATTCTAGTTTGGATGACTGGAATTTGACTATTCAATTTAATTAAGAAATGTTCCCGGAGCTTCAATTGGATGGTAATAGAATCCTTCAATATATAATTTTGATGATTGGAGTGTCATGGTTCAGAATTGGCCAGTACTGACAAAAATATATATTGGGGAGAACTATAGAATATATGATGAAAGGGATGACAACATGGTAATGTATTGGTTGGATGGGATTAGGAATGTACTATATTAGTGTTTTGGTGGATGTTATTAGTGTTGGATTGAGGTTTAGTTGTTTATGTAGTATATAATTAATGTGACATTTGGAGGCCCGTTGGGAATTTGAAAATGCATCATGGCCATTTGAGAAAGAAATTCATGAACCATGTATGTTAGGGGATGTTTTAGTTAACCATAGAGGATTGTCGTGGATGATAATTTCTATAGTGGTGAGGTTTTAAGATCCTGTGTTTTGAACTGATTGGAAATTCTAATATAATTTGAATTTTCTCTTGGTTTATGACCTAGATTTAAAATTGAGTTTCAGAATAGTATTTAGATATTTTGAACTAGTAAATTTTTTTATTAAATTTTAATGATTGAAAGCGGGTTCCATAGATGATTTAAGAGTATCATGAGGGTTTACAACCCAAAATGGATGTTTTGGAAAAGAAAACCCAGGAACCTGATCGATGCACATTTAACACTAACCATGCAGAACAACCATGTAACCTATTTTGTGTGGGTACATAGTTTAGTTGAACATGAAAGGTGGAGAAAAAAATTTGAAATATTATGTAGAGGTTCTCAGAGACTCACATAGTTGATTCATGGTTTGTTAAATTGTGTACTCCAATCGTGTGGGGGATGAGTTCTTGGGGAAGTTTCTCTTCATAGTTGGAGCACAATTTTTGAACTGTGCAAGGAAAACATGAATCATAGTGGATATTTGATAGTGAAACTACATAGCTCGCACACAAGTTTTCTAACTATGCGGCTTAAACAAGAACCTCTTAAAAGTGGGAAAACTACAAATTTTCCCCCTCCTCACTTAAAATGATTTTAACCCTATTTATTTTTATATTTGACTAACAGCTCCCTCCACATGTCACCCCCCACCTCTACCTTGGGATGACACTCCCTTATTATTGGCCTCTATGAAATGTGTTAATGGGATTTGGAAGCAAAAGAATGATTCTACAACTCTTCTTGCTTCATGTCTTTGATTTATTTATCCTTACACTTATTATGGCTAAATCATTAGCCACACATGATCTATAACCACGATTTTAAACCATGGATATAGGGCAATATCCATGGTTTTAAACTATGGATCTAAGGATATATCAACTATTCAAAACTGTGGATATATCCCTTCCCACTCCTTAAAAAATACCCCCATACAGACCCACCCAACATACCTCCCTTGAACCCCCTAGATAGCCCCCCATCCCTCCTAGACACCCCCTAAAAAACTCCTCCCTCCCTCCTAGACAGCACCCTGGACACCCCCTACAGACCCCCCCCCCCCTTTCACCCCATAGACATCCCCCTCCCCCTAGAGACCCCCTGAATAGCCCTCTACCTCCTAGACACCCCCAGGACAGACCACCTCCCCCTGAAGAGCCCCCTTGCATCCCCTGGATAGCCCCACATCCCTCCCGGACACCCCCTAGACCGCCCCATATAGACCCCCTTTCACCCCTGAAAATCCGCCTCCATCCTGGACACCACCTGGACATCCACACCTCCCCCATGCAGACCCCCTTGCACCACCCCTGGACAACCCCCATCCCTCTTAGATAGCCCACTGGACAATACCCCCTCGGACAACCCCCCTCCCTCCTGGACAACCCCTCCACACTGAGATCCCCCTTTCACCACCCGTGGAAAGTCTCTAATCCCTCCGGAATAACACCTCCCCTCCCTCCTAGTCACCCCTTGTATAGCACCCCCCCCCCCCCAACATACACCCAGGGACAACACCCACCCCCCCCGTCTCTGACCGCACCCTCCCCCCTGGACAGACCCCCATCCCTCCTGGACACCCCCTGTAGACCCCGCTTGCACCACCCATGGACAACCCCCATCCCTCATGTAAAACCCCCTCCCCCTGAAAACCCCCCTTGAACGCCCTAGATATCACCCCATCCCTCATGGACAGCCCCCAAGACAACACCCCCTTCTGCCCCTGGACAGCACACCCCTGGACAACCGCTCCCCCAGGACAGACCCCCATGTCTCCTAGACACCCCCTACAGACCACCCATGTACCACCCCTAGACAGCCCCCTTCCCACCTGGACGACCCCCTCCCCTCAGCAGACCCCCTTTGCACCCCCATGGACAGCCCCCATCCCTCCTGGACAACACCCCCTGGAGCCCCTAGACAACACCCCCACAGAGTCCCCAGGACAGCAACTCCTGGATAACCTCCCTCCCTCTTGGAAACCCCCTTGGACAGACCCCTCACCCCTAGACAGCCCCCTCCCACGTGGACACCCCACCTCCTAGACACAGCCCATCCCTCCTGGACCCCCTCCCTCCTAGATAGCCCCCCCTGGACAACACCCTCCTCCCTGAAGACCCCCATGGACAACACCTCGCGTCATGGACAACCCCCTCCCCCTAGATAGTCCCCCATCCCTCCTGGACCCCCTGGACATCCCACATCCCAACTGGACAGCCCCCATAGACAACACCCCCACCTCGTGGATAGCCCCCCTCCCCCATGCAGACCCCAATAGAGAGGCCCCCTGGACAACCCCCCCCCCCCCAACACTAAGAATGTTTTATCATAAGAAAGAATGTTTTTGATAACCATCATAAATGGATTTAGTTCAATAACATCAACATGAAAAGTATTCAACTGTTTAAGCACAAACCCTCAATAAGAATAACGTCCTAAAATAAATAATTTCAAGAAATACAATAAGTGGCAGCATGAATGAATTTTTCTAAACAAGTAAATACCAAATTAAGTACTCCCCTATAATGATATGATGTATCTTTCTTCTTTTTAATGATCCAGCCATCCTCTTATATATTCACTCAACCTGGATATTCACATGAAAGTACCTAAAAAGAAAAAAATCAACATCAAATTACCATAACTCTATTCCAAATTAGATAACATTAAATAATTAGAAACGTCATTGTAAATTATTTATTTTCAAGGGACATATTCAAGAAGACACCCCCCTCCTTCTTGGACTGACCCCCACCCACCCACCCCTCCCTAGACAGACCCCGCTGCACAGACACCCGGATAGACCCCCCCATGCACACACACCCGGGCAGACCCCACCCCCTGGAAAGACCCCCCCCCCCCCCCCGAAGGAGAACCCCTACCCCTCTCCATCTAGAAACCCCCATCCCTCTTGGAAACCCTTTTTGACAGCCTCCCATCCCCCGTGCACAGTCCCCCCCCCCTCCTAGACTCCTCCCACTCCTTCTTGGACAGACCCCCTGGACAGCCACATATCCCTCATGGACCCCCCTTGGACACCCCACATCCACCTCCCTCTTAGAAAACCCCCTCCCTCCTGGACATACCCCCCATGTGCCACCTCCCGTCCTTCTTGGACAGACCCCCACCCAACACCCCATCATTTCAAATCTAATATTTTTCATCTTTTAATTTCAATGATTGTTGACATATTACTAGAAATGGCTTCATTATATAAACATCTTGAAGATAGGGTCCATGGTAGACTGGGTATGTTTGCCTTGTCATGAATTTTAGTTGGATATATAGAGTGTTGGAATCTATGAGCCAACATGGTGATCAAAATTCCACGTCTACAGTAATCAAGACTTCATTCCTGAGATGCTATGAAATTGGACACCAGGGACCAACAAATATTTCCTACATCACTGGTAGGTCAGCAATGGTATATGGGACATGCACTACTTCACAAGAATCTATATCTATGGTGATATTAATGAGGAGTTACAACAAGATAAGGACATCTACGATTACAAGGAGGAGATTCCAATGATCACATGGGTGTCACAACTCTTGTCCTAGGGGATAGTGACCAAATAATACAGATGATGAAAATCCATTTCATGCAATGTTTTGTGTATTTTCAGAATGAATCAATGGAAATACATATAGGGATGTTGGCTTATTTTTTTTGATACCATACATCCCATGAATGAAGTGTACATAATTTAATTGATTTGATGATTCTTGAAGAAGTAATTCGATATTGTGAAAGTCCTATAATAAATAAAATATTGAATAACATTATGTTCACCACATGCTTGCATTTTATTGAGATCATTACTTTTGATAGATGGAATCGTAGCCCAAGAATTGTTTCACTAAGGAAATTGGTCAATAAATGTTATAAAAAATAATTGATCAAGGTATATAGACATATTCAATTCTTTTCTATGATACATTATGTGTAAATGATCAAATCTAAACTTACATGCTCATGGAAGAAAATTAAATATTATCCTATGGTGGATTGATCCTTCATTAGGTGTGTATTTTTAACTAGTTGGGTTGTTTAAATTTGAATGAAAAGTATTTCCTAAAAAAGAACCCACTAATTCCCACCCCCCCCCCCCACCATGCACCCTTGGACAGCCCGCCTGCACCCCCATGGCCCCGGGACAGCCCCCTTGCACCCCCTGAACAACCCTTTCACCCTTTGGATAGCCCCCCAACTGCACTGCAATGCCCCTTGGACATCCCACATGCACCCCTTGGACAACCCCTTTCACCCCCTGGACAGACCCTTGCACCCCCTTGAACACCCCCTAGACAGCCCCCTTCCCTCCTCCATGCAGTATCAACCACTCCCCCTCCCTCCACACCCCACCCCACCACATGCATCCTCCCTCCTTGCATCTCCCTCCCCCCTCCATGCAACCCCCTCCCCTCCCCCCTCCCGGGACAGCCCCCTCCTTGGACAGACCCCCCCAACAAACCCCCCACCCAACCTTGCAAACCCCTTGCCCCCTTCACACCGCCCTATGAGTCAAAAAAAATCTGTGTAGATGCTCATGGTGTCTCAAATGAAAGAATATGTGGTAATGATTAAAATGGAAAACATAAATGAAATAATTACAAACAAGCTATATAGGCATAAACTACCACCGTGAGTTTTCACAGACAACACACCTCCTTTGGAGGGGTTTTATTACAAACCCATGACTTGTTTATCAAGAAAAAAAATTAATTTAACTAACACTTGATCAAGAATTGAAATTTAATATAAAAAATAATAATAAAGAAGGTAGCTAAATGAAATTTAAGAAATTCTTGAATTTAAGAGGATATGCTAGGGGAGAGACTCTACCTCAAAGGATTCAAGCCCCGCATAAGAGGATCCTTGTAACACCCGACACTTTTATGTTATATAAATCATCAGAGGAATCTTTTTTTTACACAATACTTGCTTGGCTTTCTTTACACGCAATCGCGACCTTCCTCGATAGCTTGCGTCGTACGCAATACCAAGTTTCACTAAACAACAATATGCTATTAAAACTAGCCGTTATGAATAGTAATAACCACTTTTTGAAATTTTATAAATTTTATTTTTCAAAATGGACTTCATTTTTGGACTCAGAATATCGAAATTACCCTAGGGTGAAATTTTGGTTTTTTTCTGAAAACTTTCAATTTTTGATGAATAGTGAAACCACTAAGTGGTAGGTTAAAAAACTGAATTTTGCATAAAACATAATTTTACCGCTTCTGTGAATGGAATTTCAAAAATCCAACAGACACGGTTGATCTCAGTATGTAAAATGTGGTTCAATGAGATAAAAATATTTTTTTTGGTGAATAGTAACTTTTTACTTTTTTTTACCGCGGTTAATAGTAAATAGGGTAACTAAGGGTAAATATGATATTAATATTACCCTAACACATGTCCTAATTCTATTGGAAAAGTGTAATTCGACCAAAAACAAACTTAGGAATAAAATATGACCATTTAGGCCCACTTGGATTAGATTAGGACATTTTTTTTAAAGAAGGGTTAAAATAGTTAAAATCAAAGTTTAATAAGTAAATCATTTTTAATATGGGGTTATACATAAGATAAATTCGATTGTAAATATTCATTGGAAAGCTAAAAAGATTTCCTACATGATGGTATTTTATTTGTAATTTTTAGACATCAAATAATATAAATTATTTATGACACAAAGATGATTCAGTAATTATCATATTAATGAAATATTGACATAATTGATAATATAAATACAAAAATAAATGTAATTTAAGACTTTTTATGAATTCCACTAATTTTCTAGGTTCCTATGATATATTAGTGTTGATTTAATCAACTTGGTTCTAACATATAATTATGTTACGACTTTCACAAAAATCATATATCAAATAGTGTCAAAATTGACACAAAATAGTTTTTAAATCAAATATTATATTATTAATTGTTATTTTATTCCTAAAAATCTAAGGTTCGGCCAAATGACTTAGATAAGGATATATATATTGATAATAAACAATTTGGGGTTCGTTTGGCATGTTATAGTAAGTGTATTAACCATATAGTGAAAGAAAACTAAAAGACATGTTAAAAGTTAAATTATTTAACTTAGAGTTAAATCTAATTGATAAGGTTAAAATAATACCCTAAACTTGTCTAAATCTTATTGGTTGATAGGATTTCGACCCTTCCCCACTTTATCTTCTAAATAAGACCCTTTGGAACCATTATAAACCGATTTTGACTTTAATATAAAATAATATTTTGAGATATTCCTAAGGTGCCCCTCTCCTCCCTTATAAAAGGGCACCTCCCCCCCCCTCCTCCTCACACCAAATTCAGCACTCAATCTGGGCCAACCCCTGCCATTTTCTTCTCTCCACTTCCTTATAATAATCCTAGAGGTCCTGGTCTTCTCCAAAGACCAATCTTAGTTCCTTAAGTGGAGGATTCAAAGAGGCGTTCCAAAGAAGAGGTAATATCCATTACCGATCTTTTCAATTTCTTTCTTCTTCAACTTCTTCTTATTTAGTTGTTTCATGATAAAGTAATAACATCAGTATTACTTACATACTGATATGTTATTATAAATATGAAACAACCCTAATTCACCTTCTATCCATCCTACGGAAAAATGAAATCACCGCGCGTGCGTACATACGGAATACCGTCTCCACGCCGTGGTGTAATCTATTTTCCACCATCACCATACAAGGATGGGTATAATGGTGTAATGAGTAACTATATATGATTATTATGAAGTAATATTGATACTGAAAAAAAATATATAGATACTCCAATACAATTCCACGATCATAGGAACGATATCATCACTCGTGCGTACGTACGGAATACCGTCTCCACGATGTGATGCGACTCGTTCTACATGATCTTCATTTCATAATGATTATATAAATGAATTGAATGAATGAATATGGTATATACTACACTAATACCATTCTGGAAATGAATTATCTATAACCTAAAGATAATAATAAGAATTTATTCGACAAAACACGCATGAGAACAAAAAGTTATAAAGACCCGAGTAACAAGTAACAATGAAATATTACTAACAAGAATCTAATAATATGACCATATATGATTTCATATCAATATGTATGATTCTGGAATAAGTCAATAACATTATTTAAACCATTATACAGGATCTTCGGACACGTACAAAGAAAATCGGACCTAAGGTAAGGGAAAATATCACAATCTCATTTTTATCCGAGATTGTTTATTCGTAAGTATTTACTGGGGTGTATTTTATCATCCACATCCATGTTTCATAAATATGTAATATTATTTCCATCCAACAACAATTGTTTAAATCCAATTTTACCCTTCGGTGAGTTTTTAGTAAAAGAAATGAAAGGAATCTTTTGTCGTTTTCCGTACGAGGTACTTTTTGACTTTTCCGACAAAAGTACGAAGAATGTTTTTTTTAACTTATACGGCATGAATGGATTTCTAAAACATTATTTCCAAGAATCTTCCTTTACAAGTATTCAAGTTTATTTTTAATCAACTTATTTTAGTTTAAAATTGTATGACATGTTAAGAAAGGAAAAGTGTTTTTGAAGTAGAAAGGATATTTTCCTCAAGAATGAAGTTCAAGTATTTTATCAAATTTATTTTCCATCTAAGATAATAAAAGGGTTCTGTTTTTATTCCTATTATTACATGGATTTTATTATGTTGTGATGGAAACATTTTTATGAATTCCTTTATCTTATATGAATTGTTTTATGATGTCATGTTGTTTAAGAATCCCATTTTTCTTACATGGGTTATGCGATGATGTATGATTTATGATTATGTGGCACACATAAGAAAGGATTCATTATAAGATGGGTGGGACCTATATCTCCCTCCAATGCATTGGGTAAAGATTTTATATCTCATGAGATAGACAGGGCTGGAACGGTAGGTTATACCGGTTCAGTGAAACAGGACTGAAACGAGGGTTACTCGATTTAGAAAGGGACTTTGTCCACTAAGATAGTCTTGGCAATGAGTCATGACTAGCAAGAAATGATTTTCCATGATTATGTGTGCATGCCACAAAGTTTCAAGTTTTATTTTATGATTATGGGGATCTCATTTTCACTTCTATGATTTGTTCCATGTTAAGATATTATGGTCTCTTTTGCTGGTTATGATTTTCCAAAAGATATGATATGATTTTTATCTCCTTTATTTGCCTTGCTGAGCATTTGAGCTCACCCTTTTATGTTTTCTTTTCCCCAGGTCAGGAAGATGGATATTAAGTAGAATATGCTAAAAGGGACCCTAGATATGATGAAATAAATGGGAGACTCTGTAGAAGATTTATGAACCAGTTGTTTATGTTTCCCAGTTTCTAAAGACACTATACCTATACGGTCCTTTGTGGTTTTATCATATGTTGTAATAAGTGTGCTTCAATTTTTGAAGTATTAAAAATGTATGTAAAGTATGGGTCGTTATAGTTGGTATCAGAGGAAAGGTATAGTCAACCTTTGGAAACTAGGATGTGAAAGCCTTAGTAAGAACCCTAAGGATAAGTCTAAGCATAGAACACAATCTTAGTGTTTTAGAAATGGCCTTGAATAACCTAGGATAAGACCATAAGCATGAAAATTTTATTCTTGAATTATGTGGTTTCCTATTATAATTAGTGTTGCTCACACTATTCTTCTTGGTTTTAGTCAATGGCTGGAACCCGAAGGAATCGTGTTAATGCGGAATGCGATGGGCAATGCAATGAATGTCCCCCTGAGAAACCAAACGATATGGGAGCTGGAATGCAAAATCTTGTAGCCATGCTCACACAACTTTCTCAAGCTATGAATCATGCAGGATTTCCAAACGAGCAAAGGAGGGAGCAACATTCTGTTGAATCCTTCATGAGGCAGCGTCCACCTTCTTTCAGCGGGTCTACTGATCCATTAGTTGCTGAACAATGGATTAGTACTACTGAAAAGATATTTTCAGTTCTTCAGTGTTCTGAACATGATAAAGTCATCCTAGTAGTGTATCGTTTGGAAGTAGATGCTGATCATTGGTGGAATCTTGTTAAGAATACGAGGCAAAGGGATGAAATTGAGTCTATGGAATGGGACGAGTTCAAGAACATATTTTTCAATAAGTACTTCCCTCGTATTCTCCGAACAAAGATGGAGAAAGAGTTTCTTGAACTGAAGCAAAGGGATGATGAATCTGTTGGTACCTATGAAGCAAATTTTACAAGACTTGCAAGGTACGCTTCTGGTATTATTATCCAACCTGAGAGTAAGATCGATCGATTCTTTAGTGGCTTAAAACCAAGTCTTCGAAGGGCATTAGCCATAAGAGACTTCAATAGCTATGAGGAAATCATTCGATGTGCTCTCAAAGTCGAGATGGATATTGGAGTAACCCATCAGTCACATGGGTTTGATAAGAAGAGGAATATGGAATTCAAAGAAAAATCTAAAGAGCACACGGAAAAGAAGATGAGATTTTCCTTATGCTCAAATTGTGGAAAGAAACATGGAGGGAGTTGTCTTAAAGGGACAAGTAAATGTTTTAAATGTGGAAAGGAAGGTCATCGGGCATTTGAATGCCGTGATAATGGGAAGAAGATGTCTAATGATGCAAACAAAGGAAGGGATACACAAAATGAACCTACTACACTTCAATGTTTCAAGTGCAAGGAGATGGGGCATTATGCCAATCAATGCCCAAATCCAAGGGTTGATGATGATGGTCGACGTCAACAAAATCTTAAGGCTAAAGGCAAAGGAAAGTCACATGCAATTTCTATCAGCGATGTGGAGTACGATAACGAAGTGGTGAAAGGTACACTTACCATCCACTCTAAAGTAGCAAATGTTTTATTTGATTCTGGATCCACCCACTCTTTTATTTCTGAAGACTTTTCTAAGGGTATCACCGTATTACCTCAACAATTAGATGTTGAGTTAGCTGTGACAACACCTAATGGCACATCAATCGCATCAAAAGTTTATAATTCTTCTCCGATCGAAGTTTGTGGGAAAGTGCTTCCTGCAAATCTTGTGATCCTTCCTTTAGTGGAATTTTATGTGATTCTTGGCATGGATTGGCTTTCTCTACATGGAGCTCATATCAATTGCCAAAGAAGGGAAGTCACATTTCATATTCCAGATCAATCTACGATCGTATATCAATGCAAGGATGAACATAACCTTCCAGTGGAAATTTCTTCCATCTTATGGGTATTGATTCCACTAAATTAAGGTTATTTATCTCACATGGTTGGTGAGAAACTCACAATTAAGAATATGCCCATTGTACGGGAGTTTGATGATGTCTTTCCGGAGGAATTACCGGGTCTTCCACCAAATCGTGAAGTTGAGTTTTCAATAGAACTCATACTGGGTGCTTTGCCTATCTCAAAAACACCTTATAGAATGGCCCCAATTGAGTTGCAGGAATTGAAGAAGCAACTCCAAGAGAATCTTGATAAGGGATTCATACGCCCTAGTGCATCACCTTGGGGAGCACCTGTTCTATTTGTTAAGAAGAAAGATGGATCAATGAGACTCAGCATTGATTATCGAGAACTTAACAAGATCACTATCAAGAACAAATATCCTCTCCCACGCATTGATGACTTATTTGACCAACTACGCGGAGCTCAATACTTTTCCAATATTGATCTTCGTTCAGGGTATCATCAATTAAGGGTCAAAAGGGAGGATATACCAAAGACGGCTTTCCGTTCAAGGTATGGACACTATGAATTTATAGTGATGCCATTTGGTCTTACTAATTCCCCTGCTATCTTCATGGATCTAATGAATAGAGTCTTTAGAGACTATCTTGATCAATTTGTGGTAGTCTTTATAGACGATATTCTTGTCTATTCAAAGAGCAAGGAAGAGCATGAAGATCACTTGAGAATTATATTGAAGACCCTGAGAAAGGAGAAGCTTTATGCCAAATTTACCAAGTGTGAATTTTGGCTTCAAAAAGTTGCATTTTTGGGTCACATAATCTCAAAAGAGAGGATATCTGTGGATCCAGCAAAAACAGAGGTTATCGAAAGATGGTCGAGACCAACAACGGTAACTGAGATTCGATGTTTTCTTGGTTTGGATGGAGATTATTGACGTTTTGTAAAAGATTTTTCACGATTATCTAATCCACTCACCAAGTTGACTCGTAAAGGAGTTAAGTTTGTCTGGACAGAGGAATGTGAAGAGAATTTCAAGGAGTTGAAAAGAAGGTTATCCAGTGCACCTGTGCTCACACTGCCTTGTAGTGGAGAAAGGTTTGTGATCTACAGTGATGCATCCAAGAAGGGATTGGGGTGTGTTCTTATGCAAAATGATATGGTGATAGCTTATGCCTCACGACAGTTGAAAATCCATGAGCAAAATTACCCAACACATGATTTGGAGTTGGCTGCGGTAATCTTTGCATTAAAGATTTGGAGGCATTACCTTTATGGTGAAAGGTGTGATATTTATACTGATCATAAAAGTTTAAAGTATATTTTCACACAAAAGGAGCTGAATATGCGTCAAAGAAGATGGTTGGAGCTGATTAAGGATTATGACTGCTCAATCCATTACCACCCTGGGAAAGCAAACAAGGTGGCAGATGCATTAAGTCGACAAGACCATGCTAGTTTATCCATGATGAGGATCACAAAAGATCCAATATTTATGGATTTACAAAGGATGGATCTTGGAATTATAATGGAAGGGGAAAAATCTTATCTTTCTCAAATGAATGTTCAACCATCTATACATGTGAAGATTAAAGAGGCACAGAAAGAAGATGTCGAGTTACAAAAGAAGGTGAGAAATGTTCCTGAATTCAACCTTGATTGTGATGGGATAATAAAGTTCAGGAATCGGGTTTGTGTTCCTTCCATCCCCGAATTAAAGAAGGAGCTGCTGGATGAGGCTCATAGTTCTTCATTCTCTATTCATCCTGGAAGCACGAAGATGTATAGGGACCTGAAAGAGTACTTCTGGTGGGATGGCATGAAAAGAGATGTTGCTGAATATGTCTCTCGATGCTTGGTTTGTCAACAAGTTAAAGCTGAGAGACAAAAGTCTAAGGGGATGTTACCACCATTACCCATACCCGAATGGAAATGGGAAAACATTACTATGGACTTTGTCACAGGGCTTCCTAAAACATCCAAAGGCAATAATGCTATCTGGGTCATAGTTGATCGTCTTACAAAGTCTGCACACTTCATTCCTATTAGAGAGGATTTCTCTCTAGATCATCTTGCCAGGATATATGTAAAGGAAGTGGTAAGATTGCATGGAGTACCACTTTCTATTGTATCTGATCGGGATCCGAGATTTACCTCGATGTTCTGGCGAAGTCTTCAGCATACTCTAGATACAGAGTTGAGTTTCAGCACTGCTTATCATCCCCAGACAGGCGGTCAGTCTGAGAGAACAATTCAAACCCTAGAAGATATGTTGAGAGCTTGCTCTATTGATTTCAAAGGAGGTTGGGATCAAAACCTACCTTTGGTGGAATTTTCTTATAATAATAGCTTTCACTCCAGTATTCAGATGGCTCCTTATGAAGCTCTCTATGGAAAGAAGTGAAGGACTCCAACTTGCTGGGATGAAGTTGGGGAAAGAAAGCTGTTAGGACCTGATCTCGTTGATGAAATGGCAGAAAAGGTCAGATCTATTCAACAACACATAAGAGCAGCTTAGAGTCGACAGAAAAGTTATGCCGAAAACCGATGAAAAGACCTAGAGTTTGAAGTGGGTGATAAAGTGTTCTTACGAATATCTCCCTGGAAGAGGGTTATGAGATTTGGAAAGAAGGGGAAGTTGAGCCCTAGATATATCGATCCTTTCGAAATACTGGATCGTGTTGGGAAGGTAGCTTACCGATTGGCGCCTCCACCGAATCTCTCTCAAGTTCACGATGTGTTCCTTGTATCTCTCCTGAGAAAGTACATTCCAGATCCTTCACATGTACTCAGCTCAGAAGTTGTACCACTGGAGCAAGATCTTTCTTATGAAGAACAGCCGATAGAGATTCTGGATCGTAGCGAAAAAGTCCTACGAAACAAGACCACTCGATTGGTGAAAGTTTTATGGAGGAACCACCAACTTGAAGAAGCTACATGGGAGCTTGAGGATATGATGAGGGAGAAGTACCCTCATCTGCTTGTTACAAAGTGACGAATTTCGAGGGCGAAATTCTTTTTAAGGGGGGTAGAATGTAACACCCGAGACTTTTATGTTATATAAATCATCAAAGGAATCTTTTTTTACACAATACTTGCTTGGCTTGCTTTACACGCAATTGCGACCTTCCTCGATAGCTTGCGTCGTACGCAATACCAAGTTTCACTAAACAACAATATGCTATTAAAACTAGCCGTTATGAATAGTAATAACCACTTTTTGAAATTTTATAAATTTTATTTTTCAAAATGGACTTCATTTTTGGACTCAGAATATCGAAATTAGCCTAGGGTGAAATTTTGGTTTTTTTCTGAAAACTTTCAATTTTTGATGAATAGTGAAACCACTAAGTGGTAGGTTAAAAAACTGAATTTTGCATAAAACATAATTTTACTGCTTCTGTGAATGGAATTTCAAAAATCCAACAGACACGGTTGATCTCAGTATGTAAAATGTGGTTCAATGAGATAAAAATATTTTTTTGGTGAATAGTAACTTTTTACTTTTTTTTACCGCGGTTAATAGTAAATAGGGTAACTAAGGGTAAATATGATATTAATATTACCCTAACACATGTCCTAATTCTATTGGAAAAGTGTAATTCGACCAAAAACAAACTTAGGAATAAAATATGACCATTTAGGCCCACTTGGATTAGATTAGGACATTTTTTTTAAAGAAGGATTAAAATAGTTAAAATAAAAGTTTAATAAGTAAATCATTTTGAATATGGGGTTATACATAAGATAAATTCGATTGTAAATATTCATTGGAAAGCTAAAACGATTTCCTACGTGATGGTATTTTATTTGTAATTTTTAGACATCAAATAATATAATTTATTTATGACACAAAGATGATGCAGTAATTATCTTATTAATGAAATATTGACATAATTGATAATATAAATACCAAAATAAATGTAATTTAAGACTTTTTATGAATTCCACTAATTTTCTAGGTTACTATGATATATTAGTGTTGATTTAATCAACTTGGTTCGAACATATAATTCTGTTATGACTTTCACAAAAATCATATATCAAATAGTGTCAAAATTGACACAAAATAGTTTTTAAATAAAATATTATATTATTAATTGTTATTTTATTCCTAAAAATCTAAGGTTTGGCCAAATGACTTAGATAAGGATATATATATTGATAATAAACAATTTGGGGTTCGTTTGGCATGTTATAGTAAGTGTATTAACCATATAGTGAAAGAAAACAAAAAGACATGGTAAAAGTTAAATTATTTAACTTAGAGTTAAATCTAATTGATAAGGTTAAAATAATACCCTAAACTTGTCTAAATCTTATTGGTTGATAGTATTTCGACCCTTCCCCACTTTATCTTTGAAATAAGACCCTTTGGAACCATTATAAACCGATTTTGACTTTAATATAAAATAATATTTTGAGATATTCCTAAGGTGCCCCTCTCCTCCCTTATAAAAGGGCACCTCCTCCCCCTCCTCCTCACACCAAATTGAGCACTCAAGCTGGGCCAACCCCTGCCATTTTCTCCTCTCCACTTCCTTAGAATAATCCTAGAGGTCCTAGTCTTTTCCAAAGACCAATCTTTGTTCCTTAAGTGGAGGATTCAAAGAGGCGTTCCAAAGAAGAGGTAATATCTATTACCGATCTTTTCAATTTCTTTCTTCTTCAACTTCTTCTTCTTTAGTTGTTTCATGATAAAGTAATAAAATCAGTATTACTTACATACTGATATGTTATTATAAATATGAAACAACCCTAATTCACCTTCTATCCATCCTACGGAAAAATGAAATCACCGCGCGTGCGTACGTACGGAATACCGTCTCCACGCCGTGGTGTAATCTATTTTCCACCATCACCTTACAAGGATGGGTATAATGGTGTAATGAGTAACTATATATGATTATTATGAATTAATATTGATACTGAAAAAAAAATATATATACTCCAATACAATTCCACGATCATAGGAACGATATCATCACTCGTGCGTACGTACGGAATACCGTCTCCACGATGTGATGCGACTCGTTCTACATGATCTTCATTTCATAATGATTATATAAATGAATTGAATGAATGAATATCGTATATACTACACTAATACCATTCTGGAAATGAATTATCTATAACCTAAAGATAATAATAAGAATTTATTCGACAAAACACGCATGAGAACAAAAAGTTATAAAGACCCGAGTAACAAGTAACAATGAAATATTACTAACAAGAATCTAATAATATGACCATATATGATATCATATCAATATGTATGATTCTAGAATAAGTCAATAACATTATTTAAACCATTATACAGGAGATTCGGACACGTACAAAGCAAATGGGACCTAAGGTAAGGGAAAATATCACAATCTCATTTTTATCTGAGATTGTTTATTCGTAAGTATTTACTGGGGTGTATTTTATCATCCACATCCATGTTTCATAAATATGTAATATTATTTCCATCCAACTACAATTGTTTAAATCCAATTTTACCCTTCGGTGAGTTTTTAGTAAAAGAAATGAAAGGAATCTTTTGTCGTTTTCTGTACGAGGTACTTTTTGACTTTTCCGACAAAAGTACGAAGAATGTTTTTTTTAACTTATACGGCATGAATGGATTTCTAAAACATTATTTCCAAGAAGCCTCCTTTACAAGTATTCATGTTTATTTTTAATCAAATTCTTTTAGTTTAAAATTGTATGACATGTTAAGAAAGGAAAAGTGTTTTTGAAGTAGAAAGGATATTTTCCTCAAGAATGAAGTTCAAGTATTTTATCAAAATTATTTTCCATCTAAGATAATAAAAGGGTTCTGTTTTTATCCCTATTATTACATGGATTTGATTATGTTGTGATGGAAACATTTTTATGAATTCCTTTATCTTATATGAATTGTTTTATGATGTCATGTTGTTTAAGAATCCCATTTTTCTTACATGGGTTATGCGATGATGTATGATTTATGATAATGTGGCACACATAAGAAAGGATTCATTATAAGATGGGTGGGACCTATATCTCCCTCCAATGCATTGGGTAAAGATTTTATATCTCATGAGATAGACATGGCTGGAACGGTAGGTTATATCGGTTCAGTGAAACAGGTCTGGAACGAGGGTGACTCGGTTCAGAAAGGGACTTTGTCCACTAAGATAGTCTTGGCAATGAGTCATGACTAACAAGAAATGATTTTCCATGATTATGTGTGCATGCCACAATGTTTCAAGTTTTATGTTATGATTATGGGGATCTCATTTTCACTTCTATGATTTGTTCCATGTTAAGATATTATGGTCTCTTTTGCTGGTTATGATTTTCAAAAAGATATGATATGATTTTTATCTCCTTTATTTGCCTTGCTGAGCATTTGAGCTCACCCTTTTATGTTTTCTTTTCCCCAGGTCAGGAAGATGGATATTAAGTAGAATATGCTAAAAGGGACCCTAGATATGATGAAATAAATGGGAGACTCTGTAGAAGATTTATGAACCAGTTTTTTATGTTTCCCAGTTTCTAAAGACACTATACCTATACGGTCCTTTGTGGTTTTATCATATGTTGTAATAAGTGTGCTTCAATTTTTGAAGTATTAAAAATGTATGTAAAGTATGGGTCGTTATAATCCTTATATATATATATATGCTCACATGCTTAAGCATGGTATATGTTTTCTTGCTAGTTATCTACATAGCATGCATACCTATCCTACATACCAATACAAGAAATCAATATAAACAAATTATTGAAAAGGAAAATCCATCAGGTAATTGAGGGGAATACAAACTGAT
Organism: Viscum album; assembly: GCA_963277665.1. Lineage (NCBI taxonomy): Eukaryota > Viridiplantae > Streptophyta > Magnoliopsida > Santalales > Viscaceae > Viscum > Viscum album. The sequence goes on along the minus strand of OY728147.1, from coordinate 1,947,387,766 downwards.
ATTGCCATGAAAATCAAAAAAACACCAAAATGTATAAATGGAATGTATAGAGGATCAATACCAATGAAATGAAAAGAGTTTCATCATATTTATATATTATTTTATATGGAATAAGGGTATTTTTGTTGTACTATAGTTTTGAATTAGGTTCCAAAATCATTTGAATCCCCTGGACACCCCCTCCGCCGTAAACACCCCCCTGGACACACCACTAGACATACCCCTAGAAACCAACCCAAACACCCCCCACTGGACCCCCAGAACACCCCCCCCCCTCAGACCCCCCCTAGACACCCCTCCCCCCTAGACACCCCATTTGACACCCCTAGAATTCGCATGCATACATATAAGTGCGAACATGCATATTAAGAAAAGGCAAGAAGCAAAAGGAATACAGATAACTATAAATAGAGATAATGTATAAATTATTTTTTCTAAAAAAAATATACAGATATAGGATTCAAAAGTGAAAAAACCTAGTAATGAACTATCCAACCATGATACAGAGCAATGTCCAGAAGATCGAATATTGCACACTGAAGAGTACACTAGAAATAATCAAATCATCAAGCATGGTGTATGCCATGTCAATTTGATTAAAAACACAAAAAATGGTTACTAATGTGTTGCAAAAAATGGAATAAAATATCCATTAGCTCCTGAATTTTATATTCACATCAATCCTGTTTGTAACACATGCATGAAAATAACTTGGATCAGCTATATTTTCTTGTTGTTTCTAAGAATAGAATGCATCCCTATCTGGCATACCAATACAAGTCATCAAAATAAAAAAATCATCAAAAATAAAAAACCATCAGGATGATAAAAATAGAAATCCAAACTCTAATTTGATCTATTTCACATGCACAAATTCACAGCCCCTGACCTCCCCTCTTGGAAACCCCCCACCCCTGCACAACCTTCCTGCCCCTTGAACACTACCCCCCCCCCAATCTCCCTTCCCTTCCCCCATCACCCCCTCCCTACCCCCGGCCCATACACCCTTCATGCCCCCTGCACACTACCCCCCACCTACATATATTCACAACCCCCCCCCCCCCCCCGCCCAACTCGACACCCCCTCCTAGATAGCCCCACCCCCCCTACACCCCCTTCCCCCGCTCCCTACCCCCGGAACACTGCCCCCAACCCCCACCCTTCCCCTCTCCCCCTACACCCAATGAGCCACTATCTGCCCCCAGCCCCTGTCCCTGCCCCTTGAACCCCTTTCCCCCCTCCCCCTACACCCCTCCCAGCCCCTACAAACGACCCCAACCCCCTTCCCCGCCCCTACACCCCCTCCCTTCCACCCTCCCCCTAAACCACTCCATACCCCCCCCCCCTACACACAACCCCCCCCCCCCACCTGCATATATTCACACCCCCCCTACCCGACACCCCCTCCTGGATGGCCCCCTCCCCTACACCCCTACCCCCTCCTTGCCCCCTACACACTTCCCCTCCAAACCCCTCCCTACCCCACTCCTCTTTCACCCCAAGCCCCCCTTCCTGCCCCCTAGTCCCCCTCCCTACCCCCTACACCCCCTTCCCCTACCCCCTCCTCCTACACCCCTCCCTTCCCACTGCACACTACCCCCATCCACCATTACACCCTCCACTTGTACCCCCATGATAATCTTGTTGAAGTACCCATTAATGGAATTCTATTTAGATGGAATAGATTCAACATAAATGGAATGCTGGAAAGAAAATACAAAAGGTGATTCTACCAAGTAAATGAAAATTTTTATCCAGCTGAATTATTTAAATTTACCATTCCAAATTTTTATGCAGATCATAACCAAAAAAAATTGGAATTTAGGGGTTGAAAATGGGGTTGGATAATTTAACTTTAATGTTTAATAATACTTGGATAACAATTCATGGATGTAGATAAGTGGTTATGAATATATGGAATACTGTTTAAAATGGAATCACTCTTCATATTGTGTCTAAAAATATCATAAAAATAATATCCCAATTGATGGTGTCGAGAAAAACCTCCTTTTATATGTTTTATAAGGATAATAAAGATAATTAGAATCATCTTTTTTATTTTTATGATATAAAAAATAATATAATTTTCCTACCTAATTATAACTCCATCTACACTATAAATTAGATGAACATTTTTATCTCAAAGAAATAATTGACTGAAAACAATATAATGTAAAGATAATTTAATATGGAGACATGAACTCTAATATATCTCATCAACTACACATAGAGAAGAAAGTTAGATGATCAAAAAATTCAATTCTGATTAATGACTCCCTCTTCACATATAACAATGAAATATCAAACTATGTGTTGGAATCCAACAAACAAAATCAATTACTTAGACATTCTTGTAAGGACGCATTTCAGGCATTTTAATTACATAAATAAAATACCATCTCAATTATATTGTAATGTTTTTTTTAAATCACCAACTAAAATCTAAAAAGTTCTCAATTTGAATAATTACATGTAAAGAAACCCCAAATTACATGCAACAAGGAAAAGACTGTTATCCAAGTTAATATCCAAATAATATAGCATCTTCTAACTTCTTGGGCCCTAGAAAAAGCCATATATAAGTCACAATTGAAAATTCATACGACCATAACTCTTGGTGGATAGTTAAGAGGTTGTCCCAAACCATATAATGAATTGTATGTTTTTAATAAGTCATACAATGGAACCACATTTGCGACTCATTGGAAAACAATACCTCCCTCATGTACACTCCATCCCCCAACACCCCCACTCCACCTGCCCCCTGCACGCTTCACCCCCTTTCCCCCTACACACTGCCCACCCCCCACCTGCACCCCCACACCCCTACACCCCTACACCCCCACACCCCCTGCACACCCCCACCCATTTCACCCACACTACCCCCCGCACATTCCCCCGTTCCCCCTTCACCCCAAATGCCCCACCTATACCCCCACCTACACCCCAAATTCCCCCCCCCACCACAACCTACACCCCCACTACCCCACCGTACGCACCTACACCCCCTCTATATTGTAATCATTATAAGAAAAATTCATTAAAAATACATCAATTCATAAAACTCTTGACCCAATTAATTATTTAATAGATCAACTACCATTGAGGAGTTAAAATAATGTGAGGAAATAATTTCATAAAAATATAAAACTATATAAGAATCTATAAGCATAGTCCCTGTAATAGTCACTGGCCTGGTTCCCGACGTTGTACATGCATTATTTACTTCGTATTGGAAGAAAAATTATGGTCCACCCTAATATTTCATTCCATGATGATCTTTAAACATTACAAGAATTCATTATTATTAAATTTATAATATATTTCATACTACCTTAGATGAAAAAAACTATATTTGAAAGAATTTAGTGAAAGAGGAAGGAACATTTCTACACTGATATGTAAGATACATTAAAAAATATTTTCAGGTTGCCTAATTTCCTACATAGATGACAAGTCATCATATCTACTTTAAATATTTATTTAAAATTTTTGAGCCACTGAAATTGAAAATAAATATCATTGGTCTACACCTCAATTTAATAATGGGAATGGGTTTTAGTAGATATTTAACTATTACACTACTTCTCCTTCAAAATGTCCCTTGTTTCCACTTTTGACCCTATAAATAACTACAGTTCATACCTATATAGGGCACTGTACTTCAAATATAATCCATTTTAGAAATATTTATTTTCATTATCATTTATATGTTAACCACTACAGTATATATTGGTAAGAAAATGATGATAACCACATAGTATTTTTGTCTCAAGCCTATTTCAAACTGAAAACATTAAGAGATCATTTGAAATAATATAAGATCAAAATTATATCAACATTAAACATTATGGGAATTCTAAATCACATAATGATTTTCCATATCAAGAGTCATGATATTCCAGAACATTGAAACCTTTCTTATTTTAGGATAAATTTATTTGTGGAATATCTCCTTAAAACCACTCTATAGGAGATCTTCGTAGAACTTTTCTTAATTAAATGACACTCATTATTCTTAGCCAGGTCCGTCTAATGTATAGGTTGAAAGTTAATATTGGGGGTATTATGTCTTTGTTGAAAATATAAAATACATCATATCTTATCTAGTTTCTCCATAGGTTACTCAGACACATGATTTACATAAAAAAAGATGATTCCTTCAAATAAATTCCAAATAAAAATCCACTAGACAAGATAAATCATGCCCACCTTACCTATCTAATGTCCAGATAGTATAAATAACTAACTCAATAATATCCAGATACTCTATAGGATTTCTTTATAGACTATTATCAGTAAAAACCTCTTTATAATCCTTCAGTTTGATTCTTTGATCAATCCCTTATAGATCATAAATTATGAAACCAAATCCACACATAATTTAAAAGTCATGGTCGGTGAATATAATTACTACTCAATGAAACAATATCATCATATCAAAAAACATGTCTGCAATTCATTTTAATCGAATACTAAAAAAATAAATGCAATTTTAAATAATAAGGAATACAAATTTCAAAAATTGGATGGTTTTCAACAACTTCAATATTTGGATTCATGGAATCCCAAACCATGCACCAACTGTTGGAAGCCTCTTTGAAACAATGTAGTGGTAAATTCATGGTCAAGAAATTATTTATAACATATATAGTAATTATAAATCCCTTATATTCTTTTCATTTTGAGTAAATTTAATATATTTTTCTTAAAATAATTCATAAAAATTTCATAGATCCCATAATAGTAGGGGATTTGTTCAAAATATGCTAAAATGAATTTTCAAAAACCCAAAAATTTCGACGTATAAATCCTGAATTTCCATTCTATCTCAATGTTTGCTAAGAGAAATAGTTATTTTGGAAATCTCACATACCTATCTCTAGAGTTTGAATCACACTATCATAGGCATACCTTTACTCCCTATGTAACACGAGGTCTCTAATACAATTTTATAAAAAAAACCATCCTTGGATAAAATACCATGTCACCAAAGCAAGAATTCCCCAAGGCCTAATGTGATTTATTGATCACCATGTCATACTGACAAGCACCAAGGTTATCAAGGATATTATTTAAGAATTATTTTAACCATTAAATATAATAAATAGTGTAAAACCCCTTATCGAGAGTCCAACAAAATGTACACATACATTGTTCATCCATTCTAATTTAATGAATTGTTAAAAGATAAAAAACCATCAAAATAGTAATAAGAAACAAACACTAAAATAAACACCCAAGTATAATTTTTTAAGGAATATATAAATGAGTGATACATGGAATTACAAACTTTAAAAGAAACTAAAATAGAGAGAAAAAAGTGGATGATATATAGAACATCTCAAGAATAATGTAAACATAATAAAATTACACATGATAATTTCGTTATGACCATGGTCACTATCAAATATCACCATCTCCAAAATAATAAAAAAGTGCTAAAGATCACCACCAAAGGTAAGATGGCCCTTTATGTTAAACTGAATAAAAAATTTAGTTCAATAGACACATGACAACACTTGTATGAGAATGGTCGTAGTACGTTAATAAGAAATCATTTCCCTGAAATAAAGCAGAACATGGGATGAGAACCATGATCCTAATGGGGTAACCTAGGAACCTGATAAATGTGGATTCAGTTTCAAACCTATGATACAATCCGGATACAAATAAACCCTAAATTCCCATCATTGACCTCACTAGTTTATGAACCCCCTATAAATTTCTAGAAAAATACATGGGAACACTTATAGGGGAATGATCTTAGTAATAATGACACTCATTTTGATTTCCTATATAACTATCAAATGATATAATGTGAATATTTTCAACTATAAATCACATAAAATGATTATAAAATACCATGGAGGGAGGGGTTGATCGGAAGCGTCAGGGAGGAGGGTATCATGGTGACAGAGGTCGTCGGGTAGGAGGCTACCACGGTGAAATAGGTCATCGGGGAGGGCTCTGCTGTGAGATAGGTCATCGGGGAGGAGGGTGCAATGGTGACAGAGGTCATCAGGGAGGAGGGTGATGCAGTTATAGAGGTCATTAGGGAGGAGGGATCCACTGTGATAATGATCATTGGGGAGGGCTCTACAGTGAGATAGGTCATCGGGGAGGAGGGAACTGCTGTGAGGGAGGAGGAGAGGTCATTGAGGAGGAGGGATGCATGGTGAAAGAGCAGCGGATCGGGGGAGGATGAGCAACCCGATAATAGATTGGGAAAAAAACAGTGATGATATAAAAGATAAAGCCACAATGGTTTTATTAAACCATGTAAATAAAAAATCTATATCCACTAACCTATAATACCATGGTTAAAGGTTCATGTATATATACTTAATTTCTAGTAGGGTTATTCTAAAGAAATATGAGGAACTATGATTGTTTCTACACTAGGTTATTCAGTCTATAGATAGAGAGGAATTATACAATGTACCATTTATTTTTAGATAATATTTGACTTAAAAATTTAGAATCCACCTTGGTGTATGAATAGGTATAGTCCCCAAGATGCAGATCTCTATGACGAGTGGAAGCATACTACATTTGAAAATCTCATGACACCCTAAAATAGTAGGGTGGATTTGGTGATTTATTTGTAATATATACCAAAAATGAAATTGTGGGATGTTGTGACATAGACTAAATAACATTTAGGATTATCCTTGAAATATTTTCAAGTATGGATCTTTGATATTTTTTTCATGGAAATTTAGGTAGGGTAGAGCTAGAGTGTTTAGGCGTCTCACCCAAAAAAGGATTTCAATTATGGATTATGTGGCATTCATTACAATGATTTATCTATTTTCTATGATACTGGAATGAGATGAATCATCTATATATTATTTTTTTAGGATGGACTATGTTATGTTATTTAAGTAAGGATGAATGTATTTCACTAATCATCTTTCATAAAAGGATTTGAATTTTTCCCTCATATAATGTAATGTAATAGAACCAGTTCACCTGTAAGTAACTGAACCAAGTTGGATACAAAACCTTAAATGTGGATCCCTATATGCTACTGGCTACCAACAATGAGTATGGGACCAAGGTGATACAATAAGGATACTATACCCTCATGATCATAGTGGATAAAAACCATAAAATATATGAATAAAATATTGGAAGTAGTAATAACAGAAAAAATAAGGAATAAATGGTAGATAAATCATTTATATGTAATAAATGATAGATGTAAACAGTATTCAAAAACATATAAAAAATTATGATTGTCATGATACTATACAAAATTGGGGATACATGGGGAAATAGAGAAGAAGGGATATACAACATGTTATAAAAAATGAAAAATGGATAAAAGATATATCCAATATGATCATAAGTATATGTTCAAAATTTTATATAATACCCCATACTAGTATAGAAAATTAACTCTATATACAAGAAACATCCATTTTCCCCTACTATTATCCATGAAGTCTGTCTATATACCAAACGATGATCCAAAATAGGATGTGAGTAAAACTCAGTAGTCCACAAAAAATGGTTTCTAACACTACCAAGTCAATGAGTATACAATGAGAAGTGTGATTGTAAAATAAATAAATGTGATAAATTTATAAACATGTTGGGATGGGTTCCCCATGGGACATCCTTCTATTACAACATTATTGAATCTAAGCTGACAATGTCTCTGAGAATTTCAAATTTTAAATACAAATTAATGTGGATACGACCCAAGGATTATCACCTAGGAGCCCATATATGGTGATATTCATATGAGATCACATAATTCTCATGTAATTTAGTACATAATAAGGATGTAAGACTAGGTTTTAAATTATGTAAATCATAGATCGAATCAAAGCGTGTTCATTGACTTTTTAGATGTTTCATTTACATTAATTTTGATTGTGATCCCATCGAAGAAATTACAAATAGGGAACCTATCTATCCCTCCTAGTATACTATAAACCTCAATCCTTATAAGATCGTTCAAGGAATTCCATGAAGGAACCTATGTATAGCTCCAGGTATGTTGTAGTGGAATTTCCCTTTGAGTACATCCATGTTATTCCTCATAAGGAACCATGTATCATTTGTGGCAGGGTATAATGACATTTCACTCTGAGTCTGTCCAAGGTATTCCTCATAGGAAACAATATATCACTTATGGCATAATATAAAATTCATCTTCCCAGTGGGATCATCCATGTTATTCAATATATGAATCCATGTATCACCCCTAGTGTGATATAATCCATTTATAATTCATTTAAAAAACTATGCCTGATGAGATCACCTAAGGTGTTCTGGTTCAAAACACTTCTATCACCATTGGAATGAAATGTTTTATGGTAATGGTAAAGTGGTGAACCCATAACATTTAATAATTAAATCAATTCAATTTTACCATTTAATTCATAATGATAAAAAAAGATATCATCTTGAAGAAACAGGGCCCTAAGAACATGGGATGACCATTATCCCTTCATATAATTTAAATTAAAATTCATTACAAAGGGAAAACTCAACACACCTCAATTGGTGGATTGATTTCATTTCAAATCATAAAACTCATGAGAATTTAAAAGAAATGCACCTATAGGGGTGGTTTTTGTTGTGGTATAAATCATCCAAATTTGAATTTTAGGTTTCTTGGACTACCTAAAATAAGGTGATATAAATTAATTTAATTAATTATCCATTTAGGGGGTGTTTCATGGAATGTTTGGCCCAAAACATGACACCACATAATATAAACCTAAAGAATATTAGGGAAAAACAAATAACTACCTAACTTAGCTTGGTAGATGACTCCTCATATGGTATCAACATCAGAGTTGATCTAGAATGGAATAAATTAGAGACATAGACCAATGCTATGAAAATTTGGCATATTAACACACACAGATTTATCATTCCATATGTAGAGTTATGTGAATAAAAGAATCAAGTGGATTAAATCATTTACCATGACAAATCCTATGTGATGAACAAGTTGTTTCTCTAAGATCAAATGTAGGAGATTAAAAAAACTAGTGGGATAGGAGAGGGAGATCTCATGGTGTGCATATACTAGAGAATTATGGAGGAAACTGATATTAGAATTTATGATAAAGGAGGGAAAATGTATTTTCACACTTCAAAAAGGGAGGTGCATGGTTTCTCTACACAGTTAGACAAACCATGTTCTAACCATGTTCCATTACTATCCACGAGGAGATAGACCTTGAATTTCCTAGTCCGTGGTTAGATTGATAATGTGTGTCCTATGTTCCCTATATATGAAAAATAAACCCAACCATGCACTACTAGGCACATTGTTAGACAAACTATTTGATAATAATGCATTTTAGCTTCATAAAAGGTCTGCACCCTTTCACATAGTCATTAGGACCCCCATACATGGTTTTCATAACCATTATACTATATAATTGATCTCATGGTTGAGATATGCAATTGTCACTAACCATTATACTCATGGAATTTCTTAAAAATCTAGGACTCCAAGATCTGAACAAGCCTTGGATGCTCCTAAACCCTTCATTTTTCCCTTGGGAAATATTACAAGTATAAAATTGGAGGTTTAAACTGGAATGGAAAGGATTCAAACCTATATGAAACTTTAATACATTAAAACCTCTCCTCTTTATATAATCCCATCCTCAAGGTTCACTTATAAGGGTGGTTGACCAGTATCTAAGAATAATTCTGACCAATAAGCATGTATATCGGCCCCTATATCCCATGTATCATCTCATTCATGGACATAATTCCATAACACAAATATGAGGAAAATTAACCTACCACAGAGATCCTTTATGATAAGACTAATAACAAATACATGATAATATACAACAGAATAATTGACTTCCTACTCAAGCATATCAGTACAAAGAACATGAGATTGGAATGAGTAATAATAATGCAACTAAGAAACATAAAAAAAATCATGTATAATATTGTATCTTCGAGGGAGTGCTATCGTATAAACTAATAGTATGACCCTCTCCAAAACCTCAAAAGGATATACTAACTAAGAAGATATATCACCCCATAATCTTAACTATTGATTCCCTACCCTAGTTGATACATATAGGAAAACTTGACCCCAAACCTCAAACTCCAGATGTCATCGATGATAATATATATATGAATTATTCATATACTGAGATATATGCATACATTTATTGATACGATTCACCAACCCAAAATTATCCTAAAATAGATTTTATAATAGTAGCACTACCTCTCATACCTCTTACAAGTACTGGGGTGAGCAATATGAACTACCTTATGTGGTCTCATAAGGAACTATCAGTATAGTTACTTGGAAGATGTTATTATAATAAAATATAGAAATAGGTAAATGTTTCTACCCATAACCTATTAAATAAAGTAATAATTCCTGGATAATGTCCTCTATTACCTAAATATTATGCTTAGACTAACTGTCGGTATGAGGGTGATAAGATATACTCAAAACTACCTATATACCCAAATCCTTTGGAAACCCTTTCCAGAACCATGATATTAATTGATAATAATTATTCAATTAGATGGAATATATATATATCCATGAATGATTATGATATCCCCAACTTATAGCCTTCAGAGTTCATCCATTAAAAATTTCTCCTATATATATAAGAAGTGGGAGACCTTCGTTAGTCTATCAATAATCACCCATAATGTATCACTAGATCAAGGGGATATTGGTAAGTCCATCATGAAATCAAAAAAGATATCATTCCATTTCCACTCCAGAATAGGTAATGGATATAAAATTACTACTATTAACTTGTGTTACACCATCACATACTAACAGTTTGAACACCAATTAATGAAACCAATGATCTCCCTTTTAATCCTCATCCACCAATACTGGTGGCTTAAATCACAGTACATCTTATTATGACCAGGATCCACTTACCATGAAGAGGAATGATACTCCCATATAAACTTCTATAAAATGTCTACAACAACATAGACACACCCAAGAATGCAAAATATCTCATCCCTATCAATGAACCAACTACGTAGTGAGTCCTCGCCCGAAGTATTCCTCCACAAGGTTAAGCCCTTGAGATCATAAAATTTCATCATTTTCGATTTTTCAAGAATTGTATAGGTCACTGATAAAAAATTGTGTACAAGATTCCCATAATGATCCTAAAACAAAAATTTCATCTTAGAAAATAATGCCATCAATTTCCACTCACTAATTTCCTCATAAAAAGCATGTGTCTGAGTCTTTCAGCTTAGATCGTTAGCCAATGCATTTCATTTCTTTGGAAAATAAGCAAGATCAAATTTGAATGACTACTTGTATTCAACCCATTAGAGATATATGAGGTTCAAATAAAAATGAATGAATATATATTTGAGGATTTTGTGGAATATGTATAACAAAAAATACACTCCCTATAAGTAATGTTTCATCAATGCTAGGCATGTAACACACCAACCAATTCCGGATCGTGCATCAGGTAATTCCACTCGTGATGCCTCAAATAATGAGACTTGTATACCACAACTCAATCTCACTATATTAGGATATCTCCTACACTGATTCCTAAATCATAAAAAAACTATATATCATTTTATTGAAAATGGAATAATCAAGATCAGTGCTGAAGTCAACAATATTTTCAACTCCTGAATGGATTTATCACATGAATTATACAATTTAAATTTTAATCTATTATTGGTCAAGCACATGAGAGGTTCATAAATTAATGATGAATTCTAAATAAAATTCATAAAATAGCCATTTATCACAAATAATCTATTTACATCAAATATATTACTAGGATTATCCCACGAAACTATGGATCTCGCCTTATTTCGGTCATTAGATACTCCTTCCTATGAATAATCTGACCCAGGAAGTGGATGTTATCAATCCATAACTAATAGTTTTTTAGAACAACATACTTTCTATGCTCTCTTAGTGTACTCAAAATGATATGTTGATGTTTGGAAATATTTTAACGCGTCTTTGAGAAAACAAATATTTAATCCATGTGAACTATCAAAAAAATTCTATATATGGGTGGAAAACCAGATTCATTAGGGCCATAAAAACTTCTAGCATGTTTTTGAGAATGATCGATATTACCAAATACTCGTACAATCCATATCTACTGCAAAATGTTGTATGTAATCTAAAGGTATGAAACACACATTATGGTATCCCAGACTCAAATCAATTTTTATAAATACCCTCACTCCATAGTGCTGGTTGAAGAGTTCATTTATTCAAGGTAGTGGATATTTATTCTTAACTATAAGCTTGTTCAATTTTAATTAATGCACACAAATCATGAAAAAATCATCTCCCTTTTGGGTGAAAAGAACATCTAGAACACATGGTCAGGTATTGGTTTGTATAAACCCCTTAACATCCAAATCCTCCAACTTATACTTGATTTATATCATCATGGAAGTATCCATCCTATAAGAGGGAATTGATACTGGTGGTACTCCAGGAACTATCTCAATCATAAACTATACCTATATCTTAAAAGGTATCCCAAATACATTTTTAGGAAATATATATTTGAAATAATCCTATATAGGATGGAAATATTTATATCACATTTGTTGGTTGTCTATAAATATGATATAAATCTAGGTTTTCACTCTACCCAACCCACAGTGCTTAGGTCCATCTCAACTAACTTGTACATCCAACTCTACTTTATCAATACAGGTATCGACCATAGGTGATGTGAAGGAAACCTTCAGGTGATAGAAATAAATATAAATAAGAGAGGTTATTAACCAGTCCAACATGAGAATAGTATAAAAATGGTTATCTCAAGAATGAAAAGGATACACATGAAATCACAACATCCTATCTCAAGGGGAACACACAAAAATTGAGTACACTTCCATAATGAATCCCATATGGGGTTACTAGGGTCATCACCACATAGAAATATTGAACTTTGAGCCAATGGATTTCTAAAATTACCCTATATAAAAAAATGAAAAGATCCAATGTCAATGATATTATACATTAATGTAGATGCTACCAACATCATACAACATATAGTAGAAGGTCTAACACTCTTATCCCATGGTATATATTTCACTATATATAATTGGATAGATTCATGACCCTATACTATAGCTTGAATATCTTGAATAGCCCCGCTCTATGGGATTTCTATCTCAATATTCTGGCTTTCTCAATTACAACCACCTCCTCATCCCATACAGATTCTAGTAATCCATATTACTACCTAACATGGGGCTGATAATCCAACTCCAAAATGTGGAGTTAGTGAATATCCATTTTCACTAGGAAATGTAGAAAATGTTATGAAAATGCCTGGAAGAAGGACCATTTTTTCATAATCTCAACACCCAATTTGGTATGTGGTATTGTGGGGATTCTTATAGCTCACCGAACCATACTAATGACTTACCACATAAATATATGTGTGTTCTATCTAATTTTCACTAAACCTATGAGAAGACTCAAGGTTACACATCTTTCCAAAAGATGTACCACTTCCCTATCTTGATTCTAATCCACCATGGCCCTCACCATAATATTCCCTAAGATTATTCTCATTAACGAAGTAATGGTTCATAATTTCAGAAACAATAGTCAAATGGAATACACTCACCTATGATTAGATGCCATACACGGGCCTATATTCCAAAAATATAAATATTGTCAACTACTCTCTATCAAAATTCAGGGTGAAATGCTAGATCTCCGTGAAAGGTGTTGAATAATCCATCACATATATAACACCCTATTAGAGGTGTATAAGCTCTCTTGTGCAGTCATCTCTGATTGTCTATTGAAATAAGTAATCATAGAAGAAAATATGGAAGTCCTTATAGACCATATCTAGATGATGATCTACTTGGTTAATAATAACACATGAATACCTAGAAAAATTATAAAGCATATCGGATGATAACTTCACCCTCCCCTCTAGTGGAATCATTAAATATTCAAATATTAATAACATGGCCACTAGACATGACACAATATCATGAGTTACACCATCTACTAAAGATATGAGAGGATTATACTACTGGAATTCTCTTGTCTATTGTTATATAGTATGTGTTGGCCATGTGGTTCACTATATATACTAAACTACTCACATGAAACCCTCTCTGAACTGAGCATTGGTGCCTAGGATAGGAATAGTAGTAGGTACCACATATAGAACTATATGAGGAAACACTAGTGGCTTGCCCCACCCCAATTCTAGAGCATGGTCATCACCACCTTCTTAGAATATGAATTGATGCAATCATGGTGGAATATTTATACAATACCAAATACATTCCTTAAAATATAATTTGATAATAGAATGGATCTCAGCGTAAAGAAAAAGGACAAGTACATAGCCTTCATATATATGAGTCAACAACATTTGACTGCTTCTAAAGCTAGGTCGAGGTGACATAGATGATAATGAAAGGCCATAAGAGACAGTCCATTTAACCACTATTAAGGTAGCATTGGTTTTATGGTCTCACATATTATATAAAATATTCCAATATATGGATTTTCAATTGGATGTTATGGAGGAAAACACTCAAGTTTCAATTAGTATCACCATTTAATGGTAACCAATTGATATGGTAATTTAAATATATTCAAGTTAATACTCATTTATAAGTATATATATCATAGTCTAGTTATATTATTCAATATTACCAAGTTATAAAGTTATGATATTTATATGTTTGAATTAGAATATCATGTAACTGCAACCAATCCATTATATATAGTATCAGGATGTAACATGTCGTATAAAGTAATTTGATAGTCTGAATTTTTGTAACCAATTTATAGAAGTACATACTTTTTAAATTATAATTATAATTCATGTAATAAAAATCAACTAATGTTTCATTTTTTAACCACAGTTACAATGATCAAATATGTGATAATTGGTTATTTATAGTTCCACCAATAATATATGTGGTAAAAACTTTTTAGGCTAAAGCATAAATAATTATTAAACAATTATATTATTTTTACCTATAAGAAATGTTAGTGAAAATTCAAATATCTTATTAAATGGTACCATAAATATATAATATATAATTCTTTAGAGAATGCTGGCATAAAATTTTATATGCATGATATAAAATATTCATGTTCCTATAATAATTCATGGTCATACCCCCTTTCTATACCGGGATAAGAGTAAAAGTAAATTAATAATAATATTAAATTCAAAGAATCATGATTTTACCCCATTAGTGAAATAAACCCAATTGTAATAGGAATAATACATACCAACAAGTCCCATCCATTGAAACATTTATTTTCCCTATCATGGATTATCTACTCCCTCTCACATGCTCACTATGAAATTATGACACATTCCATGTCTAATTTATTCCAACCCATATAGTAAAAGAAACGGGAAAAATAGAACTTATACCACTTTTAACATCCTAGAACCATTTCACTTATAAGTAACCTATCTCGATTGGCCACATGTCCTCAAGCATGCCTCCCATTATGTAATATCCTAAAACCCTAAATTCTAGATCCAATTCTAAAAAAATAAACTTTACATTTCAGGAATTGATAAAAATAAATGTGACACAATTTTTTACATAAAAACATACAACAAGAAAATGAAATATCAGATCACTTACATACCGAAAAACCATTTTGGTTTAGACTTTTAGAGAATTTTGAGAAACTATAAACAGCTTTGTTTTATAATTAACTGGTTCATAAAGCTCAACATCATATTCTAATATAGTTATATTTTCGTATTCTATTTTAGGTCCTAAACATCTAACATAAAATAACTCACATATAAAACCTTTATAATAAAAAATCATTTTACATACTTCTTCATAACCTGGTAAAATGAAACAAAATAAAAGGTGATATTAGATAATCAGAAAGAGTAAGCATGAGATATATTAATTCAAGATGATACGAAAGTATAACATAATCATAAGGGAATAATATCACATCCATAATAGAAATAGTTCATACCCATTATGATAAATGTCATAAACATGAATTATGACATAAAACATTATCATTTCAAAATATAATAATCATAAAAATGATAAATCTTCATAATTCAATCATGTACCATAAGTTCATGTCATAAATATGTGTGACACCATCCAATGTATATAAACAATTTCATCTGTAAAGGACTACTACCAATACCATTATATCAGGAATCAAAACTTTTTTATCATTTTATATCAATCACATCGACTTTTTTCCCATAACAAATAAACCACTTTTACTTTTTCCCCAGAATGGATCAAGCATTTTGACTTATTTTTCGTAATTATCTCATTATATATATTAATTTACCCAATGCATTGGAGGTATATATAGGTCCCACCAATTACAAACAAATAATCATGTATATGTGTTCCATAATATCACTAGTATTTAATATTTCAGAACCCATGAAAGAAATAGGTTTTATAAATATTTCATCATAGCATTACCCACAAAAATAAAATGGGTTACAAAAAATTTTCATCTTTTCATAATAAAGATAAGAAATCAAGAAAAATAATAAATATGGTATCCCTATATAATGCCATTAGTAAATGATAAGTATCATCAAACGATTTCACCTTATATAGAAAATGATTTTGAAATATCAATTGAAATAATTCATGAGGAAAATAATTTTTTTTTAATTTTAAAATCACTTATCTTTTTAAAAAGTTGATCACCTATAATTGAAAATTTTTTATTTGAAAATAATATTATAAATTTGTAAAGGATGAAGAAATTATTTAAGTCCTCATTTTGGTAGGAAAATATTATCATACTATATAAATTAGAAAATAACATTCTTTCTTTATGTTTATTTGAATAGTCACAAAGTACCTCATTTTGAAAATGAAAAAAAAATATTCCTTCCAAACCATTTTATAAAAAGTAAAACATAGGTAACAAATATTACAAAACAATTGCAAGAGAATAATAAAAAAAATTTGAAAAAAAATTATATAACATGGACGTGTAAGAGAAGTATTACCCAATAAATACTTATATATAATCAATCTCGAATAATGATGGAATTGTGAGATAAGACCTTACCAATCTGGTAAATTTTTAATCATAAGAGACATAAAGGAAATTAATTTATATAGATATGTATATAAAATAATTTTTATGATAATAATCATAAATTAAAATCATGAGTATTATATATACCACACAAAAGAAACTTCTAGTGTATAAAGCATGAATCTAATAGAAATAAACGTGAGATGAAAATAAAGTACCTTGAGTTTGAATCATCGGGCACATTTTTTATTTTATTGAATAAAAAATTTGGTTAATTATTTGATATATCAATAATATTTTTCATCAATATTATTCCATTTATCTCACATATTACCATGTTAAAATTATTACATAATCATTTATGTTCACGTTAGATGTTTTGGTGATATTTGGTATATAAGTACAAAATGAATTCGGTAGGTTGACTATAATAAAAGTGGTAATTATTCCATAATATATGAAATAATACTTATGAAATAATTATAATTTTTATACATAATTTATAATTTTAAATCCAACCATTAAATAATGTTATGAAAAATGAACTATATTCCAATCATAGAGATGGTAGGTTGTACGTACGAATGAGTAACGTTTCCATTTTTGGATGATCATTATATAATGAAGGTAAGTATTATTTTATCTTTAAATAATGATAATGTTATAATATATATATCATTATAATTATTTATATATATACTTATATATTTCATCCATGTGAATTTTTTAGGAAAAAAATCAGATTATTTCGTCGAGGTGGTAGTCCACACGTATTCACATACAACGTCAACATTTATTAGTGTATGGAATGGTAAGAAGGTAAATGACATATTTCGATTTTTAAAATGATTAATAGGTCATTAATATTGTATAAAAGTTAATTCCATAATTATAAATAGTCATGAGATGTGGTGATGTAATTTGAATTACACGGTTCACGAGGTAGTTGTCAGCCATACACGTGAACGATGAATTACATTCCCATTTGATGGATGTTGGATATGGATATAGGTTATTCCATTAAAATAATAATATATAAGTATTTTAATTATTATATATATATTTTTTATAATTTTTTAATAATATTTTATGTAGTTAAAAGATGAAATAAAATAAAAATGCTTAATGAAAAACGATACCTCTTCTTTAGACAACCTCCTTTTCTAACAACAGAACGACCACTATGGTTAGTGTTACTAAAAAAAGAGCTATAGATTAAAGATTTATAATATAGTGAGGTATTTGAGTAGATATTTTCTGAAAAAATGGGTTTTATGGTTTGAATTATCGAGAAGAAGTTTTTCCCTTTTATAAGAGAGGGGAGGTTCACTCTTGGACGTTCTCAAAATTGTAAATTAATAAAACTTTATATCCAATAAAAATAGCCGAAAACTCATTTATTTATAATATAAGATGATAAATGGTCATAATAATATCATATTATAATTTTATAAAATCTTATATCACATTTTTACCCATATCATTTGGTTTTAACCCCTTGTTAAACCTTTTTAAACTTACCGGGACAACGAGGAATTTTACTCTTCAAGGGTTAATATAGAAACCACAAATGGAAACAAGTACCATAAACGGACCAATTTTAAAATTATAAACCATATCCTAATTACATGGATGAATATAATACTATTAATAATTTTATATCATTTAATAAATTATTATTTATTTTAAAATATCAATAATGACAATTTTAGAACAATTCATTACATTGATTTTAATAATATTAATGCAACACTTAAAATTTGATAAATAATATTTTGTTATATAACTAAAATGTCATGGTAATCTATAAAATTTGGGGATCACATTATTTTTCCCAAATTATATTAATTTTAATATTTTTAATATAATTTATTTGATTTTTTATTAATTAAATAATTACGGTGTTAGTGTTGAAAAGCATTTATGGTGTTTATATCTTCAATAAAAATAGAAAATAAATTAAAATTATGAAGATAAAAATTTATATTTCCCAATAATATTTATCTTCAAATATATATTCTATATAACCCATAATATAAATATTTTATTTATTAAAACAATTGTATGACACGTTTGACCTTTCTTAAAATAAAATATATTAATGACAATAATATATTTTAAATGGACATTAAATTCCATATATCTGAATATTAGAGGATTATGGATGACATGGAGTCATAAAAAAATTTAGGGAAGTTTTTGGGTCATTTTATAATCCTTATCTTTAATTTTTTATATTAATTATTTGATTTACCCTTTACTGCGGTAACAAACAATAACTAAGGTCACTTTTCATATTGATAAAAAATAAAACATACCTATTTAATCAATTTTAACTCCTAATTAAAAATATAGATTCCATTTTTAAAAATTCAAAACATATAGGTGGAATAATAAAAATTAAATCTGAAAACATGATGAAAAATATTTTTTTTCAGAAAAATGCCATTTTTTAAAATATAAAATGTTTCATACTAAATTCGTGTATAAAATCAATTTTAAACACATAATTTAATTATTTTTAAATACAAAAATAACTAATAGAATATAAATAATAACTACTTATATAATTTTACTATGTAAATACCTTAATGGAAAAATATAACTTTTAATAAAAAATTGAATTTTTCACTATTCAAAGAAAAATCAATATTTTGAAAAAAAATTCATAAATAATCTGAATATAAATTTTAAATGATGAATTAAAAATTGATATTATTTGTTTAAAACATATTTTCAAAAACTTCTAAAAATTAATTATAATATTAACTCATAAAAAGGATAAAAACTCATTTTTGAAGAAAACATATTTGTTTGAAGAATAAAACGACTTGAAGAAAAATTGTGGAATTTTTTATAATATTGTTTCAGTAAATTTATATTATGTTTGACCTTTATAGATATTTCATAAATTATATAATCCTATTCATAACCTCATTTTTAATTGATAGGTTATAATAATCTCATTTAAATAATAGAACTTTGTGGTTCATTCATGCTCGGTGTTGCATATTTTATATATTATTGAACATAGTATATCCTTTTAAAATATCATGATATTAAATTCTACAAACTTTAATAAATTGTTTCATCAAAATTTTATATTGTGTCAACAAATTAAAGGTCTTATATTTAAAAATTCATTTGTGCAAACCCATATCATAAAAAGGGTTAATAAAACTTCTTCTTTAAAAGAGATAAAGGGATGTATGATGGGCATCATGGATAACCCATAATAGGTTTATATAAATAATAAAATTTGTGGGATGTCAATATATGGAAATGGAATAAAATTAATGTCAAGATATCATTTATCATAAGAAATTGAATGATCTTGATAAAGTTAACAATCACAGAATCATAAACCAATGATACAGAAAATTTCAACAATTCATCGAAATTGAATGTTATTTGATAAGATTTTTTTTTCTTAAGATAATTTTCATACTGTTGAGGTATTAATTCATTGTATATAATCGTAAAAAATGGAAATATACATACTTAAAATGTATAATTTCATGATTTAATCAATTTCAACCAAAATATCATCTCTTTCCCTAAACTATGACTATTAAAGATTAGTTTTTCAAGCCTATTGGAATAAAATAAAATTAAAATGGATCTCATAATCCATAAAATATTAAAATTATATTCATAACATATCTAGTATTTAAGAAAAACTAAAATTGTTAGCACTTGATAAGATGATTCCAAAAAAGAATAAACCATTATATGAGGAAAACTACATTAATATCCCAAATTAAATTGTAATAACGAAATTTGAAATTATATTATTAGGTAAATAACTATCTTTAAATTACCCAATATATTTCAAACTAATATTTAGACCCTAAAATTTGAAGGATTTGATAACATCATTTTCATTGATTTATTTAACATATTTAAATAACATCAACCACTCTTAATATCTCATTCCAAAAATATAATTTCCCTAATAACATAATCTTTAAGATATTGTAATCAATTATATGACTAATATGATTCACGATAAATCTAAAAAAATTCATTTATTCTTCAAAAATATAATCCATCCTATACTACTCGAAAATCATTCCATAGTGTTATTTTTAACGTATTCCTATAATCTTATCTGGAAATTGTACTTCTTCTGAAATAACATTTGTAACTTGATCACCAAATAACTTTTCAATCCCATCTTTATATACACAAATAAACATATATTCCCAAATTCAACATAATGTTTAAAATTCAAATCATTTAATTAGAAAAATAATTTTATAATAATATGGACTTCACATAGGCCAGTGATAGGTGATACACCCATATCTCCCTTCAATTATCGGTTTAATCCTTAGAGCCTTTCCAAATGTGACAAGTTGCCACTCGACCTATGTTTTTTCTTTTTCTTTTAAACTATATTGATATAATCATAATAAGATTTCCATAAATTTTATTTTTCTCATCCAAAAAATTAATTTTAATATATTAAATATTAAAGAATTTTTTTAATGTCAATACCGTTTATATTTCATCCAAAAAATTTAATAACCCATAATTACCTCAAAATAAATGAGTATTGTAACAACCCATGTAAATAAATAACAATACATTTTCATATTTATTAAAATTTCTGAATTAATAAATAATTTTACTTTAAATGGTATGCTATGTTTGATGGAATACCTGACATGACACAATGAGTTTATCCAACGTCTAATGTTGCAACCAATGCTGAGTCATAGTAAAAAATAATTATATAATATTATTTTAAATAGTAGTTAACGTCTATCCATTGTATTTGGTGGGAATCAAAAGAAATAACTAAAATATGATTATTCTTGTTTGTTAAATGTTTTCACATATATCCAATAAAAGTTAGAGAATTAAAATGTTAATGAATCTAATTTTAATCATAAAAACTCTAATATTTATTAAAGGATCGATTTACTTCCTTCAAATGGTGAGCCCTATTTAAATATATTTTTGGTCAGTTTTATACGTTCAATTTGGTAAAATAAAATTCTTCTTTAGAATCATGACCTCAATATTTAATTTGGGTATGTTTTTTGATATTTTTCTGATAAGATTCATTTTTTAATAAATAGTGAAAAATTCTGTATTTTAATTTAAGACTACCTCTCAATATAATTTCTTTAAATGGTTGTGTTATCTTTTTAATTGGTTTTAATGTTTAATTAGATTATATTTTTACCATTTAATCCAATGGTGGTCATTATAAGTAATATCACTTTGAAATTGGACATAAACAAGTGTCAATGTTTTGATAGTTATTATTTCATAAAAACACACCTTTTGTTTTGACAATGGGAATTAATTTGAAGTTAATTAATTGAACTTCTATATTTTGAATTTTTTAAAATAGAGCTAGTTTTTTAATTTTTAATATCAAATATATCATAGGCTATATTTTTTATATTTTTCTAAAAAACATCAATTTTTGATTAAAAGTTAAAACATTGAGTAGTAGTTAAAAAACAAACTTTTTCATTTAAATGAAAATTTTCCACTTCATTGAATTGAATTTTGAAAAGCTGACATACATGTTTGTAATAAGTAAGTAAATTTTTTTTTCAATAAGTTGAAAATTATTTTTGGTGAATAATAACTTTTGACATTTATTTTCGGCGGTTAAAATTAAATATTGTAATTCAACGTAAAAAAATATTATAATAATATTAAATTACCCTAACATGTGTCTTATTACTATTTTTGAAACATTTCCGACCATGAGTATCCTTGGGTTGATTTTGGGACACCATGGAGCCACTTAAGAGTGATAATGAAACATTATATTAATTAATTTAATGCAAAGGCAAAAATGACATGAACATATACCTTTTAGTAAATCAAATTTTACATGGGTTATAAAAGTTATCTCATCGACTATAATTATTCATTTGAAATATAAATAGATTTTGTACATAGTGTTATTTATTTTATAATTTTTAGACATCAAATAAAGAAATTTATTTATGACACAATATAAATGCAGTGTTTTCCTTATTAATGACTAATTTAACTAAATAATATTATCAAATTTAAAAAAATATCCAAAAACTATAGAATTATTATTATATGATTTTATTTAGAAAAATGGTAATATTATATACTACATTAATAGGTTTTGGACCATTAAAAACATAAAATAAAAATATAATAAAATAAATTTTTTAAATATTCTTAAAGAGCCCCTCCTCCCCCTAGTAAAAAGCCCTCACCTCTAACCCATTACTCCACCTCTCAAGCCACATGGATCACCCAACCTCTTCCCAAAAAATCTCTCAAGATCCCTCTCTTACTATTAGAATCCTTCCCCATGGAATAAGGAAATACATGTAAACCTTTTGGTTCAAACCAAAGAGTGATACCCAATTTAAAGGAAACGTTTTCTCTCAGGTTCTTTTCTTTTATTTCACTTCGCCAACCCCCTAACCTATTTTTATTCCGTAATTTTATAACAACACCAGTATCCTTAATAGACTAGGTTTTTGATATGAGGATTATTCTAACAACACTTACACACACCTCCGTGTAATGTGTAATTAACATTCTGTTTTTTTGGACGGCAAACTACTGCCTCACGAAATGATGATTATTGAATCTTCTCCTAAAACATATTATGGTGGCCATTAAGATGGAGCCTTATTTATATGTGACATAAATTATATTTATATTGTCCTTAAACTTCTGTATTTTTTATTTATATCATTCATTTAAGGTTTCCATAATAGGTAAATACAATAATTTCATTTCAATATGTGCAGACTATCACCTGTTCAAAGTGATATGACTCATTCATTCCATACATTGAACGTATAAAGGATGGAGATACATAATTTATATATGATATTATAGTGGAATTATAATATACCTATGTATCATTATGTTTTCATTCCATTAAAATATGAAATAGAAATGAAAGTAGTGTTCATGCGTATGTACGACTTACCGTCTCCATGAACGGTGCATTTCATTTCTTATATCCAAATGTTATGTATTATTAGAAATACATATATATACTGGATATATATGATATATATGATATCTAAATCATGAATATCATTCTAGAGATAATGTAATTTTTACCACATGGACAACTTGTAATTATAAGAATTCCATTTTTGACTCAAGTAACAAATATCAACAAAACAACCATTATTAATTTAAATGATTACATAATGTTTTTAACATAGTAAAAAGTGATATAAAAGAAATAATAAACTTTAAAAATGTTCTTAAGAAAGTAGAAATTAATATTAGTTTATTAATCAAGAGATTAAATAATGAACAGGTCAAGTCGGACACAAGGTAAGGGACTTTGTCTCAATATCCTTTCATTGAGGCATATTCTATTTTATACACGACTTTATTTTATACAGTATAAAAACACCGTTGAATTTTCATTTAATTCAAATGGAATATTTTTCTATCATGAATTTTACTAAACAACAAAAAAATAATGTTTCTCTTTAACACAAGAAGTGACTAAGACCTTTCATGCCACAACGATTATTATTTAACTTTGGATTCCTTAACAAGATATAATGTTTTTAAAAGGAAACTAAATAAAATATACTCATTTTACATATTTTGGTATTGAAAATGGTTTTGAGAATGTATTGATTATGTCAATATATTGAAATGTTATATTTTGAATGCAATGTAAAAATCTTATTTTTCATTTATTCTTGTTCATGTGTTATGATTATGTTTTGGTTCTTGGGCATTGTTTATGTATAAGGGTAGTTCAATGATAAACCTAGGGTGGGTGAGCCTGATATAGCTCTCTAATGCACTGGGTTACGTGATGGAGGTAAACAATAATGTTTCTTCTTATAGATTTAGGTAATATAGTGTGATGGGTATTCCAAATGTAAATCCCTATGAAGCTGTGAAAGATGAAACATAAGTATGTTATGGACGCCACAAGTTAACTTTATGATTTATGATTTCTTTGTGATATTCATAAATATGATGATTTCCTGAGGTATGAGAATATTCTTTGTGTGTATTGGTGAAAAATGTTTTCATTATTTATTTTATAACCCTTACTGATATTTTTATGCTCATCCCATGTTTTGAATTTTTTTTATAGGACTTAAATATGAAAAGGGTCAAGAATGGGATCAAGGAAAAAGTCATGTTGTCTAAAACATAGAACTAAACATCACTCTATTTTTCATGAGTTCTTATTTTATGTAAAAAATGGAAACTGAGTAGAAGTTTCTACTTTGTAATTTTTGAGATGCAATGTAATATTTTTGGACTAATTCTATTAAACTCTAAACCTGAAAAGATCCTCAATGTGAATTATTCTTTTAATTAATGATTATGTAATATTTTAAGGATAGGTCCTTATAGTTGGTATCAATGTTTGGTTTAATCAACTTTATATGTGAGGATATTGTTAAATTAAAATCCATAAATTATTTTTAATTTATGGTAGGATAGAAATGTTATAGCATTTAAATATTAACATGTTTCTTTGCCTAATATATTTATGTGTTCAGAATGGTTTTTTGCAGAGGAAACATGGAAGCTATTATGGGATGACATTTGGAGGAAGAAAACCTTCCAAATCTATAACGTGAGATGGTCTGAATCCGAACTGAATAGTTTGTTGCAGTGATGGAACATCTGAATCAGTCTATAAATGGTGGTGGTATCCATGCATGAGATCATCCAGATCAACCATAGAGTGACATGCCATTAGTGAAGCATTTCAGAAGATAAATACCCCATCATTCAGAGCATCATGTAACCCTGTTCTATGAGAAGGGTGGATTAAAGAATTGAAAAATATTTTTGATTCCATGGGTTATTCAGAATATCAAAAAATTATTCTTTCTATTTACCATTTTGAAGATGAAGCCGGTCAGTGGTGGTCGATGGTGAAAAACATCAGGGATAGTGAGGATATTGATGCTCTTGATTAAGATGATTTCAAAGGTATGTTTCTTGGGAAATATTTTCCTATTGTTTTTCGTCTTAGGATTTAAAAAATATTCCTAAAATTGAGGAATATGGATGACTCAGTGGATTCTTATAAAGAAAAATTCACTTGACTAGTAAGGTATGATCCAAATTTCATATGTGATCTTAACAGTAAAATCAACAATTCTTACTCATGATTAAATACAAAGTATCAAAGGGATTTAGCATCTTGTGAGTTCAAAAGTTATAAAAAACTTTTTTGATGTGAGTAGAAGGTGGAAATGGATTTTTTGATGATCAGGTGTTCTTCTACAAAAAACAGAATAAGAGGTCGAGGTGGTAGATGAAAGGGAAGAACTCTTCAAAAAAGACTAATTGTAAGAAACATAAGTTTACAGTTTGTGAAAATTTTGGTAAAAAGAATGATGGGGAATGTCTTTTGAATTATTGTAAGTGCTACTGATGTGGTATAATGAGGCATAAGGCTCGTAATTTCATTGAAAAAGATCAGGGTAATGGAAAGAAAAAAATATGATTTACAGTCAGTAATATATTTTATGTGAAATAAATTGGGTCATTATAAAAATAAGTTCCCAACGAAGAACTCAAATGAGGGAAAGCAGCCAGAATACAAGTAGAAAGTGGTGGTGAAATACTTTGACAATACATCTGTAGATATTGGGCCATCAAATGAATTCATATCAGGAACATGGTTTGTTTTTTCAGATTATTCCAATGTGCTGTTTAATTCAAGGGCTACACATTCATTTATTTCTAAGATGTTTTCTATTAAATTATGTATTCCATCAAATGATATGAATCATGAACTTAGGGTAAAAATAATTGGGGAAATTTTGAGAAATAAATAAATTATAAGAACCTTCTA
Organism: Viscum album; assembly: GCA_963277665.1. Classification (NCBI taxonomy): domain Eukaryota; kingdom Viridiplantae; phylum Streptophyta; class Magnoliopsida; order Santalales; family Viscaceae; genus Viscum; species Viscum album. The sequence goes on along the minus strand of OY728147.1, from coordinate 1,947,360,914 downwards.
GTCCTTGTTTGTAGAAAGAATCTACCTGCAAACCTTATAGATTTTACTCTAGTAGAGTATGATGTTATTTTTGGTATGGATTGGATTTCTGTTTATCATTCTAAGATTAATTGAATGGGTAACATGGTTTCCTTTTCGAAGGAATTTCAATTTTTTACAATAATGAACCTATAATTTTTCTAACATATCAGGTATCTGAGAAACTAGTCAAATATGGAAAGGAATGTTACCCTGCACATATTGTTGAAAACAAAGGAACATTTCAAATTAATTATGCGTCAGTGGTAAATGAGGACCTTTATGTCTTTCGTGTGAGTTGTCTGGTATTATACCTGACAGGGAATTTGAATTTATTATTGACCTAGTTCTTAATGTTCATCCAATTTCAATATCCCAATATCAAATTGCCCAAATTGCTCGTTTAGCATTAAATAAGAAATTGTAGGAGTTATTAGACAATGGTTTTATTCGACCTAGCACATCTTCATGGGGTGCTTCTGTCTTGTTTGTTAAAAATAAATATGGTTCAATGAGACATTGAATTAATTATAGATCATTGAATAATGTCACTTTTTAGAAAAAAGTATCCTTTCCCTCATATTGATGATTTGTTTGATCAGATCCATGGAGTTTAGTATTTTTTGAAGATTGATTTGAGGTCGGGGTACCATCGGTTGAAATTAATGGAAGTAGGCATTCTGAAGATTGTGTCTCATACTAGATATGGAAATTAGGATTTTTGGTTAGGCCTTTTGATTTAACCAATTCAACTGCTGTATTCAGGGATCTTATGGATAGAATTTTCCATGAGTTATTCGATAAGTTTGTGGTTGTGTTCATTGATGATATTTTGGTTTATTCTAAAAGAAAAGAGGATCATTAAGGTAATTTATGGGTTGTCTTAAAAACCATATAAGAAAATAATGTATATGTGATATTTAGTAAGATTGAGTTTTGGTTAAAAAAATTCATTCTTTGGTCAAATTGTATAAAAAATTACATCACTATTGATCCTACTAAAACAAATGTTGTTGAAGAATGGAAAAGACCACAAAATATTACCGAGATCCGAAGTTTTCTTGGTTTGACAAGTTATTATAGTAGGTTTGTTGATAATTTTGAACGTTTATCTATTCTAATTGCTAAGTTTACTTGAAAAGGTGTTAAGTTCATCTGGAAAAAGGAATGTGATAATAGTTTTCAGGAATTGAAAATAAGAATAGTGAATGATCCAATTTTGGAATTGCCTTCCAGAAATGGTGAGTTTGTTATATATTGTTCTGGTTCGTTGAAAGGAATTGGTTGTGTTCGTATTCAGAATGATCAGTTAATTGATTATTCTTTATTTTAAATGAATCCTCATGAGTTAAATTACTATACACATGATTTGTAATTAGTTGTTGTTGTTTTTTCTTTAAAAATTGGGAGGCATAATTTGTATGGAGTAAAATATGAAATATATATTGACCACAAAAGTTTGAATTATATATTAACTCAGAAAAAATTGAACATGAGATAGAGGAGATGGAAAGAATTAATCAAGGATTATGATTTCACAATTCATTACCATATAGAAAACATAAATAAAGTGAATGATTCTTTGATTCAAAAAAGTAAGGCTATATTAACCTTGTTACATTTGGAACAATATCCTTTGATTAAATATTTTTTTATCTTTGGAATATAATTTTTTGGTGCATGAAAAAACTCTTCTTTGTTTCAGGTGTCAGTGAAATCATCTCTATCAGATAGAATTAAGAAATTGCAGAAGGAAGACAGTGAGTTACAGAAAATGTTAGAGTTGGTTCAGAAGGGTAAGTTTCCTGATTTTAACATTGATAATGATTGTATTTTGAGGTTTGGGAATAGATTATGTGTTCCTTATGATTCACAGTTGAAGAAATAGTAATTATATGGAGCTTAAATTTCTCCATTTTCAGTTCATACTGTAAGTACTATGATGTACATATATCTTCAGAAATATTATTGGTTGGATGGAATGAAAAGAGATATTGTTGATTTTACTAGGAAGCATTTGACTTTTCACAATGTTAATGCAAAGTGGAAGTTACCAAAATGGATGCTTCAGCCTCTACCGGTATGAGAGTGGAAATGGAAAAATATATCCATGGACTCATTTGTGGGATTACCAAAGACATCTTGAGGTAATAATGCAATCTAGGTTATTGTTGATCGATTGACTAAATCATCTCATTTCCTTCATATTCGAGATACTTTCTCTCTAGATCAACTTTCTCAGTTGTATGTTAAAGTGATAGTTAGGTTACATGGAGTTCCCCACTCAATTGTATATGATCATGATCCCATGATTACTTCTAAAGTTTAGAAAGGACTTCATTAGTCATTAGGTATTGAATCGAAATTTAGTACATCTTTTCATCCTAAATCAGATTGGCAGTCCGAACAAACAATTCAAGCCAAGAAGTATATGTTACGTGATTTATTAATAGATTACCATGGATGTTGGGACCAATATATTTCTTTGGTTTAATTTTATTATCATCATTGTTTTCATTCCTTTATACAGATGGCTCCATTTGAGGAATTATTTAGGATGATGTTTCTAACTCTTTCTTTTTGGGATAAATTAGCTGAAAGGAAGTTGATGGGACCAAAATTGGTAGATGAGATGGTATAAAAAGTTCCTCTGATTCAGAAGAACATGAGAACATCATAGAGTAGGTAGAAAATTTATACGAATAACCGAAGGAAGGATCATTCTTTTAAGGAAGGTGATCATGTATTTCTGAAGGTTTCTCTATGAAAACGTGTGATGTGTTTCAGTAAGAAGGGAAATTTGAGTATGAGGATCATTGGACATTATGAAATACTCAAGAAAGGTGGATCAGTTGCATAAATATTGGCCTTACCTCCATGTTTACCACAGGTACACAATTTTTTTCATGTTTTAATGTGGAGAAAGTATATGCGGGATTTATCTCATGTATTGAGCCCATAGGTAGTTCAGTTGGAAGAGAATATATCTTGTGAGGAACAACAAGTCTAGATTTTTTACCGAATAGATCAAGTGTTGTGGAAAGAGGTAATTCATCAAGTAATGGTTTTGTGAAAAAACCATATGGTTGAAGAGGTAACATGGGAATCTAAACATTCCATGGGGGATATATACCCCAATAATTTGATATGTAAATAAAAATTGGCAGGATGAAATTTTCAAAAGGGGCAAGGATGTAACATACCAGGTAAATAAAGAGTAATACATTTTAAAATTTATTAAAATTTGTAAATTAAATATTAATTTTACATTAAAGAAGATTATATGTTTGAAGGAATACCTGACACGCCACAATGGGTTTCTCCCAAGTCTAATGTTGCACACAATGCTGAGCCATACTCAAAAATAAAAATATAATATTATTTTAAATGGTAGTTAAAACCTAAATATTTTTTTGGAAATAATGATCATAACTAACTACAGTATCATTATACATGTTTTTTAAATGTTTTTACATTTATCCAATGAATGTTAGAGGCTCAAAATGTGAATGAATCTAAATTTAAGCATAAATACTCTAATATTATTTAAAAGGCCACCACCTTTTGATGGTAAACCCTCTATATTTATATTTTTGGTCACGTTAATATGTATTATTTTAAAATGTAAAATCCTTATTTAGAATCGGGATATCAAAATTTACTTTGGGTAAATTTTTTGTATTTTTCTCATAAAATTCATTTTAAATGAATAGTGAAAAATATTGTATTTTAATTCAAAACTACCTTTTAATATAATTTATTTATATTGTTAGATTATCGTTCTAATTGGGTTTAAAGTGTTTTTAGATTATATTGTTAACATTTAATCCGATTTTTGTCATTGTAAGTAATTTCACTTTGAAAGTGTACATAAACAAGTGTCAATCTTTTGATAAGTATTATTTCTTAAAAATATTCTTTTTTGTTTTGACAATGAGAATTAATTTTAAATTAATTATTGAAAGTTATATGTTTTTAATTTGGTAAAATAGAGATCATTTTTGAATTTGGAATATAAAATATAGCTTGGGCTGAATTTTTTTTGTATTTTTTTTGAAAAAATCCAATTTTTGGGGAATTATGGAAACACCGAGTAGTAGTTAAAAAATGACTTTTCATTTAAATAAAATTTTACTGTTTATGTGAATTGAATTTCTAAAATCTGACATATGTGTTTGTTATAAGTAGGTAAAATTTGTTTCAAAAAGATGAAAATAATTTTTGGTGAATAATAACTTTTGAATTTTATTTACCATAGTTAATGGTAAATATGGTAAATCAAGGAAAAAATAATATTATAATAATATTAAACTACCATAACATGTGTCCTAATACTATTGGTTGATACATTTATGACCATGAGAATCCTTGGTTTGATATTTTTACCCCATTGATATGGAATCCCACATTTTTATTACATAACTTTTCATTACTTTTACAAATATAGGATCATTAAAGTCTAGTGACTTGGAAATCAGGAATATAATATTTGAAAACAAAATATAAAATTCTTCTAATCCACTTTCCAATATTAATAATATTTTCATTCTAAGTACAATTACTACATCTCATAACCTTGAGACATACATCAAAGGAAAGGGTGAGTAGAAGGCCCAGTACGGGTAAACAAGTGAATCAATTTCTTTATGATATCAATAAGAAGATGTTGAAGAACATAAAAAGTATGAATAATGGAATAATATAAATATAATAGAAAAACATGAATCATAACTATAATATTTGGCTAAAACATTTAATTTATATATTCATGAACATTTTATCGTGGTTTATCTCCAAGGTGTCATAGAAATTACCCAGGTTATTCACCAAGGTATCGTGAAACTTATCATCTCTAGATATTAAATTTTTTCCCAATGCATTGGAGTGATATCAAGTAAAACCATTAATATGACTTTATTTTCATGTGATACACATAGATAATAATCATACATTTCATAAATATCTCCAATTGAATAAAAGAAATGGGTTTTATTTGAAAATCGTGCTGTTTTAAAATTTCTTAAAAATAAGATCATTATGTCATTTAAAACCCATAGAAAGGGAGTTTGGGTTATATGTATGTCAATTACAGAATACAATATATATTTTTCTGGTATTTATGAACACCCATAGAAACTAATTAGTTATTTTCATTCCCTTAAATAAAAAAAGATTGTTTCTTGAGAGAAAGATACAGAAATTTTGAGGAAAAATTTCTAAAGAATAACGGCTATAAAACATGGTTTTAAAAAATAATAAAAAGAGAGGGGACAAGGTTCTCCCATAAATAAATGAATCATTTACTATATAGGTGTAGAATAAAAAGAAATAAGATCATGGTGTTGAAATTTTATTACAAAACACATGAAAATAAAACATGATTGGAAAGGAATAATGCGATTTATTTTTTGAAAATTCGGCAGCCTAACGGTGTCGCTTATAATTCAAAAAAAATACGTTAATGAGAGTGGAAGGGGTCTATAATAAATTGTACATGAAATATAATGTAATAAGGATATATGATAATATACCACCACATTATAAGATGGAAACTAGAAGGCATAACATAAAATATCATGACTAAAAGAGGAGGGTGAATGGTTCCCATACCATGAAGAGTGACTTAGAAAGCTCGAAGGTTTGGACCATAGGGGCTTCGTGGAACATTGGGAGGACTCCTTGGGAGGTAAAAATACAAGATATTCTTTGATGATGATTTTTTAACGAATGTAATGAGGGAATGCCTTGGTATATATTGAAAAAGTTAGATAATATTTAATTACTTTCCAAGGGACATCTCATCAGTGGTATTTGAAAATCCATGGGCTTGCCCATGGTATTTTCCCATGGTATTTTCCACTTGGGAGAGCTCATAACATACCTTAATATTCAAAATTCGACCAGAATAATTACATCATGATTACATCATTAATGATGACATTAAACACCCCAAAACTCAAAACTGTATTTTTCACTATTAATTGAAAAACAAAACATTTTATAAGAATATTATAAATTCACCCTAAACTAATATTGATTATCTGAATTCAAAATTGAACACCATTTTATTAAAATAATTTTATAACACCTTCATAGGACAAAATTGTAAGGTTTACTATGGTGATATAATCTTGGGGTGGCTCAGACAACATTGCCCCAGTGGTGATTTCTATCAGCATGAACTTTACCCTTATAATATTTCGTTCAAGCTTCACATGTTGAAGCTCCACTTGGGCTTAGTCCAATGAAAAGCCCAGAGATGCTACCTCTGGCTGAAGCTCTGATATATGGGCTTCGTGCGGCCCAAGTCTACTAGATGAGGTCATCTAATCTTTTTTCTATATTAAATAACCAAGATCACTTGTATTTATAAACAATAATCATAACGTTAAGAGTTTAGTTTCCAATGTTTATATTGACCAACTGTCGAAACCCAACATTATAATTTAATTTTACTCAGTTAATTAATTAATGGATATATATTTGCTGAGTATAAAATAAAATAACCGAAAAATTTATGAAACAAATTTTAATAAAATTTTTAGGTCGATACATTATTCCATCAAGAAATTTCATCCCCAAAATTTTAACTCTTACACTAAGAGGAGAAAAGGTTTGGGTACTTCTGCCTCATAGACTCCTCTGGTTCCCATGTGGCTTCATCACATTTTTGCTTCCTCCATAACACCTTAATATGGTGGGTAGTCTTGTTGCAAAAAACCTTGTCTCTACGATCCAATATCTCCACCGGCACCTCTTCAAAAGAGTGGTCATCTTTCAGTTGTTCCACCTCTGGATTTAGTACATGTGAAGGGTCAGGTATGTACTTCCTCAAGAGGGATATGTGGAAGACATCATTAAAATGTGCTAGATTTGGAGGAAGTTCAAATGATATGCCACTTCTCCAACACGATCAAGGGTTTCATAGGGGACAATGTATGTAGGGATAATCATCCCTTTCTTTCCAAACCTCATGAAACTCTTCTACGGTCAAATTAGAAGAAAGAATTTGTCACCAACATCAAACTCCAAGTCCCTTTGACGATTGTTGTCATAGCTCTTTTGCTGACTCTGAGCATCCTTAATGTGTTTCTGGATGGAATGGACTCTTTCGATCATCTCTTGAACAAGATCAAGCCAAAGAATATTTCTCTCACCATCTTTTCCCAATAAGTAGGTGTTCTAAATCTGTTCCCATAAAGAGCTTCATATGGTTCATTTTGAATGCTCAAGTGGGAGTTTTGTTTTAAGAGAACTCAACTAATGGGAGATATTGATCCCATCTGCCTTCAAATTTCTTTGATCAAGTACTCAGCATGTCCTTGAGGGTTTGAATAGTCCTTTCCAAATTGGAAATAATTTTGGGCATGATAGGCCATAATGAAATTCAATTCGGTGCTCAGAGCATGTTGAATACTTCTCCATAATTTTTATGTGAACCTTGGATCACGATCAGATATGATAGAAAGTGGAACTCCATGCAGCCTCACCACTTCCTTCATATAAATCATGGCAAGTTGATCAAGATTTAAATATTCTTGAATGGGGATAAAATAGGTAGTCGTTCTAAGATGTTCCATAATAACCCATATCACATTGTTTCCTTTGGATGTCCTCGGGAGACTAGTGATGAAGTCCATAGTGATATTGTCCCACTTCCGTATGGGTATGGGTTGTGGTTTCAAAACCCTTTAGGGAGTTTTCTATCTACCTTCACTTGATGACATACTAGGCACCTTGAATTGTATCTAGCAATTCCCCTTTTCATATTACCCACCAATAATAATCATGAAGGTCCCTATACATTTTCGTTCTTCTCAGATGTATAGAGAACATATAGCTAAGATATTCATCCATTATATCCTTCTTTATTTCTATAATTTAAGGAACACATAGTCTTGTATGAATTTTCAATACCCCCTTTTCATCAATATTGATGTCAGGAAACTTTCCATTCTTCATAGCCTCAAAATTCATCTGTAACAATATATCATCATTTTGAAATTTCCTAGTCTTCTCCAGTAATGACGTTTGATTAATCATTTATTTTAGGGTTGATGATCTCTCATCCCTTATAATTACCATGTCTAGATTTACTAGGTCATTCACCAAAGGATCTCTTTTAATCCTCGTCATGGACAGAACAGTTGGGTCTTTCCTGCTTAATACATCAATGACTTTTTTTGCTCTTCTGGGATGATAATGAATTGAAAAATCATAGTCTTTGATAAGTTCAAACCATATCCTTTGTCTTATATTCAATTCCTTTTGTGTGAAAATATATTTCAAACATTAATGGTTTGTGTATATATCACATTTCTTCCCATAAATATAGTGGCTCCATATCATTAGATTAAAAAAAACCACAACCAGCTCCAAATCATGCATAGGATAGTTCTTATTAGGAGTATTCAGCTATTGAGAGGCATAAGTAATGACCTTTTAATTTTTCTTGACGACACACCCAAGACCTTTCAAACATGCATCGCGGAATATAACAAATCCATATCCACTTCAGGGTAGAGTTAACACAGGTGATGTAACCAATCTCTTCTTAAATTCTTGGAAACTATCCCCACACTCCCTTGTCCATTTGAACAATACCATTTTTTGAGTTAACATGGATAATGGATTAGAAAGGTGTGAAATATTTTTCACAAACCTCTTATAATTTCAAATTAATCCAAGGAAACTAAGAATCTCAGTTATTATTGTAGGATGAGGCCACTCCTCTAAAACTTTTGTCTCTGCAGGGTCAACTGTGATTCCTTCATTGGTTACAATGTGCCCCAAGAAAGAAACTTGTTATAACCAGAATTCACATTTTCTAATCTTCCCAAAAAGCATCTCCATTCATAGATTTTTCAAAATAAACATCATAATATCCTCATGATCCTCATTAATTTTGGAATATATCTTAATATAATCAATAAAAACTACCACAAAGTTATCAATGTAGCCCTTAATGACTCTATTCATAAAATCAAAAAAAAGTAGGTCTATTAGTTAATACAATGGGCATAACAACAAACTCATAATTCCCATATTTTGATTGAAAGGTAGTATTTGTAATATCTTTTTTAGTCACCCTAAATTGATGATAACTAGATCTAATATCAATATTATAGAATAATTTAGCCCCATAGAGTTGCTCAAATAAGTCACCAATTCTTGGAAGAGTCTATTTTTTCTTTACTGTGATCCTGTTAAGTTCCCTATAATCAATACATAACTACATTGATCCATCATTCTTCCTCAAAAAGAGAAAAGGTGCTCCCCTAGGATACACACTCAGTCAAATAAACCCCTTCTCAAATATAACATGGAGTTGTTTCTTTAATTCCTCTAGCTCCACATTTTCTATCGTATAGGGGGTCTTTGATATTGGTTGAGTTCCAGGTATGAGTTCAATTGAGAAATCTAAATCTCTTTTAGGGGGAGGTTCGGGTAACTCCTTAGGAAATACGTCAATGTATTCCTAAATGATGCAGACATTTTATAATCCTTAAACTCTTATCTCCTTCATCTTCTTCCCTGATTAACTCCATAAAGAAGGATATAGGGGGTTCTTCAAGACAAAGATCGGGTTCAGATATCTCTCCATAGAAAATAACTATAGGTATTCAATTTAGGACTACTATGATTTCCTTGCTTCTGCATTTGATCATAGAATTATACTTTGAGAGCCAGTCCATCCCTAGTATAATGTTGAACTCCTAAATGTGAATGACTAATAGATTTTCGATAAGATTGTGCTCACTAATGTAAATACTTGAGATTATAAACAATAATAATTCTTGGATAATCCCACCAGGATTCTTGAATGATAAATCTACTTTTCGAAAATTATGGGTTTATTCTAAATTCTATGCAATCTTGGAGGAAACAAAGTAATGTGTAAAACCAGAGTCAAACAAAGTACATGATAGCTTTGAGAGAAAAACAAGAGTACCTGTAAACATATCATTTGGTGCTTCAACATTAGTTGTAGCGATAGACAAATCACAGTCTTGATCCCTCAGTCTTTTCTGAGGCTGATGCTGATTCACCTCCACTGCCCTCAGATTTAGACAGTGATTGGAAAAGTGCTCATGTTGTCCACACTTATATCATTAGACATCATTTATGGACTACACCATCTTCCCCATGTCGTTAGTGTTTGGGAGTTGAGGCCTCACTTCACTACAAAAATTCCGTGTGATATGGCCATATTTTCCACACATCTAGAACTTCTCACTCTCAAGCAGGAAGTTCCCCAAATGCTTCTTCCCACATTTATTACACGTGAAACATTGCAGTTTCTTTCCTCCTCTTTACTGATCAAAGCTCCTCCCTAATCTTGGATCCATAAATCTCTCCTTGTCATTGTATTTATGATACCACTGTGTCTTACCAAACTCCATCTTGACTTTCATCGCACTTTGCACGATCTCCTTATATCTTTCATAGTATCTGTTGGCTATATTCATCCACAGATGAGGTCTTAGTCCACCAAAGAATCTATCAACCTTCCCACTAGGATCCATGGAAAATAATGAGGTATAATGGGAAGGTTTGGTGATGTTCATCTTATAGATTCCGACAGATTCATTCTCCTTCTGCTTCACCTAGAGAAAATCCTTCACCATTGTTGTTCTCATGGAACGAGGGTAATTCTTACTGAAGAAGATCCCTATGAACTCTTCCCACTCAATAGCTTCAACCTCAACTCTTGGACTCGTGTTATTAATCAGTTCCCACCATTGATCAGCTTATCCCTCTAAGCGATAGACAACTAGGGTGACCTTCTCTTGCTCTGAATAGTGGAGCACATAAACGTTCATCCCTATTGAGCTAATCCATTGTTCAACAATCAATGGTTCGGTCGATTGACTAATGTTTGGTGGTCATTGATGCATAAAGGACTCAACATAATGTTGTTCCCTTCACAGTGAGATTGGTATCTCATCTTGATTCTTGTTCTTTCCTATAACATGAGTTAGTTTCTTCATCATTCAAATGAATGTTTCCATTCTGGCTTCTATCGGAGGGAAATCAGCTCATGGTCCACTATGGTCACCATTTCCATGGTTGCTCATATATTTCTCGATTTTCTAAAATAATAAAACCATAGTGAGAAAATCATTTCATTTCCAAATCTTTTAACTATAATGAAATTTTTGTCTTAAAACATCATGCTTTAAAAAATTACATTTCTCTATAAATACTTCATAATGTTTCATAAAAATCATGTGATTGACCAAACATATCCCCCAATAGTGACAAACCAGGAGTGCAACAAGGCCCGTTATCATGTACCATGATAATTTAGATCATGCCTGAAACTCTTTATTGGAGTTTTCACTCCTATCTAAATCTATTCTAGAGCCACATCCACTTGTTTGTTTCTAGGCAGGGATTTATTTTTTTAGAAAACCACGTACTTAATATTTCACCAAATACCTGGAAGTTTTCCTATATTTATTCTTTTATCTATGGTAATTCCTAAAGTTTACATATCCTAATTTCCATAAATTACAAATCAATCCTCTGATACAAACTATGGAATCCCACCTTTTTGTTGCATAACATTTCTTTACATTTTACAAACTAATGATCATTAAAGTCTAGTGTCCTGGAAATCAGCAACACAATATATGAAAACAACATAAAAAATTATTTTAATCCACTTATAAGGCTTCCTCGTAGGTTCGCCCTAAGTACAATTGCTGCATCTCATAACCTGGAGACAAACATCAAAGGAAAGGGTGGCCAGAAGGCCATGTAGGGTTAAACAAGGGAATCGGTTTACTTGTGATATCAATAAGAACATGATGAAGAACATAAAGACATGATCTATGGAAGAATTGGAATATCATAAAAACACATGAATTGTAACTTGAATATGTGGCTAATCCATTTAACATAGACATTCATTAACATATTATTAAGGTTCTTCCCCAAGGTGTCATAGAAATTACCAAGGTTATTCCTCTAGGTATCATGAAACTAGTCATCTCTAAAGGTTAAATTCTTTACCCATTGTTTTGAAGCACTATCAGGTCGTACCCTTAATATGTATTTATTTACATGTTATCTAAATAGATAATAATAAAACATTTCAGTGATAATACAATTTGAATAAAAGAAATGGGTTTCATTTAAAAATTGTGATGTTTTTAAAGTGCTTAAAAATAAGATCATTGTGTAATTTATAATCCATTGAAAAGGAGTGACGGTTATATGTATGTCATTTCCAGAATCAAATAATAAAAACATTGTGTATTTATTAACACCCATAGAAACGAAATAGGTCTGGCTGTTCAGATAAAAAACATTATAATATTTTGAGAGAAAGATAGAGAAATTTTGTGTTGAGGTTTTTGCATCATAACGGCTATATACCATGGTTTTAGAAAACAATAAAAAGAGAGGGGAAAAGGGTCTACCATAAATAAATGAATCATTTTACAGTATTTTTATAAAAAAAATAAATAAGATCATGGTGTGGATATTTGAATGACATACCACATGAAAATGAAACATGAATAGAAAAGAAAATATGATCTCTTTTACGAAAATTAGGCAGCCTAATGGCTTCGATTATAATTAAGAAAAATAATTTTATGAGAGTGGAATGGGTGTCTCATAAATTTATCATGAAATAGAATTTAATAAGGATATATAATAACATACCCTCACATAATAAAATGGAAACATGAATACATAACATAATGGAAATCATGACTAAAAGAGGAGGGTGAATAGTTCCATTACCTTGAAGAGTAACTTCGAAAGATCGATGGTTGGGACCCTGGGTGATTGTGGGAACCATGGGAGGACTAAATGGGTGTTTAAAAGACCAGATATTAATTTAGGAGGATTTTGGAATGAAAGGAGTGAGGGAATGTCTTGTATTTATTGCAAAAGTGAAGGAATATTTTATTAATTTCCAAGGGACACCTCATCAGTGGTATTTGAAAAACCATGGGCTTTCCCATGGTATTTTCCAATGGTATTGGCCACCTTGGAAAACTAGAAACATATCTTAGTATTCAGGATTATACCATAATTATTACATCATGATTACATCATTAATGATTTCATTAAACACACCGAATCTCAAAACTGTATTTTTACTATTCAACAAAAAACAAAACATTTTATAAAAATCTCTAAAATTAAACATATCCTAGTATCAATGAAATGAATTCAGAAATGAAATACATTTTATTAAAATATTTTTATAACTATTTTTATTTAAATTATAAAATAAAATCATATTTAATTTATAGAAAACAACTTTAAATCTAGAACGTGCTTTATAACACCTTGAGAAATAAATAATGGTCCCATAAAATTATCATATAACCATAAGAAAATAAAGTAATAATTTATGATTACATATTATAAAAATACATTTCCATTTTATGTTATTAAATTAATCCTAAAATTTCAATTAATATATTTATGACATATAAAAATACCAATACTTATATTATATCGATTTTTCACTTTTAAGATATCTAAATTGTATTTATACATTCATGGGTGATCTTTCTATTTTTTGGGAAATTTACTAATCATTATTATTCATTACTATTCATAAGGGTAATATTAATATTGAAACTTTACTATTCACAAAAAATTATGTTGATCTTATTGGACTCTATATTTAATTCTGACCACAACTATAGAAGTCTGTTTTTTGAAAATTATTTCACATTATTAGTTATTTAAATTTTACATAAATATTTTTAAATACCCTTTTTTTGAAAATTCATAAATAATATTCATCCTCTATTCATCCATACATTTGAAAATCTCAAATTTTACCATAATAAGAAATAACAATTATATTTATACTATGGGATTACAAAAGGTATCTAAGGCCTCATTACATGGCCCCTTATAACACCTACATAGGACCTAAGTGTAAGGTCTGCTATGGTAATAGAATTTGGGGCAGCTCAGCCAACATTTCCTGAGTGGTGATTTATATCTGTTTGAACTTCTCCCTTACGCGATTACATTCAAGCTTCACATGTTGAAGCACAACTAGGGCTTGGTCTAGAGCAAAGCCTATAGATGCTACCTCCTTCCCAAGCTTGGATAGATGGACTTAGTACATCCTGAGTCTACTATATGAGGTGATCCATTATTCTTTCAATATTAATTAACCATTATCACTTTTATTTATAAACAATAATCGTAACGTTAAGAGTTTAGTTTCCAATGGTCATTTTGACCAACGATCATATAATATTTGAAACCCAACGGTATCATTTAATTATACTCACTTAATTAATTAAAGGATATAGTTTTGTTGAGTATAAAATAAACTAAATCACCAATTTTGGAAACAAATGTTAGTAAAATGTTTGGGTCATTACAATGTAGCCACTTAAGAGTGATAATGACGCTTTATAGAAATTAATTAAATATAAAGACGGAAATGACATACACATATATATTTTAGTAAATAAATTTTTACATGGGTTTATATAAGTTATCTCTTTGACTATAAAAATTCATGTTAAATATAAAAATATTTCATACATCATGGTATTTTTTTATAACTTTTAGACATCATATAAATAAAATTATTTATGACACAATAATGATGCACAGTTTACCTCATTAGTGAAAGATTTAAAAAAATAAGATTATAAAAATTACAACAATATCAAAAACCATTCCAATTAGTATTGGATGGTTTTATTTCGAACAAGAGTCATATTATCTTCGTATTTACAAATTTTTGGACCATTAGAAACTGAAAATCATTATATAATGAAATAATATTTTCAAGCATTCCTAAAGGGCCCCTCCTCCCTATTATTAAAAGTCCTCACTTCTAACCCATTACTCACACATCTCAAGACCCTTGAATCGTCCAACCTCTTCAAAAATAATCTATAAAGATCCATTTATTCCTCATAGAATCCTTCCCTTAGAGATAAGGCAATTCTAGTAAACCATTTGGTTCAAACCAAAGGGAGATACCCGATTTTAAGTTAACGTCTTCTCTTAAGTTCTTTTATTTTATTTTACTTTTACAACCCCATAAAATATTTTTAATACTTTATTTAATAAAATAACCAGTATTATAAATATACCAGGTTGTTGATATGAGGATTATTTGAAATAAACTTACACACACCTCCGTCCAATGGGTAAAGTACATACTCTTTCTGTGGACAAAGATCTAATACCTCACGAATTGATGATGGTTTTATCTTCACCAACCTATGCTTATGGTGGCCATTAATATAGAACTCTATTTTCATGTGATTTATATTATATTTATATTGTATCAATAATTCGTTTTTTTCATTTATATCATACGTTTATGGTTTCCATAATTGGTAAATACGATAATTTAATTTGAGTAAGTGCGGACCACCACCCCCTAGAAGTTATATGACTCGTTCATTCCATACGTGGAACATATAAAGGATGGAGTTACTGAAATTATATATGATATTATACTAGAATTATAATATACCTATTTTTATTAAGTTTTAATTCCATTAAAATATGAAATAGAAATTAAAGTAGCTTTCATGCGTATGTACGGCTTACCGTCTCCATGAATGGTGCATTTCATCTCTTACCTTCAAATGTTATCTACTATTATAAATACATATATATTATGGATATATATGATATATATGATATCTATATCATGAATATCATTCTATATATATATTGGAATTTTGACTACATGAACAACATGTAATTATAAGAAGTTAATTTTTGACTCAATTACCAAATATCGAAAAAGAACATTATTTACTTAAATGATTACATAATGTTTATAACATGGTAATAAATTATATAAAAGAATAATAAACATGAAAAATGTTCTTAATCAAGTAGAAATTAACTTTAGTTTATTATTCATTTGAGTAATGAATGAATGGCTCGAGTTAGACATGAGGTAAGGGACTTCGTCTCAATCTCAATTCATTTTGGCATATTTTGTTTCATACAAGACATTCATTCATATGGTATATAAACACCTTTTCAATTTCATTTAATTCAAAGGGAATCTTTTTCTATGAGGCGTTTTACTAAAAGAAAAAAATAATGTTTTTTAATGTAAGTGGTGACAACTGCCTTTTCCACTGCTATGAGTATTATTTTATCTTTGGCTTCTTTAACTAGTCGTAATGTTTTTAAGTTGTAAATAAATACCATAAACTCATTTTATGTATTTAGGTATTGAAAATGGTTTTTAGAATGGATTTATTATGTTATTATATTGATATTTTATATTGTGATTGCAATGCGGAAATGTTATTCTTCCTTTATTCTTGTTCATGTTTTATGATTATGTTATGGTTCTTGGGCATTGTTTACGTATACATGTAGTTCAATGATAAACCTAGGGCAGGTGAGCCTGAGATAGCTCACTAATGCATTGGGTAATGTGAAAAATGTATATAATAATGTTTCTCCTAAGATATTTGTAGAATATAATGTTATGGGTATTCCAAATTTAACTTCCAACGTAGTTGTGAAGGCTACAACGTACGTATTTTATGGATTCCAAAAGTTTCATTTATGATTTCTGATTTCAATATGTTATTCATAAATCTGATGATTTTAGGAGTAATGACCTTATGCATGGTTTATATTTATTTAATAATGTTTTATTTCATTATTTTATAATCCTTGGTGTGATTTTTATGCTCATCCCATGTTTTGAAATTTTTTTCACTAGATTTATAGATGAATAGCGTCAAGGATAGGATCAAGGAATATTCATGCTATCTAAAACAAGGAACTAGACATGACTCTTTTTTTCATGAGTTTTTATTTTATGAAAAAAATATAAATTGAGTAGAAGTGTCTACATTTTAATTTATGAGATGTAATGTAATAGTTATGACCTAATTATCAAAAACTCTAAACCAAAAAAGATCTACAATGTGAATTTTTCATTTAATTCAAGATTATGTGATGTTTTAAGGTGATTTCCTTGTATATATATAAACCCAATAGTTTATAAATTAATTTAAAAATTATGTATAAAAATTTTAAATGAATTATTCATTAAATAATAATTTATTTTAAACCTATGTGTTATATATACCTATTCCAAAAATATCATTTTCCACCTTAAATTTTTATAACTTCAAACCTAAAAATGGGAATTTATGTCTTTGAACTTATAGTCAACCTAAAATTTATTTATCATTGAAGGAATCAAAAACTCCAAAAATAAATTCTCAAGAATACCACCTAGTCTCCAGTGTTTACTCAACCATCCAATAATATCAAATCTAACAGCTCGAAACCCATACTTCTGGATTTGGTGCTAAAAAAATAAACATTACATTTATGGATTTGAAACCAATAAATTTTGCACAATTTTATTCCATAATAATATACAAAATCAAAAGGAAGTATTTAATCACTTATATACCCAAGGACCTTTTTGCTATATAATTTTAGAGACATAGGAAAAACCATTACTAATTGTGTTCATAAACAACTATTTCATAAAGATCCACATCATCTCCCATGATACATATCATTTCATATTCCAAGTTAAGTATTCCAGAAAAAAAAATTACATATTAATCCTTTATAAACACAAATAATTTAGGATAATTATTCCTAACCATGGAAAAGGAAAATTAATAAAGGGTGAGCTCATTTTCTCATTAAGGGTATGCAAGTGATATATAAACGATGATCATATGGAAGAATAATACAATAATAGGGATATAAGATCATTATTATAACTTAAATAGTTTATAACTGATCTAAAAAATATCATAGACATGAGTTTTGGATTAAAACATTAGCATTTAAAAATACCGGAATCCTAAGAATGAAAAATCATCATAAATCAATCATGAACCATAAGTTCATGTCATAAATTTTTGTAGCACCAACATAAGTATAAAATTAATTTCATATGTTATGGGTAACTATCAAGACCATTGTATCGGGAATCAAAACCTATTTCCATTAGTATATCAAGTACATAAACTTGTTTCCCATAACGGATCAAGAACTTAAATTTTTTTCCTGTTATAAATCATGGACATTGACTTGTTTCAAATAATTATCTCATGGATATAATACTTTACCCAATTAATTATAATTAGATATTGGTAACACCCTTCAAATAAATAAAATCATAAATATTTGTGTTATAAGATCGTAAATCATGCATCATTTTTGAACACATGAATGGAATGGGTTTTAAAAATATTTCATCTTTTTATAACCCATAGGAATGAAATGGGTTGCATAATGATTTTATCTTTCCAACATAAATATAAACAATAAAACAAATAAGGTTGGTATGCATGGATCATAACCCTATTAAAGTTTAAGTATCATCAAAATATTCCCTCTTTGATAGAAAATTATTTTGAAATATCACTTGGAATATTAATTGGGGAAAATAATATTTCCATTTTAAAATCAATTATCTTTTTAAAATGACACATGATTATCGATGAAAAATTTTCTTTCAAAAATATACATGTAAAATCATAATTTAATATTAAAATAATTTTAGAAGAATGAAGAAGGTAAAAGTTTCCCAAGATATATATATTTTAAAAAAATTCAATATATTTGTCAGAAAAGTCAAAAAATACCTTATTTGGAAAACGATAAAAATATTCCTTCCAAACCATTTTCTAAAAGATAAAACATGGGTATAAATAATTTTAAAAAATTAATGATAATGTTAAAAAATTGATAACATTTTTAGAAAACATGTAAATAGAGGATTAATATTCCTCAATTGAGAATAAACATAAAATATCATGAATAATGATAAGATTTTGAAACAAACCCTTACCACTTTGGTAAATTTTTAATCATAATACAAATTAAATAAATAACATTATATGGATATCTATATGTGATGATTTTCATTAGAATAATATTAAATTACATTAATGGGTATTATATACACCACACAAACGAAATAAGTAGTGTATGAGGCTTGTGCTCAATAGAAATAAAAGTGAGATGAAAATATATTACCTTGAGTCTGACTCGTCATGTATATTGTTTATATTCATGAATAATAAATTTAAGATAATTATTCACTTAATTAGGAACATTTTTAATCTTTATTATTAATTTTATATCACTTATTACCATGTTATAAAAATTACTTAATCATTTATGTTCATGTTATATTTTTTTTGATATTTGGTACATAAGTCCAAAATAACTTTGGTAGCATGAAAATTATCAAATATAACATTATTTCATCTTCTAAAAAATAATTAATTATAAAATTATAATTTTCATATATTAATTATACTTTTTAATCCAACCATTAAATATGGTTATGACAAATGAACGGTGTCACAATCATGGAGATGGTAGGTCGTACATAATCTTGAGTAACATTTCCATATTTCAACGACCATTATAGAAAGAAGGTATGTATTATTTTATATTTTAAAAATAATTATAATATGATATATATCATATTAATTCATTAAATACTCTTATTTGTGTATCACTCATGTGATGTGGTGATGAAAAATGAATCGCATCGCTTTGTGGATGTAATAGTTCACTTGTACACATGAACGACACCATCATTTTTTAGTGCATCGAATGGTAAGAGGGTAAATGATATAATTTATTTTTATAATTATAAATATTTCATGAATATAATATAATAATTTATTCAATAATTTTAATCATTAATGAGAGATGGTGATGGAATAAAATTGCATTGGTTCACGATGCGGTAGTCTGTCGTACACAAGAATGATAAATTTATTTCCCATTTGATTGATGTTGGAGATGGATATACGTTATGAAATAAACATAATAAGATATTTGAATATGTAGGATAAATTTTTTATTTTTTTCTCAATGTTTAATAATAAATTAAGGTTATGGAAGATGGAATAAGATAGAATGTCTTGATTAAAAATAACACCTCTACTTTGGATAAAGTCATTTTTTACCACCTTAACACCAATTAGGATGGTGTTATAACAAAAAATGCCTCTTCATTGGGATTAAATATTCTAGGAATGTAATTGGGTATTTATTTTCTAATAAAAATGGGCATTTAAGTGTGAAGGATTTAAATAAATAGGTACTCTTTTATAAGAGAGGGATGGAGCACTCTTCGAGTTTCCAAAAATATTAAATTAATAATAATTAAAATTCAATTAGAAAAAGATAAAACCAATTTATTTAGAATATGATATGGGAATGGATCTAAATCCTCTCATTAATTAATTTTCCTATATTTTTTAGTCACATTTTTACCCTTATCATTTGGGTTTAATCCCTTACTATCTCATTTAAAACTTACCACATCAACATGGTGTTTTACCCTTATGGGTCAATATAGTTACAATAAATGAAAAAAGACCCATAAATGGGGAATTTTTTGTATTATCAATAATATAACAATTACATGGATGAGTATAATATTTTTAGGATTTTTATATCATTTAATAAATATTATTTATTTTAAAATATATAAAATGTTAATTTTTAGTACTATTCATTTCATTAACTTTACTAATATCAAAATAAAACATATAATATGAAAAAATAAATTATATCCCTAAAATCTTGTCTTAATGTATAAAATTAGTTTATCATATAATTTATCTAAAATCGTATTAATTGTATTATTTTAAATATAATTTATCTGAATTTTCTTTTTATTAAATATTTTTTTGTTAGCATTGTGAAAGAATTTAAGATAATTAATCATTAAATAAAAATAAAAAATAAAATACCAGGATTAAGATAAATATATTTTTTCAAAATATAATTTATAGTTGATTATATTTTCAAGATAACTCTATATTAAAAATATTATATTTATTATAAACCAGAGTGTGACATGTTTGACTTTTCTTAAAATAAAATATTATAAAGGTAATAATTTCATTAATATAGCTATAAAATAAAATATTATAGAATATAAGTTGAATACGGATGAAATAAACTCATACAAAAAAATTAATGAAAATTTTTAGGTAATTTTATTATCATTATCAGTTTATTTTTAACGTTATTTACCTCCATTACTCATTACCATGATAAAAAATATTACAAAGGTTACTATTTATATTGATAAAAAATAAATGGAACTAGTTAACTAAAATTGGAACTCATGAATCCAAAATATGTAATATATTTTTTAAAATTAAATATATAGCCATTTCTGAGTTAAAAGTAAACCTGAAAAACGTGATGAAAAATAATTTTTCAAATAAAATGATATTTCTAAAATATAAAATGTTATAGGCTAAATTCATGTATAAAATCCAATTAAAAAAACCATAATTCAATTATTTTAAATCAAAATTAAGAAATTCACTTTTAATAGTAATCCAAAATATAAATTTACATTGTAAATTCCATAAAAGAAAAACACATCTTTCGATCAAAATCATTATTTTCACTATTCACTGAAAATTTAGTCTTTAAACGAAATTATAATATATTCCTCTTAATATAATTTTGAAATGATAAATTAAAAAAATTAATTAAATTTTCTAAAACATCAAAAGTGTAATTAAAATATTCCCTCATAAAAAGAAATAAAACACATTTTTTAAGAAAATATATTTTTGAAAAAATAAAATGGCATTACTAAAAATTATGAAATTATTTTATAAGAAGATTACAATACATTTATATTCTGTTAGAAATTTATATTTATTTAATAAATTATTTACTCCTATTCATAAAAACCTATTTAAAATCTAGGTTTAATGTTCACATTTATTTTATAATATTTTATTATTCCTTTATGCTCAGTGTTGCACATTTTATATGCTATAAAACATAGAATTTCGTTTTAAAATTATGGGATATTATACCATATTCCCAATGCTATTGACTAGAAGCAAGGGTCTAAGGTGATGTAGTGAGTAGACTATACCCCCATGATCATAGTGATGTACATCCATAGAATATATGAATAAATTGTTGAAAATGGTAATAAAGGAAAAAAATAAGGAGGAAACCAAAGATAGATCATCTAGATGTATTAATTATCAAACATAAGTAGTATTAGGAATCATATAAAAATATTTAATGTCCTGATACTATAAACAATGGGCGATACACCATGGAATAAAGCAGTTGTCATATACAACATGCTATAGAAAAATGGGAAAAGGTAGAATATTATCTTCAATAGATTCATGACCATACATTTAGTCCAATGATCCTTTAATCCATCATAATAAAAAAATGAGGTTCCAATAGATGTATTCTTCCATTTTTCCTGATGTATATCCATGGAGTTTCCTAGTTACCAAAAGGTATCTCATATAGGGTGTAAGTAAATCTCTGTATGCCAACAACAACAATTTATCACACTATCTAGTCTATAAATATACAGTGTGAAGTGTAAATGTATAATAAATAAAGGTAATAAATGAATAACCATGTCGGTCTATGTTCCCAATGGGAAACCCATCCTATACCACCTACATCATCCTAAGTTGAGAATATCTCTAAGTATTTTACATTTTAAATTTATTTTAATGAGGTTTGGACCAAAGGTGTACCGACTATGAATCCATATATGGTGATAGTCATAAGAGGATCCATAATTCTCAGGTAATTTAAAATTCATAAGTAAGTAAGACTATGATATAGAATATGAAAAACATAGACTTAATGGATGTTTGTTCTTTGAGTTGTGATAAATATCAATTGATTTAATTTTCACACTAAGCTTGTACAAGGAATTTCACATAGGAAACCCTTTTATCTCTCCAGGTACACTATAACACAATCACCCTACAGGCTTGTCTATGGAATTCCATGTATAAACCTAGATATCCCTCCTAGTATGGTGTAATGGAATTTCCATATGAGCCTATCCATGTTATTCCACATAGGGAACCATGTATCTCTCATGGTATGGTACAATGACATTGTTCACTGATCCCATCTAAGGTATTCCACTTTGGAACCATGCATCACTCATGGAATAATATAAAATTCATTCAATCTGTTGGACCATCTAAGGTATTCTATATAAGAATCTCTGTGTCACCACCGATGTGATATAGTCCATTTATAATTCATTTAATTTACTATTCTCGATGATCCCATCCAATGGGTTTTGAGACAAAAAACATTTATCACCCTGAGAATGACATATTGGATGGTAATGAGCTGGAAATAAGAACATACCATTTAATAATTTTTAAATTAAATTTATAAGGATAAGAAAATTATAAGAAAGAAGAAACAAGGTACTAGGAACATGGTTTTACAATTATTCCATTATTTAATTAAAATTATATTTAATTCAAAAGGGACAACTCAATACACCTCAATTGGGGGATCAATTTCATTTCAAATCATAAAGAGCATGACCCATTAAAATAGACAGAACCAAAGGGGTAAATCGTGTTGAGTTAGAAATCCTATGATGCTGAATTTCTTGTTTCTATGACTACCAAAAACAAGTTTATATTATCTAATTTAATTAATTAAACACTTAAGAGGCTTCATACATTTCTTGTGCATAGCATTATGAAACATAATATAAACAAAAAGAATTTAGATAAAAATAACAAGACCACCTACCTTTGCTTGGTAGATGAATCCTTGTCTTGTATCACCTTCATGTTTTTGATAAAATAATAGAAATCGTAGAAATAGACTAATACCATGAAAATATATAATATTATCACACACAGATTTAGAATTCAATATAACAAGATAAAATATGAAAAGAAGAAGGTGGATTTAATAATTTACCAATATGGATCTAACATGATGAATGTGGAGAAATTATAAGAACAAATGAAAGAGATACCAGATATATAGAATATAATAGGGAGAGAGGGGATCTCATGGTGGGAAGCTACTATAGAATGAAGATGGGAATGAAGAAATTAGAATTTAAGAGGAAGGATGGTAAAAATGTAATTTCAACCTTTTAAAAGGTGTCACATGGGTTGACCACACAGTTTGAATAACCTTGACCCAATCATGTTCCAGTAATATAAAAGAGTTTAAATCCTTCAGATGTAATAACACAAGATTATATTAAACATTCAGGGTTCATTCACCATCACTATCCAAAAGATAACCAGCCTCCCATGGAAAAGAAAAAGGTTGGAAAATCATATACCAACCATGAGTTTTACCTATTTAATAGGTTTACACCAATTAAAACGGTTGTGCATCCTCCATTGTATAATTTTAAAAACCATGATCACATATAATTGGATAGCATGATTAAACCACAAAATGATCCCTAATTATATACCAACCAAGCACCACATGTTGTTTCATTAAAACCCAAGACTCCGGACTCTGAAAAATTCCCAAAAGATCCCAAAAACATCCTTTGTACGATAACTAATATTACGTATATAAAATAATTGGTTTAAGTTTCAATTTAACGGATTTATACCTCTCTAAAAAGTTGGGACATTAAATATCTGAGAGGAACTTAAATTAGGGAAGATGTTCTATTTAGTTGGTTACTACATGGTGGATTAAATTTTAGTATTTATGTAGTATGAAGTAATGATTTGATGGTTCACAATAGGTGAGTGGTTAACAATGCATGTAGAGTGGTGGTTCATCTTTCCTCTTCTCAAAGGTGGGTTTGTGGAGTTGTACTACTGGGATAGGCCTAGTAATGTTTGACCTCATTACCTCTGGGACCATATAGAGTATTAATCATGTGGTGGGATGGGCCAGATGAAGTGGTATTGTAGGAGTTACAAATATATGGATAGTGGTTGGGGATCTAGTCAGATATAAGGTATTTGATATGTCATAGAAGATCCAAAAAATAGTAGAATATGGGATTCTATAGCTTGTTTTGATTATGAATTAACACTTTGTTTCTTGAGGTTATGGAAATATGCATAATAGGTGGATTTGTATAATGCGATTTATGTAGTATAACAACCTGGGCTTTTCAAACATAGATATAACATCTTAATAGATTAATATTTTGTATATATCATAATAATACACACTAGAATCATATATTTCTAATGAATTTTAAAACATGGACACATAAACAACTGGTTCATAAAAGATCTATAGAATCTCCCACTATGTTATTCATAACTAGAACAATTTATTAGACTTATCATACATATGAAATTTCTTCATAACATGGGGAATGCAAATAAATGAAAGGGTAAGGATATAATCTTATTAAGGGTAAAAAGGGAGATATTAATGATCACTTGATCATAACATAAACATAAGTGTTTGAAACACAAACATGACATTCACAAATTATACCCTATATATTATTGATCAATATCTTATTTTATGGAATTAATATTAACAATTTATAAGGAAATAACTATAAATGAATCAATAAACCCGATCCCTGATAATATAAAATTTGAATAGGACATTAGTTTGTATCATTCAAATAATCAAAGAAACTCATATCAATAGTATTCAATGGTCATTTCCATGACTATCAAATTAGAACGAGTTCACTCCCCAAGTCATTGTAGTAGTCAAGGTACGTACCCAAGACTATCATTGTAGACAATGTCCCTTACTAAACTTGGTTGAATCCTCATTCTATTACTATCTATATCATGAGATATCAATGTTTTACCAATGCATTGGAGGTATATATATGTCCAACTATTCCCTCGTTATAATATAACTACTATCTTTGGTTATAACGTAACAACTATCCTTGGATATAACATAACCACCATCCTTGGTTATAATCTAACCAGCATTATATAATGAAATCCACACTTAATATTTCCAAAATATCATAAAAAATTCATCGTATCAGAAACCATGAAATAAAATGGGTTTCAAAAACAGTTCATTAAAACACAACCCATGGAAAATAAATGGGTTTTATAAAAATTTCATCATTTCATCATAGTAAACCCTATGGAAAAGGAATGGGTTTAAGAAAAATAATATCATCCTAAACATAAACCATATAGTGAAATAATATGTCTAGTTTCTTGTGATAATATTTCCAGTAAAGAATAATTAACATCAAAGGATGTTATCATATATGAATACTACTTTAAAATGACACTAAAATATTTCTTTTGAAAAATAACCTTTCAATTTTGAAAATCATCTTAAAATACAAATATTTCCAAAATATTAAAAAAAATTCATTAAAATAAATCTTTTAAATTTATAAGGGAAGCTTAGAAACAATGGGTAGTCATGATAGTGAGAAATTAGGTTCATGTGGTATAAGATAAAAGAAAATTTTACTTTAACATTTTTTGAAGAAGAAGTCAAAAAGTACCTTGTTTGGAAAATGAAAAAAAGATTACATATAAATAATTTTGTAAAAATTAAAAATGGGTCAAAATTACATTAAAAATAAAAAGGTAATAATAATAACCATTTTTAAAAAATTTATATAAATCATTGATATAGAAGAAAAAGGGTTTTCGAACAATGAGTGAAATGAAGTCGATTCTGTTTAAAACCATATTTTTGGTCTCTTGAGTGCATTAGAGGAGGAAAATGAATGGAAAACATTTGTTTTCAAGAAATAACTAAAGGATAAGAAATTTAATGAGTTTCTTTAGATCTATATTATAATAATTCATTATCAGAAACATAATAATAAAGAATCATTACAAACAATGTGATTATAATAGAAATCCTTGACTAATTTGGTAACTTTTGAATAATAAGACTGCTGAAAGAAGTAAAATTATATGGATATTTATTTCAAGTAATTTTCATTATAATAAACATAAAATATATTCAGGAGTAGTATATAAACACACAAAATAAACGATTAGTGAATATGACATATGTCACATAGAAATAAAAAGGTGACTAGAAATCCCTTACCTGAGGACCAAAATCCTTAATACACATTGGAACCAATTATATAATAAATATATATTTATTATAAATAATTAAATAACCATAATAGTATATATCATACCATTAATTATTTACTTATAACCATTTTCACCTGCTTGTTAACACATATTTATTAAAATCAATTTTCTGTGTGATATCTACTTTGTTTTTCATGTATGTTTAGGGTCAATCGTTTTGGTGCATGTATTTTTATCATAGTTAAATTATATATAGAATGTTAAAAACTATTCAAATATAAAATATATTCATTATACATATGTTTAGAGTCATTAATAGAAGAAAAAATAGAAAAACGAACTACACTATTCACAGAGATGGTAGGTCGTACATACAGATAAATACCATTTTCATTTTCTGATAGATTGAAAATACTTAACATAAATAATAAAAAAACCATTATATAATAATTTTTAGGTCATATTTATCATTTATATTAATTAAATACATCCTTATTACCATAAAACTAAAACAAAAATGGATAATCAATCACATTGGTTCATGGAGTTGGTAGTCTACACATACGCACGATCGATGTTATCATTTTTGAACGGTTTGATAGGTAAAAATGATGATATGATATTATCATTAAACTTATATTCTAATTTCATAAATATCATATATAAACATTAAAACCATCATAATGCCCATTGAGAAAATATAGTGATGAGAACTGAATTGTATCACTACATGGAGAGGGTAAAGCGTACGTATGTATGACCGATATTTTCATATCCCATTTGATAGAAATAGGGTAAAAAATGGTTAAAAATAATATTAATTTTTTATTATATTTAATATACTCAATTTATTACTATATTAACATAAAGAATTTATAGGAGGTAAAATAATAATTAAAAAAAGTGATTGGTTAAGATGACTACCTCTTCTATGAAATAACTTTTATAGATATTCTATTAAGGGATCTAGGGTCGATTTTATGAATTATGAAATATTATATAATGTTATAGGGAAGTTTATAAGATAAATGTTATGATTTTGATAGATCTAGAAGGATCAATGTGGTATAAAGAATTTAAAATAGGGTGGGGGTTCGCTTTTATAATTTAGAGGAGGGGTACTTTTGGAATTTCATAACAAATTAAATTAATATAGATTAATTTTGTTTTCCAAAGAGATCTAAATTGATATTATTTTATGATAAAATGAGGATTATTTTAAATCCTCCCAAACAATAAAATTTAGACATTCTTGGATCACATTCTTCAATGGTGTCAAATTTTCTCTTCTTCGGTGGACCTTTGACTTGCACATGAAGCAGGACTGCCCCATGATGGCGATTTGGGTTAGTTTTCCCAGACTCCATCTACCATTTCAAAATCATTTGGTGATGTGTATGTTTGGAAACCTGATAGGTAGATACCTGTGCTCGTATATCCACATGGAGGCACTTATTCATCCAGTTAATCCACGTATTTGTGTGGAAATGGATATGTAAAAGGATCCATTTGAGTATATGTGGGTTACTGTGGGTGAGGAGTATAGATGAAAACAGAAGGTGATCTATGAGACATGGACAGATTTCTGCTCGGGTTGCAAATGGTTGGGTCATGCATTGAGCTTCAGTCATAAAGGGCTTCGAATGAAGAACTTGAGAAGGGGAACTGGTCAGAACAAGGAGAGGGAGCCACTGGTTGAGATGGAGGGGGTGGTTCAGGGATCTACTATGAAGGATCCTCGTGAGGGGAAGGGTATTTCCCGTTTTCACGACTACAGGGAGGAGGTCCTAGCAGGCCGTGAATCAGGTAACAGTATGGTGGGTATTGTGGTAGAATCAAACAGGAGGGAGGCAGTTGCTGCTCAGATGGATCTTATGGACAAAGGGATGGAGAAGGCTTGGTTCAACTTGAAGCAGCTGGATGGGAAATCACACCCCGGTTAGCTATAGAACAGGAGCTTGTTTCGCTGGTCTATGTAGGGTCTGCCAGAAGTTCTTTCAAGAGGGGGTTCCATGGCCAATGTCCCATAAATGATGAATAGGACTAACAAAGGCAGGCTCCTATCCCACTGAACAACAGGTTTGAAGGTCTGCTTGAGGATGATCCCGGTTCCATGCAGATTATTCCTTTCGATACAGAGGGAGTGCGCAAGTATGAATACAATGGGGGTGAATGATCTCACTCGGAAGCTGGAATTACATCTCAATAGAATGGAGGTGATTCAAAGTGGAGGAGAAGGAGGGACTACTCATCCCCCCCCTATGGATACCAGATCGGCTGGAAGACAAATGGGAAAAGGGGGACCTCGTAGGAGGTAGGCACTCGGATGGCAGGTGTCCAGGGGGTGCCTTCTTTGGAGTTTTTGCTTAGCAGTGAGGAGGAAGTGTCTGAGCAGGCACTATGGCTCAACGCTTCAGAGCAGGAGGATGCTTCCATGATGGGGATAACCTTAAGGGAAACCTTCAATGAGGAACAATATGCTTGGATCGGCAAACAAGACTCAATCCTCGTTTGGGGTTTCGACAGATGGAGGATCAAAATTGATGAGTATATACAATCATGGGAACAATTGGCCTTAGAATTTGAAAATATCATGTCAGACTCTCCATGCATACTGGTTTCTTCTTTATCTTGTAAATTATTTTAGGACATGGCCTATGGTAAACATATTTTTATCTTCAAGGCTCCATGTTAATTGGGTGGTCTTCATATCTCGGTTGTGGTGTCTTCGGTCTGGCATGCTTGATTCTCTGTGTTGTGCGGTTTTTTATTGGTACATCGCATGACAACTTCATTGGGCTAGAGCTCTCTGTCATCATCTTTGCAGGCCATTTGGGACATGGATTTTTTGGAGGGATAGCAATATCAGGAGGGACCATGCATGCATGGGATCGTCGAGTGTCCTGCATGGGGATGGTGGATGTTGTTGTTTCTTGAATGAGGTAGATCTTGTTTTTTCTAGTTTTTGTTTGGGGTTGTTTGTGTGTATTTTCGGACCCTTCAGTTTCTCACTCTTCCCGTAAAAGTGTTTTCTTAATAAAAAATAATTTTCAGAATGAAAATAAATATTATTTATTATAAAATATGATTGATGTTATTTTTAATTCTACTTGTTAATTTGAATTTAATTACATGAATAAAAAGGAGGATTTTGAATATAATACCTTAAAACATCCATAAGATTTCATAAAGATTTATAAAATTATTGTAATTTTTTATGTCTTCCAAATTATATGACTTTTAATATTTTTTAAATAATTTATTTTATTTTTCTATTATCTGAATATATATTGTATTAGAGTTTAATAAAAATTCAAGGTAATTATATAATTTTTGGAAATTTAAACCAAATCCATTTCATGAATATAATTTCACTAATATCAAAATAGATATTTATATTCATTCATAACATTCATTTATCCTAATGTGGACTCATAAGATTTATTTTAAACTAAGAGATTTACGTTTTATAAATTTATTTTATATAAATATTATATCGGTCATTTTAATAACACCTTGTGATTTTATGAAATATTTTTTTGATTATATTTAATCTCTTCAATAGATTGCAATACACATTACACCATTTTCTGAGAAACTACAATATATAATTTATATTACTATTTAACATGACTGTTATGACATAGCTGTTAAAATTTGTGGTATGAATAGGAATAACCACATTTTAAATATCAATTATAATGGTTTTATATAAAGAAATCAAATTGATATAAGTACTTAACTTTCAGAAAACTCTTTTTATGTTTTGAAAATAATATTTTATAAAAAAATTATTAACTTTTATGAATAAATAATAAAATTAATTTTTTAAAATTTTATAAAATTTATTTGAAAAAAAAAATATTTTGGAAAAAAATATTAAAAATTTTTTGTGGTGAATTTTTTTGTATTTTTTTAAATTATTAATTTTTCGGTGATTTGTGAAAAATATTTGTTTTTATGAAAATATGCCTTTTCATTTGTTGAAATAATAAGGTTAAACTTTTTTTAAATTGGTCTTAATGTAAAACTAGTTCAATTATGTTATAATTAAACCATATAGGTCATTGAAATCAATTTCATATAGAATGATGTTGTAAAAACTTGTTAATCTTTTAAAAGTGTTCTCCTTGAAAACCCCCTTTTTGTCGCATCCAAGGGTCAAATTATAATTTAAATTCTACGACTTATATGAGTTTAAATTGAAAAATGGGTCCCATATTTTGGATCAGAATAATTTTTATTTTCTATGAATCTCGACTTATTTTTATGACCATTATGAATAGTAAAGATATAAAAATTAATTATCGTAGTTTAGGTGAAAATGAGTTTACCGGGGATTAAACTAAAATTATAAGGGGTAAAATGACCTAGAAACGTGTACAAAATCAATTGGATTTAAATAATTCTACATTTTATCTTAAATTCTCATTAATACTTAATTTTTTAGACTTATGTCATGAGAAAATCCTGGAAGCACCTTTTTTCAAAAAATTTAAGTGTGTCCTTTCCCCCACTTATAAAGGAAACCTCCAATCCTCTATTCTTAACACATATACAAACATTTTTTCCAGCCAATAACTCATGAATCACTTCTATACATCCATTCCCTCAACCTAGAAGATAATTTTTAATCAGAAATCCATCATGGAAAGGTTTTTTGTGCAAACAAATGGGTTATCCGATGAAGAGGTAACTTCCTTAACCATAAATTTTATTTTATTTTTTGTTCCACATATAAAAAATATTATGAAACCATTATGATATAATAAAATTATTGTCTTAAATATATTTATATATTTTTATGTTCACATCATGAGCTATAACCATATCCTCCTCCCTCAAATAGGAAATTAACTTATTGATTGTCTGTACGGCGGACGATCGGCTCACGAACCAATGAAATTCATTTTCTGTCACCTCTTATCATGAATATATATACTAATGTATATAATATATATATATATATGTGATATTTATGAAATAATAATAATAATTTAATAATAATTTCATATATACCTTCTAACATTCAATTCCATAGAAAATACAATAATATTATTTGTGTTTATGACATACTACCATCTAAGAAGTCATGTGATTCGCTATTCAGTAATACTTTTCATGGAAGGTAAGAAGGATAAAATTAATAATTATACCTGGTAAATATGAAATATTTTATTATGTTTAATATATTATTTTCCTTTCTTTCATTACATCCGTTAAACTATGGAAACAACATGAATGCTTATGTACGACCTATCGTCTCCATGAACGGTGTATTTCATTTTATATGTCTAACATTTATGGATTAGTATAAATAAATATATATGATATTTATGTTGTTTTTATCATTCTAGATAAAATTTAACCATGATCAAATTAAGAGGATAAAAAATATAAAACCCAAACCTAAATGAAAAACATAGTAGTTATTACATGAAACAAGAATTTAACAAGGAATTACTGATAAATAGGTAATAAATAGTTATACATAATTCATATATGGAATGATAAATATGAATATAGTACTTTAATATAGTTATAATAATATTATATTTATTATAAATTAGGTTCAAATATGAATGAAGGAAGTCAAGACATAATGTAAAGGATTTCTGTCTCAAATTGCCTTCATTCAAACATAAGATATGTTATGAACCTATCTTATTTTATGATATTTATATACTTATATATGATATCTATATTATTAATATCCTTATTTTTATTATAATTAATATTTAATTTGATTTTGATATTCAATGGATCTTATGATTCAATGATACTAAACTGTTAATGATTTTTTTGTTACAATCTCATCATTTATCGTGATTGTTTAAGATTATGTTATTGATGATCAAATATTATGATAGAAATCTCACAATACTCATTAATTTTTTTCTAATATATTTATTTCATGATAATCCATATTTTCCCTTTATTTTTCTCTTGATGTTTACGAAATAGTTCAATATAATTTTTTTAGGAAAAATCACCTTCATTTTTCTCTTCGGCCGAAAACCCATTTTATCCAAAACTATGTTTTCTAAAAAAATTAAAATTCCATTATCATTATTCAAATAATATATTAATTAAAATTTTATCCATGTTTGGTTTTTTAATTTTTTAATTTAATCTTCACGTTGTTTTTCAATGAAGATCCTTTTATCAATTATAGAAAATGTTAATGTAATCATTAATTTAATGTGTAAAACATTTCCTACCATCGTAAAGAATAAATTTTTAAAGATTCCATTATAATTTTGAGAGTTTTTTTTCAATTAATTGTATTTCCAAAAAAAATTATGATTTTTGGGTTTTAAAATTTTATTTTAAAATAATAGTTATTTTCCATATAAAATGTTTTAAAGGATTTTTAAAGGTTATTTTATAAGATTCCAAGGTTATTTTATAAGAAAAGGGTTTTGAAAATGTTTTATGTTTTTAAAATTACTATTCAACATAAAGGTCTATTTTTACCAAGAAATGTTCAAAATGGAATTTCCAATTCATTTTATATTTAAGATGACATCCATTCATGTTACTTATTCTTTATTGGGGATATGATTCAAGAATACCATTTTTATTATTTATATGGATGGTTTAAGTTTATAATGTGAATACGATTATCAAACCTTTTTACCATCCATGTGTTATACCATGATAAAATACTTATGAAAACCACTTCGTTTTCCATGGGTTATGATATAATGAAAAGATGAAATGATTATGAAATGTTATTATTTTTCATAGGTTATGTTATGATGAAATGTTAATGAAACCCATTTCATTTCATGGGTTCTGATATGATGAATGTTTTATGATATTGTGGCATAATTATGTTTTATTTTCATTATATGATGGGTGGTACCTTTATCTCATTAAAATTAATTGAGAAATGATTTAATTATCATGAGAAAAATAGGGATGTAATTTGGAGTAAACTCACTTTTTTGAAAGACATTATCCACTATGATAGTGTTGGGAGTGAACCTTTAATACTACGATGGTTTGGGGTGTTAATCCATTCCACTGTGATAGACTTGTAAAATGGAAATTATTTTATTATTCTAATGTGTATTCTAAAATTCCTTGTATTATTCCATTATTATGATAACATGGCCCGTGTGATTTGATTCCCTAATTAATCATGACATACAAACTACAAAACTTTATTCCATAACCCAACATTATGATCTTTGATATGAAGTGTATTGTTTTGAAATGTTATTCTCATATTCCCATCCCATTATTCATGTGTAATATTTAGGGATCTTCATTTATTAATCTTTTTAAGAATATGACCTCGCCCATTTTTTTTCTTTTCCTTATCTAATAATGAAATATATTATATATTATGTTTCTATGATGAGTGTTTGTTATGATGAACATAGTGGGATATGATGTAGTTCCCCTATCAACCTGTAGTTCATATTTGCATCCTTCCAAAGTTTCTATAACACTATGATTCCCAGGTTTTTTTTATATATTGTAATAAGTGTTCATAAAAAATATGTAATATCTATATATGAAAAGTATCGGTCAATATAGTAAGTATCAGATAATAGGGTTAGATTACCTATGGAAACTAGGTTGAGACAAAATTAACAAAAAAACCCTAGGATAAGCCTAAGTATAAGGTAACATCCAAAAGTTTTTTAAGGAATATATTATGTTGTTTATCTATAAATACTTCTATGTTTGGATACTATAAGTGGATGTGATTCTGGAATAGATGTAAATAGGTGTTAATACTCTAAAAAAGGTGCATCAGGCTTAACTCGAGTGTTACCTGGTTTGACCCTCCAAAGGGATAAGCCTTGGTTAATTTACATTTTCATTACGGACCACAATGACCATGAATTACCTAGGATAAACATTAGGTGTCAAGGATTTAAATGAAGGTGTATTGATTTATACATTCAATAAACAATTTTTCACAACAATGTGATTTACCACTATCATTATTGTTTCTCACACTATGTTTTTTGGTTTTATTCGATAGTTGGAACTGTATGGAACTCCATTAACGATAAATAAAGTGAATTATTAAATGATTTTCCTCCTGAGAAACTAAATGTTATAGGATATGGAATCAAAATTCTTATTGCTATGCTCACACAAATTTTTCAAGATATGAATCATCCCGAACATCCAATGGAGAAAAAGAGAGAATAACATTTTATTGAGTCCTTTACGAGGAAAAATCCAACATATTATAGATTTTCCACTAATCCTTTATTTTATGAGATATGGATCATTACAAATGAAATTATATTCTCCATTCTCCATTGTTTGTAAAAAGAAAAATTCATTTTGATTGTCTATCATTTTGAAGGTGTAGTGGATTAATGGTGGACTCTCATCAAGAATATGGGGCAATAAGATGAAATTGACTCCATGGAGTGGGATGAGATTAAGAGATTTTTTATAAATAATTAATTACCTTGCATTCTTCATATGAAAATCAGATGTAATTCCTTCAGGTAAATTAGAACTAGGATGAATTTATTGGTACCTATAAGGAAAATTTTTATAACACTTGTATAGTATGATTCTTGAATTATCATCCAAAATAAAAGTAAGGGTGGTAGATTCTTAAGTGGATTAAAACCAAGTATTATAATGTTGTTACTTATAAGGGACTTCAGTAGCTATGAATAAATCATTTCACGTGATATGAATGTGGAAATAGATATTGTAGTTATCCATGAATCACATTGTTTTGATAAGAAACAAAATATAGAGTTCAAGGGAAACACTCAGAACAATGGAGAGAAGAATATGAGTATTCATTCATGATCAATGTATTGAAGGAATCATATAGGGAACTATATTAAGGGAACTAGTAAATTTTTTATGTGTGGAAGGTAAGTTGATTAGGATATCAAATGATGAAGTGATGGTAATAAGATAACTAATAATGTGAATATATACAGAGATACATAGAATTTAAAACCCATAATCCATTGTTTCAAATGTGAGGAGTATGATAACTATGCTAAACAATTCCCAAATTTGGAGGTTAATGATGTTGATCTATATTACAAAACTCTTTATTTGAGGGATAAGGGTAAATCTCATGTGATCACTATTTCTAATGAGAGGTGTACTAATGATGTTATGAAAGCTACACTTACCATCAAATCTAGAACATTAAATGTCTTATTTAACTATGGGTTTATCCATTTTTATATCCAAAGAATATTCTTAGGGTATCAAGATTCCACCTACTTGGTTAGATGTAGAATTAGTAGTAAAACCCCCAAATTTTATGATGGAAACATATCAAGTATATAATTCATCTTTGATTGATGTTTGTGGGAATATAATTCTTTAAAATCTTATAATTTTTCTATTGGTTGAATTTGATGCTATATTAGGAATGTATTGGATTCATCTACATAAATTGCACATCAATTGTCAAGGAATTGAAGAAGAAAATCCAAGAGAATATTGAAAAAGGATTCATTTGTCTATACATGTCTCCTTGTGGTGAAATTGTTCTCCACATCAAAACTAAATATAGAATAACGCGACTTTTCATTGATTTTAATGAGCTAAACAAGGTCAAAATCAATAATAAGTATCATATGCCTCATAATTTTGACTTTATTGATCAACTAAATTGAGATCAATGATTTTATAAGAGTTACCTTCATTCTTTATATCATCAATTTAGGGTCAAGAAGGATTATATACCCATGAAAAAATTCCATACAATGTATGGACACTTTGAGTATATAGTGATGCCATTTTGTATTACTAATTCCCTAACTATCATTAAGGATTTAATGAATAGAGTCTTTAGATATTACCATGATGAGTTCTTGATTTTCTTTATTGATGATATTATTATATATTCAAAGAGAAAAGAAGATCACGAAGATCACTTGATAATTGTATGAGGAATGAGAAGCTATATGAAAATTTTAAAAAGTGTAAATTTTGGATACAAAAGGTATTATGTTTTTGGTTATATAATCTCAAGTAAGTGTATAATTGTGGATCCAAGAAATATGCAGGGTATTGAATGTTGGATCATTCCAATGACAATGACTGAGAACAAAAGTTTTCTAAGATTGGATATATATTTTTAAACTTTTATGGATAATTTCTCATCACTATCTAATCCACTCTCCAAGTTAACTCAAAAAGGAATCAAGTTACATTGGGTATATGAATGATAAGAAAATTTTAAGGAAAAAATAGATGATTAGTTATCCCACGTTCTTACATTACCATATATTGGATAAGCGTATATAATCTACAGTGATTCATACAAGAAGGGACTGCAATGTATTCTTATATAGAATAAAATTGTTATTGAATATGTCTCCCAATAATTGATGTTTTATGAGAAAAATTACCGAAATCATGATTTGGTGTTAGCTGTAGTATTTTTTTCTTTAATGATATAGAGGAAATAACATTAAAAGAAAAAGTGTGAAATTTATACTAATCACAAATGTTTAATGTGTATATTTACATATAATAAATTGAACATACACTAGAGGATATGGTCATAGATGATAAAATATAATGATTGATCAATACATTAATAGTCATGGAAAACCAAAAATTTTGTCGATTATTTGTGTCTAATGTATTATTCTACCTTATCAAGGATTATTATAATAAAATATCCAATATTTTTGTATTTTAGAATGATCGATTTTGAAATCCTGAGGAAGGGGAGAAATATTATCTTTCAAAAATTAATGTTAAACCATATATCCAAATGATGATTAAATAACCACGAAAGGATGATATAGAGGTATAGAATAAGGTGAGAAATGTTCCTATATTTAACATTGATTGTAATGTAATGATATGATTTATTAACCATGTATGTGTTCCACCCATACCAGATTTGAAGGAGTTATTATAGGAAGCTCATAATTCATCATTCTATATTCATCCTGAAAGTATAAGTATGTATAAATATTTTAGAGAGTATTTATGGTGGTATTGAATAAAAATATATATCATAGTTTTTTTGTCTCAATTCATTGTATGTTAGAAAATTAAGTCATAGAGAAAAAATTACAAGGGGATGTTATATCCATTTTCCATAACATTATGGAAATGGGAAAAATCACCCTAGTTTTTTTAATTGGACTCCCCTAAAAATCTTAATGGAACAATTATATATGAGTTATAGTATATATACTTATAATGTCAAAACACTTCATAAATATTAGAGAATTTTTCTATTTGGATTTTATTTCCAGGATATACATTAAATAATTGGAAATGTCGTATGGAGTACCACATTCCATTATGTCTGATTTGGATCCAATGATTACCCTGATGTTCAAGAAAATTACTTCAAAAGACTTGATACAAGTTGAGTTTCAAAACTGCATATCATCAACAAAAATAGGGTCACTCTGATAGAATAATTAAACACTTATAGGATATGTTGAGATCTTGTGAATTGAATTTTAATGTAGTTTGGGATCAAAAAATTCCTACCATGGGGTTTTCAGAAAACTATATCTTTCACATGAGTATTGATATAGATCCTTATAAATACCTCTATTGAAAGAAGTATAAATCTTTAAGGTGTTTGAATAACGTTGGTTAACTAAATTTATTAGGACTTAATATAGCAAAACAAATGGAATTTAAGGTTAGATCCATTTGAAAACACATAGGGGAGGCATAAAGTCAATAGGTATGATGATAATAATTTGTATGATCTGAAATTTGAAGTTGGGGAAAATTGGTTTCTATAAATTTATTCATATAAAAGTTTATGATATTCAAGAAGAAAGAGAAATTAATCCCTATGTATATTTTACCCTTTGAGATTATTTATCATATCATGACGGTATCCTATCCGTTTTTGCTTTTACCAAACCTATCTCAAGTGTTTGATGTGTTCCTTGTTTTTCTGGCAAAAAAATACATGCCTAACCCTCAACATGTAATAAAATTTGAGTTCATATTGATGGAGTATGATATTATTTACTAGGAACATCATGTGGAGATTTCGAATTGTATAGATAAAGTTCTATTAAACAATACCACTCACCTAGTTAATTTTTTCTGAAAAAACCACCAATTTAATGAAGGTATATGGGAACCTCAGGGTATACTGAGGTATAAGTTTGCATAGATGTTTATACTAATGTGATAAAATTTAAATATAGATATTAATTTTAAGGGGGGTTTAATTTAAAAGACTATGATTTTATGAAATATATTTTTTATTAGTTTCTTTATTAGTTTGTTCTATAGAGAGTAATGTTTTATAGTGAACTGAAATATGCTATTTTTATTATTATTTAACACGAATATAATTAATGAGATGTTAAAATCTGATGTATTATTAGGGATAAAATAATTTTAAATATAATTTAAAATTTTTTAATATAAATAAAATGTATTGATAAAAATGTACTTAATGTTTGATAAAGTCTTTATATTTTTTAAAAATATTATTTTATCGAAATTGTTGTTGATTTTTGTAAAAAATAATAAATGTAATTTTTTAAAAAAAATTTATAATTTATTTTAATAAAATATCTTTTTTTTTGAATAAAAATTTAAAAATAATATCACGGTGAAGTTTTTGGATTTTTTCTGAAAAGATTATTTATTTTATGAATACTGAAAAATACTTGCTTTTATTGAAAAAAAATTCATTAAAATAATTTATAAGGTTAAATATTTTTTAAAATGGTATAATAAGTAATATAAGTTAAATTATAGTA
The DNA here is from genome assembly GCA_963277665.1 of Viscum album. Taxonomy (NCBI): domain Eukaryota; kingdom Viridiplantae; phylum Streptophyta; class Magnoliopsida; order Santalales; family Viscaceae; genus Viscum; species Viscum album. The sequence goes on along the minus strand of OY728147.1, from coordinate 1,947,321,379 downwards.
TAAATAAACCAAATTAGGTTATTTTAATCAATTAAATATTGAATTTTGGTATATGAACTTTTTATGTTTTTGAAAGCATTCTCTTTGGAAAACAACTTTTTCATAGCATGTGTGGGTTTATTTTAAATTATATTCCTTCACATGTTGGAATAAAAATTTTAAAAATAGATCCCATATTTGGAGTCAGAATAATTTATATGTTATATAAATTTAATATTATTATTTTTACATTATTAATAGATAAAGTAGTAAAAATTAATTTTCATAGTTAAAAACAAAATGGGTCTACTGGGATGTTAAAATAAAAATATAAGGATTAAAATGACATAGAAACTTTTACAATATACATTTGATGTATAAATTAAACCTTATCTATTATACAATCTATAATGGTCCATTTAGGAACTTTATTTCATTAGAAAAATAGGAGTAACCCTTTTTCTTTTAAGAAACTTCCAATTGTGTCCTCTCCCCTTCGTATAAAAGGTTTCCACACTATTCTGCTCTTAAAACATAATTTTTCTCAGTTAATAAATACATATTTAAATTACCTAATTACTTTAATACATCATAGAATCATTTTTAATCATAAAGTCATCTTAGAAAGGTTTTCCGTTCAAACCAAAAGAATTTGTTTGAAGAAGAGGTAACATCCTTAACTAAGAATTTTATTTTATTTCTTCATCCACCAACTTAAAATATTATAAAACAATAATAATATAATTAAAAAATAATATTAAATATACTAATTTTTTCAATGTAAATGGAATGACCTACAACCATCTAATCTTTTGTAAAATGGGAAATATTAACGTTGATTGTGTGTACGGCGGACTACCAACTTGCAAACCGTTGAAATTCAGTTTCCATAAATGCTTTTAAAGAATGGATATAATAATTTATATAATGTTTATATATGATATTTATGATATAATAACACTTTTTTAATTATAATACCATATAAACCTTCTTACTTTCAATCCTGTAGAGAATATGGTAACGACATTTGTGTGCATGGAGGAATACAACCCGGAGAAGCGATGTGATTCATTTTTTAGTATTGTTTTTATAGAATGTAATAAGGCTAAAATTAATAAAAATATTTTATATATATTTCATAGAAATTATTCTCTAAATTTCTTATATTATTTAACTTTATTTTGTTTTATCTATTAAAATATAGAAATAACATTCATGTGTACGTATAGTCAACCGTCCCAATGAACGATGTATTTCATTTTATATTACTAAAATTTATTGATTACTATAAATACATATATAATGAATATATATGATATTTATATCATGTTTAAATTATGTATATTATTTATCCATGATCAATGTAATAGGACCAAAAATACAAAACCAAAACATACATGAAAATCAAAGCGGTTATTACCCTAAATGGGATTTGAACAAGGAATTATCAATAAATGTGTAATAAATAGTCCTAAGTAAATAAAATATGGTATAAAAATATGAGTATGGTCATTTAATATATGTTTAATAAAATTATATTTATTATACATCAATATTTAACATGTATATAGGTAGTCAAGAATTAGGTTAATGGTTTTTTGACACAAAATTCCTTCATTGGGAGATAGGATATGTTATGAACCTATCCTCATGTATGGGGGTATGTATACTTCCTTTTGATATGTATCTCATGAATATAAATCTTTTCAAGATATTTAATGTTTCATTAGATGCTTATCATTAATTTTAATTATTATTCAATGATACTAATGTGCTAAATATTTTTTTTCAGAATCTCATCACTTATCATGATTGATTATGATTATATTAATAATGATTTTGTCTTATGATTCATATATCAATAAACTTGTGAATTTTATTATCATTTGGTTATTTTAGTATAATACATGTTTTCCCTTCATTTTCCTCACTTCAAGTACTCATGAGTTCTAAATAACTTTTTACTGAAAAATATTCTTTATTTATCTCTTCGATCGAAAACCCATTATCATCCAATACCATGTTCTCTGAAAATATATTCAAAAATGGTATTCACGTTATAACATTTTTTAAATTATTTTTTACAGAAGTTGGATTTTTCTAAAAAATAGAAAATGATCCCTTATTAAATTTCCAAAAAATGGTTGTTTGGATTTTACCAAAAAATGTGAATGGAATATTTTTTTTACATGCAAGACATTTACTGATGTCATGAGCACTCAATATATTAATGATAAATTTTATTGTTTCAAATTTTATTTTCAAATAAAATTACATTGAAATTTTTTTTTGAATTTTTATTTTTATAATGTGAATTTCAAGGAACGTGTTTTTCAATCAAAAAAATATTAAATTATTTATAAATAATACATTATTGGTTCCAAATGTTATTTTCAATGAAGTGGGTTTTTAAAATGTTTTATGTTTTAAAAAATTATTTTTGAACAAGGAAAGGAAATTTTCCACAAAAATGTTCCAAATGATCATTCAAAATCAGTTTCCATCTAAAATTTGCATCCTTTGATGTTACATATGATTTACTAGGTATATGATCCAAGGATACCAATATTATTCTTCATCTATATGGTTTATGTTTATGATTACAAGATGTTTATGAAACTCATTTCCTACCAATGGGTTATACAATGGTAAGATTCTTATGAAACCCACTTGTTTTTCAATGTGTTAGGCTATAATAAAAATATGAAATGATTATGAATTTTTTTTTATTTCCATGGTTTATGGAATGATAACATGTTTACAAAACCCATTTATTTTAATGGTTTTTTGATATGATGAATGTTTTATGATCCAGTAGAACACATATGTATGATTTTTATTGTGTGATGTGCGGGCTATACATCTCCCACCAATGTATTGGGTAAATAATAAAATATCATGAGATAAATAGGACTAGAATGGGTATTGAATTCAGTTTAGCAAGAGATTTTGTCCCCTATGATAGTCTTGATAGTGAACCTTGACTACTATGATTGTTTGGGGAGTGAAAAAATTCCACTATCATAGACTTTTAAATGAGAATAATGTCATGAACTAACCCGGGTCCACCATGAAACGGTCACCTGAGCTAGCCCTCGACATGGATTGAGGGGAGTTTCTGATTCCCACGGGCTGGCAACTAGGGTCGGGCATCAAAACAAAACAAGTGGGAATGATTTACCCTATAAATTAAAGACAAATAAATAAAAAATCGAATAGTAAAAATGAAAACTATGTGTGGTGAGAAAAAAGTGTTTTATATACCTCCATGTGACCCCATGGGTCACCACCAACATCAATCCAACGTCGCACTATGGCGACTGAATCTAAGTAAGGAAAAACACCTAATGCTAAAAACAATGGTAAAACTATAGGCCTGAGTATTAAAACTCATTAGGCATGCCCAAACATCCTATTCTTATATTTATTTTCGTCAAATAAAATATCCATTAATTTTATGTTTAAAATACAATTATAGTACTATGTTTTTACACATTTCTTCTTTTAAAGAAAATCACCATCCATTTCCCTTCATATTCTAAACGATGTTCGTCTCCAAGGATGAAGCTTTTATATTTTTAGAGAAAGAAAGATAGATAGGTGTAATACATTTTAAAAAACATTTTCAAAAACTTTTGAAGGTCACTTTTATCCCTTTTAACAAAGATATGCATCATACACAAAGGAAAAAATCAATAATCACACAAGGGTAATGGAAAATAACAAGCAAGAGTAACTAACCAAACAAAGAACCTCAATAATCAAACATAGAAAACTAAGTGCTGATTTACATTGGAAAACCTAAGAGCTCATGAATAGTCTAGAATGTACTATACACGTGACTTGTCCCAAAGGCATGCCTACTCTTGATGATGTCATAATGCCCAAACACTTGGTGTTTCCCTACCTGGCCTAACCGAGAGGCCCAATCCCCTAACAGAGATATGTCTGTAGTAAGGGGCCCTAGATAGTGAATAATCTAAACAAATGAATCAATCATTCCCTAAAAAGTTTAATGTTAGTCAAGGTTCCCATGTCCAGACTAAAAAGGTGGGTGGGCCAATAATGTCAAACAAGTATCAGGTTACATGTACATTCCTCACACAGAGTCAACCCACGCAACAAAGACACCCCCGAGTCACCCCAAGGAATACACCCCTCTCCATTCAACCGTATGATCATAAGAAATTCCTACCCGGTGGTCCTTCTATAACATATAACTTTACCGAAGAAAGGGGACCACATCCAAGGAGAGTTTTCTTGAGATAAATTGTTTTAAAAATGTGTGAACCGGGACTCACACAATCTGTTCATTCAGAACCATTTCTTAAAGAATCACATGCACACCACATTGAAAACTGGAAATATAATTCGAAACAAATTTAAGAAACTAAAACTAGAATTTTAAATCACAAACACCTTTACCAAATTTAAAGGGACATTTCATCAGGAAATTGATGTGAAAACAACACCAAAGCATTTATTGCAACCGATTACAAGAAAAAAACCACTCCAATTCAAGGAAGAAAATTTTACGAACAGTTCTATGTTAATAATTAATATTAAAACTAGGTGTGAAATGAATAAAATAAATTATTCGTAATTTTAAAGGTTAATTCCTAGATATCCTTCCTCAAACATGACACTTTTTGAAAACGACCACTTGGACAGACCCTTTGCTCTTATACACACATGCATTTATACATATATATATATATATATATATATATATATATATATTCACCTAGCTTCGTTGCTCATATTCCCTGCACCATGAGGGAATATGTACATAGGGGGAATATATATGTATATATCTTACCCTATGCATATACTTGTAGGCATTCTTAACACAAGTAGCTCAAAACCACACAAGAGAGTTCACTGCACTACACCAAAAATACTAAAAACATTAAAACAAATAAATACCCTAATTAAGACTGTGCGAAACCAAACAATAGCATAAAATTCATACCTCACATGGTGGAGATGAACTGAAACAATTTGAACCACGTTACTTTTGGCGGCAATTGATGGAATCCACAAGGATGCGTCTTAGGGGACCATCCGCACAACCCTAAACCGCACGAAACCACAAAAATTGAGTAAAACCCTAACCTATGTGTTCAATTAAATAATAAATAAATTATTACATCATTTAATAAATCAAGTTAAATCAATATCACACCCCAAGTGACAACCAAACCTTCACTCACATCAAATACATTTGGAAATTCATTTTAAAACAATTTGATGTTTGGACACAATTACAAGGGAAAGTGCACATACCCTCAAACATAACCAAATAAGTCAAGGTAACTCCATTTTCTCTTTATAAAACCAAATCATACCTTTATGGAAATTAAAACCCTTTAAACACAAAGGAAGCCCACTTAAAACCCAATTTGGCCAAAATCCTAGTGATCATGTGTATTTGATAATGAAAACTTTCATTGGCATTTTTTTCAAACATAAAGAATGCATAAAATTCCATTAGAATAAAAGTTAGAGACCCCATTTTAAAATCATTTGAGTTCAAAAATCGATTTTAACTCAATTAACATTAAATGAACATTTCCACCCAATGAAAACCTAACCGTCCAAGACCCATTTTCCCCAATTTAAAACCATTAGAAAGGCACAAATTATTTTAATAGAAAACCAAGCAAAATTAAATGTTCTAATTTAAATCATAAAACAATGACAGAAGAAACCAACCATTTCTGCCAAACCAAGAACTAGAATTGGTTCAAATGACACTGATTTAAACTTTATTTATACTTTCATAAAAATGAAATAAAGCACAATAATACTAGAATTATAGGGTTAGGTCACTAAGAAACCCCATAATAAAACTATAGAAATTTATAGAGAAGGTAGTAGGATATTACTGTAGGGAATCAAAATGGCCACCGAAGGGAGTGGGCACCAGCGAGGGAGGCATGGCCCTAGTAGGGAGGATGCGGACGATAGAAACACTAGCCAGAGAGAAGATGACGCCGATGAGGCAGGGGGTCGGCTATTGGGTTCCACGGGTCTGGAAGTGCCAGCGGGGGGTGGTCAAGTGGAGGTAAGAGGGTTGTGTTCCAGTGGTGGGGAGGTTGGAGGGCTAAGCATTGGCGGAGGGAAGGCTGAAGGAGGTCACTCAGGTGCGTGGAGGAAGAAGGGGTTGCAATCACGCATGGAAAACGAGGGGGGGAGGCACCACACCACATTTTAAGGAACGTGAATAATTAAAGTAAAAAAACTATACTAATAATTTTAGTAATATTGTAATAATAATAATAATATTCAAAATAATAATATGAATATTATTGTTAATATTAAAATTGCATATGACTTTATTTTATTCTCATTTTATAATATCTTTGTTTGATTTTATTTTTCATTTATTATTATTATTTTGAATTATTTTTACACATATAGAAGGTCTCATGGTTTGGCAACATGGTCTTCCAGGCTGTGCGCCAGCCATGTGCAGGCTCAAAACTCACCTGATAAGTGTGTCCAAGGTTAGGCTATGACAATTCTCCCCACCACAGACAAATTCTTCCCTCCAAAAGACACCAAGAATAAAGATAAAGAATGGTTGAGTTGATACCCAAATATAATTGAAAGAAAAATCAAGATCCTTTCCTTAATGATTTACTTCATAAGTCACACCTAACTGATCATGATGAAACCATGACATAAAACGATGGGAGAACTTGGGAGAGTTCTCTCCACCATAAGAACATGACTAACACAAAATCTTTGAAACCCACACACACCAACCCATAGAGGGCTAATGTGAAAAATACCAAACTGAATTTACTGAAATCTCAACATGAGTCGAATTGGACCATTTAAATTTAAATGGAAAACTAATACAAGGTCACCCGACATATTGGGGCACCGGAATAAGGAACACCCTATAACAACACTAGTGAGACTAAGAATTCCCCCACACTGATCTAAAACTCCCAACACATCCAACTCCTTTAGTAAGAGAGAGAATGACTCCACTGAATCCAAGAACTCTCAACGCAATCCAAAAACCCTCAACACTCACATCTCCAAATGATCACTAATAAAACCAGTACCAACCCACACAAGGACAAATACCCTTTTATGAAGACAAACGATTCTAGAGGCCACATTCAGATGAATGCAATTACCATGATCATGAAAGAATAAGTTCATCATAGTATCAACACAAAGGATGAACTTAAAACTGTAGGAAAACAAGAACAAGGAAACATGATTGTCTCTATTCTATGATGAATGATAACGAACCAAGAAATCGTCTCACTTTCCCTTGACACCCTGATTGTTTGCGACCATAACCTTGAGACCTGAGGCTAGGGCTCTATGGATGAAGCATCTTATGCCTCAATGTTAGACACTAGTATCACCAGATCAGAACTCCTTCCTTTAAAAGCGCTTCTTTTAGAATATTCCCCAGTGACCTGAATTTTCACAATGATGGCCATGCTTTGTAGGGATGCGACAAGGCATCTTGGAATGCCGTAACAGGCCATACTGATGGCAGATCCGAAAGTGGTATGACAAACAAGAAGTCCACACCGATGAAGTAGATTCTTAAAAAACAAGTTCCTTTGGTACACCCATATTTCTTGATGGGGAATTCCTATGAATGACAAGAGGTTTTAGCTTGTCCAATAACTTTTGTTCTAGATTCTGACTCCTTAAAGTATTCCACACGAGTCTTCACTAACCACTGGCATTGTTAAATAAGGATGCGCTTTTACCTCCTTTTGTCTTCACCCACTCAGGTATGATCCATTGGATGATGATAGACTTTAACACCTCACACATCATCCCAACTACAACTATGATGAGACAACCACCTCCATTGGTCCAAGACACCCTCCACTAAACCCAAAACAATATGGAATCTAACAATCTCAGGAGTTCTCAACCACCCAAAGATATACTCTACTCCCCTCAAAACTCTTTACTTCCCCTAATGGACCCCAAAATCATCGAAGGACAAGTAACACTCGATAGAAACCAGGATTCGGCACGACTCATTAACAAATTCTGAGAGCATTTCTAGGTGCCATATTTTGAACAACATGAAAAACAATATCGAAACTGGCATAAAGCCAAAACACAATAAAAAATAACACCATGAGCCATGACAACCGGCCTGGAAGCCAAAGAATCTTAAACACAACCAAAAAAAACTCCCCAAGCCAAGGGTAACAAAATCATAATCAAACATAAGAAAATATAGGAAAAAACCACTATTCCATACAAACCCTATCCCAAAATCACTTTTTCATTCAATTATATATTAGAAGAAAATCAAGCCAAGCCTTAAATTCAAAAACCACACCCACTAAATATTATGAACCATTGCATAATCCTTCATCAATTTCCCCTCAAATCATATGTAAATATATTTCAAGTTGAACCAAGATTCAACCCACACATATGCGAATGATCCTAAGGAATATCAAAGGTCGTATTTTCTTTTCTGTTACCAAATCCAAACAAAAATCAAATTTTCCAAATTGAAACATTTCCTCTTCAAAAAACACACCTCACCAATTTCAAAACAACTTGAACAACATATCCTTTTTACTAGTTTTAAATCCAATATAGAAAGAGACCCTTTTAATTCAAAACAACCTACATTTCAAAAAACAGTCTAACACCAACAAAAATCAAGATAAAGGACAACCAACAATGAACAACCAAAATGGGGAACTAGTGATTATGCCCAACCTGGTGACATGGTGGTCATCCAAGCCCCAAGTAAGACACAATCCCAGAGGACCTTGAATGAGGATTTGTTGCTCCACATGGGTCACTACTACATGTGAGGTCACATCGTGACACCGAGTCACCTCTATTTTTATCCCTCAATCCAAAAAAAATACAAAGGACTCAAAATCTGGACTACCCCTTGAAACTCAGGTTTCGCCACGAGCAGTGGTGATCAGGAACCACCCATAACCTAACTCCTGAGCCCCGAATATCATAATCTTCATCTATTAGAAATACCAAATAACAAGGGCCTCTTCTGATACGATTTTTTTCACAAACTAACCTGGTTTGACCCTGAACCGGTCACCCGAGTTGGTCTGCGACATGGCCTAAGGGTCGTCCCCAATATCAACTGGCTGGAAACTTGTGCCGAGCATCAAAACTAAACTTGTGGGAATTATTTTTTCCATAAATTAAAGACAAATAAATAAACAAAAAACTGAACAATGAATGAGAAAACAAGAAGTGGCAAGATGAAAATGTTTTACATACCTCCAGGGTGGCCACGTGGGACACCACCAACCCATTTTCATCTTTATTCTATGGAGACAAAATCCAAGTAGGGCACATCACCCAAATCAAAAAACAATGGTAAAACTATAGTATTTAGTATTACAAATCATTTGGCCTGACCAAACAACCTATTCGCATATTCATTTCATTCAAATAAAATATCAATCAATTTTAAGTTTGAAATTCAATTATATAACTAGGTTATTACACATTTTCTTCATTAAAAGAAAATCACGATCCAATTCCCTTCATATTTTAAACTAATATTGTTTCCATGGATGAAGCATTAACTTTTTTAGAGAAATAGGGATAGGTAAGTTTAAAACATTTTAAATACATTTTTTCACAAAATTCATTAGGTCACTTTTATCTCCTTTAACAAAGAGATGCATTATAAACAAAGGAAAAAAGCAATAATCACACAAGGTAAATTGAAAATAACAAGCAAGAGTAACTGTCCCAAAAAGAACCTCAATCATCCGCTGTAGAAAACTGAGTGTCGATATACATTGAAAAACCTAGAAGGTTGTGAATATTCTAGAACATACTATACATTTGACTCATCCTTAAGGCATGCCTACACTTGATGATTTCTTAATGCCCAAAAGCTCGGTTTTTTCTTAACTGGCCTAACTAAGGGGCCCAATCCCCTAGTAGAGAAATGTCCATAGAAAGGGCCACTAGAGAGTGAATAATCATTACTAGTGCAGCAATCGTTCCCTGAAAAATTGCATGCTATGCTAGGTTCCCTGAAAATTTGCATTCTATGCTAGTTTTAATATAAAAAATATGTGTGAAATGAAAGAAATAAATTATTCTTAAATTTAAAGGTTAATTCATAGAGATCCCGCCTCAAACATGATGCTTTTTGAAGAAGACCACTTGAACTAACCCTTTGCGCTTATACACACATGAATTTATACACATATATATATTCCCATAGATTAATTTCTCATATTTCCTTAACCATGAGGGAATATGTACAAATAGGACACATATATATATATATCTCTTACCCGATGCATATAAATGTAGGCATTCTTGACACCCGTAGCTCGAAACTACAAAGCAGAGTTCAATGCACTACACCACAAATACTACAAACCTTAAAACCAATAGAGACCCTAATTAAGATGGTGTAAACCCAAGAAATAGCATAAAATTAATACCTCGAATGGTGGCAGCAAAATAAAACATTCTAAACTACCTCTCATTTGGCGGCGGTTGACGGAATCCATAAGAATAGGTCTCAAGGGTCCATTCACACAACCCTATACCACCAGAAAGCACAAAACCCGAATCAAACTCTAACCTAGGGGTTCAATTAAATAATAAATAAGTAATTCCCTCGTTTAAACAATCATGGTAAATCAATATCACACCACAAGTGACAACCAAACCTTCAATAACATCAAACACGTTTGGAAATTCCTTTTAAAAAAAGTTGATGTTCAGACACAATTCCCAGGGAAAGTGTACATACCCTCAAACTTAATCAAATAAGTCAATGGAACTCAATTTTCTCTTTATAAAAAAATATCACCCCTTTATGTAACAGGAAACCCATTAATCACAAAGGAAGCCCAATCAAAAACCAATTTTGGCATAAATCAAAATGATCATGTGTATTTCATAATTAAATCATTAAATGGAATTTTTTTATACATAAAGAATGCATAAAATTCATTGGAATTAAAGTGAAAGACCCCGTTTTAAAATAATTTAAGGTCACCCCTCGATTTAAACTGAATTCACATTAAAAGATAATTTTCACCCAATGAAAACCCAACTGTCCAAGACCCATTTTCTCCAATTTAAAACCATTAGAAAGACGCAATTGAATTTAATAGAAAACCAGGAACAATTAAATGTTTTAATTTAAATAATAAATCACAGACACAAGAAACCAACCATTTATTCCAAAACAGGAACTACAATAGGTTCAAATGATAAAGCATTCCAAAATATTTATACTTGCATAAAAAGGAAATAAAGCTAACGAATAATAGAATTCTAGGAATTGGTAACTAAGAAACGCCACAAGAAAACTTTAGAAATCGATAGAGAAGGTAGTTGAATCTTACTTGAGGGAATCGCAATGGCTACCAAAGGGAGTCAGAACCAGTGAGGGAGGCATGACCGGAGCGGGGAGGATGCTGGTGATGGAAACACCGGCTGGAGAGGAGATGACACCGATGAGGTTGGGGGTCGGCTGACGGGTTTTGTTCATCTGTAAGTGCCAGTGGGGGGTTGTCTAGTGGAGGTCATAGGGCCGCATTCTAGTAGAGGGGATGTTGGAGGGCTCTGTGCTGGAGGATGGAAGGCTGAAGGAGGTTGCTCTAACGCAAGGAGGAAGAAGGGGTTGCAGTCGCACATGGAAAATGAGAGGGGGGAGGCGCCGCCCCATGGTTGGTTTAGGGGAATAATTAAGGTAAAAAACTAAAATAATAATAATAATATTAATAATATTGTAATAATAATAAATATAATAATAATCAAAAAAATAATATGAATATTATCATTAATATTGAACTTTCTTATAACATTATTTTTTTCTTCATTTTATGATATCTTCATTTGATTTTATTTTTCATTTATTATTATTATTTTGAATTTTTTTAGATGTAGGGAAGGCCTCGTGGTTTGGCCACATGGACTGCCAGGCTGTGCGCTAACCATGTGCAGGCCAAAAACTCACATGAATAGTGTGTCCAAGGTTAGGGTGTGACAATTCATCCCACCAGAGACACTTTCTACCCTCATAAAGTCACCAAGACAAAAGATGATGACTGATTGAGTTCGTACCCAAATAGAACTGAAAGAAAAATCACGAACCACAGGTTGATGATTCACACCACAAGTCACACCTAACCGGTCATAAAGAAACCCTGACATAAAACGAGGGGAGAACATAGGAGAGTTCACCCCACCATAAGAACATGACTAACACAGAAACTTTGAAACCCAAACACACCAACCCAAGGAGGGCTAATGTGGAAAATACCAACCCGAACTAACTAACTTCTCCACAGGAGAAGAACATGACCGTTGATATTTAAATGGAAAACCACTACAAGGTCCCCTAACATATCGGGGCATCGGAACAAGATACTCCCTATAACAACACCCGTGAAACTAAGAATTCCCCACATTGATCTAAAACTCACAACACATCCAAATCCTTTAGTATGAGAGAGAATGCTTCACCTAAATCCTTCAACTCTTAACAAAATCTAAAAACCCCAAACACTCACATCTCAAAACGATCATTAATAAAACTAGTACCAAACCACACAAGGCCAACTACCCTTTTACGAAGACAAACGATTCTAGAGGATACATTCAGTAGAATGCAACTTCCATGATCATGAAAGAATATGTTCATCACAGTATCACCACAAAGGATGAACTTACAACTGCAGGAAAAAAAGAACAAGCAAACCTGATTTCCCCTATTCCAAGATGAAAGATAATGAACCAAGAAATGGTCTAACATTCCTTTGACACCTTGATTGTGTGTTACCATCACCCTGAGACCTAATGCTGGGGCTCTGATCGATGAAACATCTTATACCTCAATGTTAGACACTAGAATCCCCCGATCAAAACTCCTTTCTTTTACAATGCTTCTTACAGTACATTCATCCATGACATAAATTTCCACAACGATAGCTGGGGTTTGTAGGGCTGTGGCAAGGCATCTTGGAATTCCAGAACCATCCATACTGATGGTACATTAAAAAATGGTATGATGAACTAGAGTTCTACACCGATGAAGGAGATTCTTCACAAACGAGTTCTTCTGGTACACCCCTCTCACTAGATGGGGAACCCTTACGGATGACAAGAGGTGTTGGATTTTCCAAGAACAATTTTCTCCGGATTTCGACTCCATAAAGCGGTCAACATGAGTCCTCACCAACCACTATCCTTGTTAACTACGGATGTGCTCTTACCTATTTTTGCCTTCACCCCCACAAGTATGATCCATTGGATGAATACATACTTTAACACCTCCCACATCATCCCAACTCCAACTATGATGAGACATCCACCTCCACTAGTCCAAGACACCCTCCACTAAACCCAATACAATATGAACTCTAACAAACTAAGGAGTCCCCAACAACCCAAAGATACAATCTACTCGACTCATACTACTTCACATCCACTAATGGAACCCAAAATCATCAAAGGACAAGTATCCCTTGATAGAAACCAGGATTCAGCATGACTCGTCAACAACTTTTGAGAGCATTTCTTGCTGGAATATTCAGAACAACATGAAAAACAAAATCGAAACTAGCATAAATCCCAAAATAATCGAAAAGAACACCACGATCCAAGACAACCATCCTGGAAGGCAAACAAACAAAAACACAACCAAAATTACCTCCCCTAGCCAAGGGTAATAGACTCATAAATCCATAATATACAAACACAAGAAAACTCCACTTTTCCAGAGAAACCAAGTCCTGAAATCACTTTTTCATTCAAGTCCATTTTAGAAGAAAATCATGGCAAGCCTTAAATTCAAAAACCCCACCCACGACATGCTATGAACCACCGCATAATCCTTCATCCATTTCTCCTCAAATCACCAGTACATATGATTCAATGTTCACCACATGTCAACCCACACATATGAAAATGATCCTAAGGAACATCAAACATTTTAAATTCCTTTAAATTACCAAATCCTAACAAAAGCCAAATTTTCCAAATCAAAACATTTCCTCTTTAAAAAACTAACATCACCAATTTCAATGTAACTTGAAAGATATCTCCTTTTTACTAGTTTAAAAACCATTATAGAAAGAGGCCCATTGAATTCAAAACCACCTTCATTTCAAAAAACTCTCTAACACCAACCAAAATCAAGGAAAATTAAAACAAACAATGAACAAACAGAATGGGGAACTAGTGATTATGCCCAACTTGGAGACATGGTATCAGCCATGCCCCAATTAAGACACAACCCCAGAGGACCTTGAATGAGGATCCTGATCTCCACATGGGTCAGTACTACATGTGGGGTCACATCGTGACACTGAGTCACCTCTATTGTCATCCCTCAATCCAAAAAAAATACAAAAGGCTAAAAATCCAGACTACCCCTCGTAACTCAGGTCTCTCCACGAGCGGTGGTGATCAGGAACTGACGCGTAACCTACTTCATGTGCCCCGAAAATCCTAATCTGCATCTGTCTGAAATCCCAAATAACAAGGGCCTCTTTTGATACGATTTTTTCACGAACTAACCTGGTTCGACCTTGAACTGGTCACCTGAGTTAGTCTATTACATAGCCCAAGGGGCATTCTCGATTCACATGAGCTGGCAACTAGTTCCAAGCATCAAAACTAAAAAAGTGGGAATGATTTGTCGCATAAATGAAAGACAAATAAATAAATAAAAACTAAATAGTAACAAATGAAACTAGGAGTGGTGAGAAAACAATGTTGTACATAACCCCATGTGACCCCATGGGTCACCACGAACCACTTTCAAACTTCATGCTATGGAGACCTAATCCAAGCAAGGCACAAAACCCAAATCTAAAAACAAAATTAAAACTATAGGCGCAAGTATTAAAACTCAGTAGGATTTCCCAAACAACATAATCACATATGCATTTTATTCAAATAAAAGATCCATCAATTTTAAGTTTGAAATACAATTATAGACCTAGATTTTTACACATTTTCTTCTTTAAAATAAAATCACGATCCATTTCCCTTCATATTTTAAACTATGTTTGTTTCCAAGGATGAGGCTTTAACCTTTTTCGAGAAAGAGGAACTTATAAGTGTAAAAAATTTTAAAAACCATTTTCCACAAAATTTTGAAGGTCACTTTTATCCCCTTTAACAAACAGAAGAATAATACACAAAGTAAAAAAGCAATAATCACACAAGGTCAATGAAAAATAACAAGCAAGAGTAACTAACAAAACAAAGCACCTCAATCATTCGTCGCAGAAAACTAAGTGCCTAAATACATTGGAAAACATAGGAGCTCGTGAATAGTCTAGAACGTACTATACATGTGACTCATCCTAATGGAATTCCTACTCTAGATTATGTCATAACGCCTAAAGTCTTGGTGTTTCCCTACCTGGCCTAACCAAGGGGCCCAATCCCCTAGCAAATAAATGACTGTAGTGAGGGCCACAAGAGGGTGCATAATCTAAACTAGTGCCGAAATCGTTCCCTAAACATTTTATTTATATGCTAGGATCCCATGTTTAGACTAAAAAAATGGTTGAGCCAACAATGTCAAACAAGTATCCAGTTACAAGTACATTCCTCACAAACAGTCACCCCACACAACAAAGTCACCCACGAGTCACCCCAAGGAATACGTCCCTCACCTCTAAAACATTTGATCATAAGGAAGTCCTACCCGGCGGACCTCCTATAACATATAACCCAACCGAAGCAATGGGAACACATCTAATGAGAGTTTTCTTGAGATAACTAGTTTTACAAAAGTGCCAACCAATCCTCACACAATTTTCTCATACCAGACCATTTCATAAGGAATCCCACACAAACAACTCTGAAAACTGGAAATATAATTCGAAACCCATTTAAGAAATCAAAACTAGAATGTTAAATCAAAAACACATTAAAAAAAGCTAAATGGAAATTTCATCAGAAAATTGATGTGAAAACACAACAAAACCATTTATTGCAACATATTACTAGAAATAAACTACACCAATTCAAGGCAGACAATTTTACTAATAGTTCTATATTAATAATTACGATTAAAAATAGGTGTGAAATGAAAGTAATAAATTATTCTTAAATTTCATGGATAATTCATAGATATCCTACCTCAAACATGACACTTCTTGAAGATGACCACTTGTACTGACCCTTTGCGCTTATACACACATGCATTTATACACACACACACACACACACACAGATATATATATATATATATATATTCCCCTAGCTGCATTTCTCATATTCCCTGCACCAAGAGGGAATATTTACAATGTGGGAATATATATATATATATATATATATGTGTGTGTGTGTGTGTGTGTGTGTGTGTGTGTCTTAACCTATGCATATACATGTTGGAATTCTTGATACCCGTAGCTCAAAACCACAAAGTAGAGTACAATGCACTACACCAAAAATACTACAAACCATAAAACAAATAAATACCCTAATTAAGATGGTGTGAAACCAATAAATAGTATGAAATTCATACCTCGGATGTTGGTGGCGAACTAAAACATTATGAACCGCCTCGCCTTTGGTTGTAGTTGATGGAATCCTCAAGAATAGGTCTCAGGGGACCATTCACACAACCCTAAACCACATGATACCACAAAACCTGAATCAAACCCAAACCTAGGGGTTTAATTAAATAATAAATAAATCATTCCATCATTTAATAAATCAATGTAAATCAATATCACACCACAAGTGACAACCAAACCTTCACTCACATAAAATACATTTTTAAATACCTTTTAAAACAATCTGATGTTCGGACACAATTCCAATGGAATGTGTACATACCATCAAACATAAATAAATAAGTCAAGGGAACTCCATTTTCTCTTCATAAAACCAAAGAACGCCTTTTAGGCAAGAAAACCCCTTTAAACACAAAGGAAGCCCACTCAAAAACTAATTTGGCCTAAATCCCCATGATCATGTGTATTTCATTATGAAAAAATTAATTGGATTTTTTTTCAAACAAAAATAATGCATAAAATTCCATTTGAATAAAAGTTAAAGACACCATTTTAAAATCATTAGAGGTCACCCCAAGATTTAAACTCAATTCACATTAAAATAACATTTTCACGAAATTAAAACCCAACGGTCCGGGACCCATTTTCCCCAATTTAAAACCATTCAAAAGACGCAAATGAATTAAATGGAAAACCAAGAAAACATAAATGTTATAATTTAAATCACAATTCAAGGACACAAGAAACCAAAAAATTCGTGCCAAACCGAGAACTAAAATGTTTTCAAATGACAAGGCTTTCAAATATATTTCTACTTGAACAAAAAGGAAATAAAGAACAAGCATACTAGAATTCTTGGGTTCGGTCACAATGAAACCCCACAAGAAAACTCTAGAAATCGATAGAGAATGGAGTTCAATCTTACTTGAGGGAATCAAAATCGCCATTGAAGGGAGTGGGCACTAGTGAGGGAGGAACGATCGAAGCAGGGAGGATGCTGGAAATGGAAATGCTGGCCGGAGAGGAGATGACGCCGACGAGGTAGGGGTTCGGATGTCAGGTTCCGTGTGTCTGGAAGTGCTAGTGAGGTGTGGTCGAGTGGAGGTCATAGGGTCGTGTTCCAGTGGAGGGGAGGTTGGTGATCTGCGTGCTGGCAGAGGGAAGGCTGAAGGAAATCACTCTGGCACAAGGAAGAAGATGGGGTTGCGTTCGCACATGGAAAACGCGAGGGGGGGGGGGGGGAGGTGCCACACCATAGTTGGGGGAGGGGAAGAATTAAGGTAACAAACTATAATAATAATAATAATAATATAATAATAATAATAATAATAATAATATTCAAAAACATAATAATAAAATTAATATTAAAATTAAACTTTCTTATAACTTTATTTTATTCTCATTTTATACTTTCTTCATTTGGTTTTGTTTTTCGTTTATTTAAATTATTTTGATATATTTTTAGATGTTGAGAATGCCTCATGGTTTGGCCGCACGGTCTACCAGGTTGTGCACCAACCATGTGCAATCCTAAATCTCACTTGAAAAGTGTGTCCAAGGTTAGGGTGTGAAAATTCTCCCCACCACAGACACTTTCTGTCCTCAGAAAGTCACCAAGACAAAAGATAAAGAATTCTTGAGTTTTTAACCAAATAGAATCGAATTAAAAATCCTGAAAATTAGGTTGATGATTCACTCAACAAGTCACACCTAACCGATCATGAAGAAACCATGACATAAAACGAGGGGAGAACATGGGGGAGTTCTCCCCTCCACAAGAACATGAAAAACACAGAAAATTTGAAACCCACACACACCAACCCAAGGAGGGATAATGTGGAAAATCCCAACCCGAATATACCAAATTCTCCACATGAGTTGAATAGGACCGTTGAAATTTAAATGGAAAACCACTACCAGGTCACGCGACATATCAGGACACTAGAACAACAAACTCCCTATAACAACACCAGCAAAAATAATAATTCCCCACACTGATCTGAAACTCCCAAAACATCCAACACCCTTAGGATGAGCGAGAATGCCTCCACTTAAGCATTGAACTCTTGAAAGAATCCAAAAACCCCAATTAACACATCTCTAAATGATCCCTAATAAAACCAGTTCCAACCCACACAAGGCAAAATACCATTTTATGAAGAAAAACGATTCTAAAGGTCACATTCAGAAGAATGAAATTACAACAATCATGAATGAATAAGTTCATCACAGTATCACCACAATGGATTAACTAAAAACCACATGAAAACAAGAACAAGGAATCCTGATTGTCTCTATTCCAAGATGAATGATATTGAACCAAGAAATGGTATCATGTTCCTCTAACACCCTGATTGTGTGAGACCTTTACCCCGAGACCTGAGGTTGGGGCTCTGATGATTGAAGTATTTTATGACTCAATGTCAGACACTATCATCCCCTGATCCGAACTCCTTCCTCTAACAGTGGTTCTTACAGAACATTCCTCTCTGAGCTAAATGTCCAAAACGATAGCCAGGGTTTGTTGGGATGCGACATGGCAACTTGGAATGCCAGAAAGCGTCCATACCGATGGCACATAAGAAAGTGGTATGACGAACTAAAGGTCTACACTGATGAAGGAGATTCTTAAAAAATGAGTTCCTCTGGTACAACCCTCTCTCCAGATGGGGAACCCTTATGAATGACAAGAAGTGTCGACTTTTCCAAGAACATTTACTCTGGATGGAGACTCCTTAAAGCGGTCGACATGAGTATTCACCAAATAATGGCCTTGTTTACTACAGACGCACTCTTACCTCTTTTCACCTTCACCCCCTCAGATATGGTCCATTAGATGAAGACAGACTTTAACACCACCCACATCATCCCAAATCCAACTATGATGATACATCCACCTCCACTAATCCAAGACACCCTCCACTAAACCCAAAACATTATAAAATCTGACAAAATCAGGAGTCCCCGACCACCCAATGATATTCTCTACTCCCCTCAAACAGATTCACTTCCCCTAATGGACCCCAAAATCATCGAAGGACATGTAACACTTGATAGAAACTTAGATTGGGAATGACTCATTAACATCTTCTAAGAGCATTTCATGGTGGAATATTCAGATCAACAAGAAAAACAAAATCGAAACTGACATAAAGCCAAAACACAATCGAAAAGAACACCACGAGCCAAACCAACCAGCCTATAAGCCAAATAAACTTAAACACAACCAAAAGAAACTCCCCAAGCCCAGGGTAACAGACTCATAAATAAAACATATACAAACATAGGAAAACCCCACTTTTCTAGAAAAACCATGTCCCAAAATCACTTTTTCTTTCATGTCCGTTTTATAAGAAAATCAAGCCAATCCTTAAATTCAAAAAACCCCACCCACAAAATCCTATTAACCGCCGCATAATCCTTCATTCATTACCAATAAAATCACTCATACATATGTTCCAATGTGAACCACATGTCTACCCACACATATGATAATGATCCTAAGGAATATCAAAGGGCTTACTTTCTTTTCTGTTACCAAATCCAGACAAAAGACAAATTTTCCAAATCGAAACATTTCCTCTTTAAAAAAACTCACTTCAGCAATTTATAAAAAACATGAATGAAATATCCTTTTTACCAGTTTTAATCAATTATAGAAAGTGACCCTTTAAATTCAAACCCACCTTCATTTCAAAAAATAGTCTAACACCAACCAAAATCATGACAAAGGAAAACAAAAAATGAATAACCAAAATGGGGAACTATTGACTATTCCCAACCAGGTGACATGGTAGTTAGCCATGCCCCAAGTAAGACACAACCCAAGAGGACGTTGAAAAAGGATCCTAGGATTCAAATGGGTCACTACTACATTTGGGGTCACATCGTGACACCGAATCACCTCTATTTTTATCCCTCAATACAAAACAAATAAAAAAGCATCAAAATATGGACGACCCCTAGTAACTCAGCTCATGCCATGAGCAGTGGAGATCCGGAACTCACCAGTAACCTATCTCTTGAGCCCTAAAAAGTCATAATCTTTATCTATTGGAAATCCCAAATAACAAGGGCCTCTTCGGATTGGATTTTGTCACAAACTAACCAGGTTCGACCCTGAACCGATCACCCGAGATGGTCTATGACATGGCCCAAGGGGTGTTCCCAATCTGCATGGGCTGGCAACTATTGCCGAGTGTCAAAATTAAACAAGTGGGATTGATTTGTACCATAAATTAAAGACAAATAAATAAACAAAAAACTAATCAGTGGAAAATAAAACTAAAAGTGGCATGAAAACAATGTTGTACATACCTCTATGTGACCCCATGGGTCACCACCAACCTCTTTCCAGCGTCATGCTATAGAGACTGAATAAACTAGACTTGAGTATTAAAACTTAGTAGGCATGAGCAAAAAACCTATTCTCCTAGGAATTTCCTTTAAATAAAAGATAACTAAATTTTATGTTTTAAATAAAATTATTGAACTAGGTTTTCACAAATTTTCTTCTTAAAAGGAAAATCCAGATCCATTGGTCTTCATATTTTAAAATATGTTCTTTTACAAGGATGAAGCTTTAAACTTTTTTGAGAAAGAGATATAGAAAAGTGTAAAAAAATTTAAAAACCTTTTTCCATATTCTGTTGATGATCCATTTTGTCCCCTTTGATAAAGAGACGCATCATGCACGAAGGAAAAAAGCAATAATAACATAAGGAAAATAGAAAATAACAAGAAAGAGTAACCATCCAAACAAATCACTTCAATCATCCACTACAGACAACTGTGTGCCTATATACATGTGAAAACCTAAGAGCTCATTAATAGTATAGAACATATTATACACGTGACTCATCCCGAAGACAAGCATACTCCTAATGATGTTATAACACCCAAATGCTAGGTGTTTACCAACCAGGCCTAATTGATGGGCCCAGTCCCCTAGCAGAGCAATGTCCGTACTAATGGCCACTAGCTGGTGCATAATCTAAACTAGTTCACCAATTGTTCACTAATTTTTTTTTTCATACTAGGTTCCCATGTTCAGACTGAAAAGGAGGTGATCCAATAATGTCAAATAGGTATCCAGACCATTTTAGATTCCTCACACACAATCAACACACACAACAAAGTCACCCTCGAGTCACCCCTAGGAATATGCCACTCGCCATTCAACCATTTGATCATAAGAATGTACTACATGGAAGAACTCATATAACATACATCTCAACCATATCAATGGGACCACATAAAAGGAGAGTTTTCATGAGATGAATAGTTTTATAAAAGTTCCTGGCATGCCTCACACAATTTTCACATGCCAATCCATTTCATAAGGAATCACACACAAACCACTTCGAAAACTGGACATATACTTAGAAACCCATTTCGGAAACACAAACTAGAAATTTAAATCAAAAACCCATTCACAAAGGACAAATGGGAATTTAATCGGGCAATTGATGTGAAAACACAACTGAACCATTTATTGCAACACATTACCAGAAATAAACCTCTCCAATTCAAGACATACATTTTTTTGACTCTTCTATACAAATAATTAATATTAAAAATTGGTGTGAAATGAATGAAATAATTGATTCTCAAATTTAATGGTTAATGCATAGATATCCTACCTCAAACATGTCTTTTTTTGAATATGACGACTCAAATGAACCATTGCGCTTATATGCACATGAATTTATACATATATATATAAATCCCCCTAGCTACATTTCACATATTCCCCATTCCATGAGGGAATATTTAGGAAGAGGGAATACATATATACATATATATGTGTGTGTGTGTGTCTTACCCTATGTATATACATGTAGGCGTTCTTGACACCCACAGCTCGAAACCACAAACTAGAGTTCAATGCACTACACCAAAAATACAACAATACTTAAAACAAATAAATACCCTAATTATAATGGTGTGAAAATAAAAAATAGCATAAAATCCATACCTCTGATGTTGGTGACTAACCAAAACATTCTGAACTGCCTCCCCTTCGGCGAAAGATAATGGAATCCTTAAGAATAGGTCTCGGGGGACCATTCGAACAATCCTAAACCACAAGAAACCACAAAACCTGAATCAATAACTAACCTATGATTTTAATTAATAAATAAATAAATCATTCCATTATTTAAAAAATCAAGGTAAATCAATATCTCATCACCGGTGACAACTTGACTTTCACTCACATCAACTACATTTGGAATTTCCTTTTAAAACAATTTTATGTTCGGACACAATTCCACGGGAAAGCGTATATACCCTCAAAAATAACCAAATAATTAAAGGGAACTCCATTTTCTATTTATAAACTAAAAAACCCATTAATGATATGAAAACCCATCTAAATCAAAAGGTAGCCAACTCAAAAACCAATATGTCCTAAATCCCAATGGTCAAGTGTATTTCATAATGAAAACATTCATTGTAATTTTTTTCAAACATAAAGAATGCATAAAACCCTATAGGAATAAAAGTAAAAGGCCCCATCCTAAAATCATTTGAGGTCACACCTCAATTTAAACTCAATTACCTTTAAAGAACATTTTCAACCAATGAAAACCCAACCTTACAAGACCCATTTTCCCAATCTTAAAACCATTAGAAAGACGCAAAAGAATTTCATGGAAAACCTAGCACAATTAAATGTTCTAATTTTAATCATAAAACAAAGAAACAAGATACCAACCATTTATGCCAAAGCCAATAACTAAAATGAGTTCAAATGAAAAGGCTTTCAAATATATTTATAATTACATAAATAGGTAAAAAGCACAAGCATACTAGAATTATAGGGTTCAGTTACTAAGAAACCCCACAAGGAAACTATAGAAATAAATAAATAAGGGAGTTAAATCTTACTAGAGGGAACCACAACGTGCACCACAGGGAGTGGGTATCGGCGAGGGAGGCACGACCGGAGCAGGGAGGATGCAGGTGAGGTAGGGGTTCGGCTGTCAGGTTCTGTGTGTCGGGAAGTGCCAGTGAGGGGTGGTCGAGTGGAGGTCAGAGGGTCGTGTTCCAGTGGAGGGGAGGTTGGTGCGCTACGTGCTGGCAGAGGGAAGGCCGAAGGACATGACTCTGGGTCAAGGAGGAAGATGGGGTTGCGTTTGCAAATGGAAAACGTGAGGGGGGGGGAGGCACCACACCACAGTTGGGGGAGGGGAATAATTAAGGTATCAAACTATAATAATAATAATAATATTGTAATAATAATAAAAATAATAATATTATTATTCAAAAAAATAATAATAACCAACTCTTGAGTTCGTAACCAAATAGAATCGAAAGAAAAATCATGAACATTGGGTTGATGATTCACTCCACAAGTCACACCTAACGGATCATGAAGAAACCATGACATAAAATGAGGGGTGAACATGGGAGAGTTCTCCCCACCACAAGAACGTGACAAACACGGAAAATTTGAAACCCACCCACACCAACCCAAGGAGGGATAATGCGGAAAATCCCAACCCGAATATACCGACTTCTCCACATGTGTTGAATAGGACTGTTGAAATTTAAATGGAAAACCACTACCAGGTCATGCGACATATCAGGGCACTAGAACAACAAACTCCCTATAAAAACACCTACAAAAATAATAATTCCCCACATTGATCTAAAACTCCCAACGCATCCAACACCCATAGGATGAGCGAGAATGCCTCCAGTGAAGCATGGAACTCTTGAAATAATCAAAAAACCCCAAAAATGACATCTCTAAACGATCATTAATAACACCAGTTCCAACCCACACAAGGCAAAATACCATTTTATGAAGAAAAACAATTCTAGAGGTCACATTCAGAAGAATGAAACTACAAAAATCAAGAAAGAATAAGTTCATCACAGTATCACCACAATGGATTAACTAAAAACCACATGAAAACAAGAAAAAGGAATCCTGATTGTCTCTTTTCCAAGATGAATGATAATGAACCAAGAAATAGTCTCCTGTTCCTCTGACACCCTGATTGTGTGAGACCTTTACCCCGATACCTGATGTTGGGGCTCTGATGGTTGAAGTATTTTATGACTCAATGTCAGACACTATCATCCCCTGATCCGAACTCCTTCCTCTAACAGTGGTTCTTACATAACATTCCTCTTTGAGCTAAATGTCCAAAACGATAGCCAGGGTTTGTTGGGATGCGACAAGGCATCTTGGAATGCCAGGAACCGGCAATACCGATGGCATATAAGAAAGTGGTATGACGAACTAAAGGTCTACACTAATAATGGAGATTCTTCAAAAACGAGTTCCTCTGGTACAACCCTCTCGCCAGATGGGGAACCCTTATGAATGACAAGAAGTGTCGACTTTTCCAAGAACATTTTCTCTGGATGGCGACTCCTTAAAGCGGTCGACATGAGTATTCACCAAATAATGTCTTTGTTTACTACAGACACACTCTTACCTCTTTTCACCTTCACCCCCTCAGATATGGCCCATTAGATGAAGAAAAACTTTAACACCACCCACATCATCCCAAATCCAACTATGATTATACATCCACCTCCACTGATCCAAGACACCCTCCACTAAACGCAATACATTATAAAATCTAAAAAAATCAGGAGTCCCCAACCACCCAAATATATTCTCTACTCCCCTCTAACAGATTCACTTCTCCTAATGGACCCCAAAATCATCGAAGGACATGTAACACTCGATAGAAACTTGGATTGGGAATGACTCATTAACATCATCTGAGAGCATTTCAAGGTGGCATATTCAGAACAACATGAAAAAACAAAATCGAAACTGGCATAAAGCCAAAACACAATCGAAAAGAACACCACGACCCAAACCAACCAGCCTATAAGCCAAATAAACCTAAACACAACCAAAAGAAACTCCCCAAGCCAAGGGTAACAGACTCATAAATCAAAAATATACAAACATAAGAAAAACCCACTTTTCTAGAAAAACCATGTCCCAAAATCACTTTTTCTTTCATTTCGATTTTAGAAGAAAATCAAGCAAAGCCTTAAATTAAAAAAAAATCCCACCCACAAAATCCTATGAACCGCCGCATAATCCTTCATTCATTTCCTATAAAATCACCCATACATATGTTTCAACGTGCACCACATGTCTACCCACACATTTGAGAATGATCCTAAGGAATATGGAAGGTCTTACTTTCTTTTCTGTTACCAAATCCAAACAAAAGACAAATTTTCCAAATTGAAACATTTCCTCTTTAAAAAAACTCACTTCACCAATTTCTAATCGACATGAATGAAATCTCTTTTTTACCAGTTTTAATCAATTATAGAATGTGACCCTTTCAATTCAAAAACACCTTCATTTCAAAAAATAATCTAACACCAACCAAAATCATGAAAAATGAAAACAATAAATGAATAACCAAAATGGGGAACTATTGATTATGACCAACCTGGTGACATGGTAGTTAGCCATGCCCTAAGTAAGACACAACCCCAGAGGACCTTGAACAAGGATCCTAGGATTCAAATGGGTCACTACTACATTGGGGGTCACATCGTGACACCGAGTCACCTCTATTTTCATCCCACAATACAAAACAAATAAAAAAGCATCAAAATATGGACTACCCCTAGTAACTAAGGTCTTTCCACGAGCGGTGGAGATCCGGAACTCACCAGTAACCTACCACTTGATCCCAAAAATGTCATAATCTTTATCTATTGAAAATCCCAAATAACAAGGGCCTCTTCTGATAGGATTTTGTCATAAACTAACCAGGGTCGACCTTGAACCAGTCACCCAAGATGGTCTACGACATGGCCCAAGGGGTGTTCCCAATCTACACGGGCTGGTAACTATTGTCGAGCATCAAAATTAAACAAGTGGGATTGATTTGTACCATAAATTAAAGACAAATAAATAAACAAAAAACTAAACAGTGAAAAATAAAACTAGGAGTGGCATGAAAACAATGTTGTACATACCTCCATGTGACCCCATGGGTCACCACCAACCTCTTTCCAGCATCATGCTATGGAGACCGAATAACCTAGGCGTGAGTATTAAAACATAGTAGGAATGACCAAAAAACCTATTCTCCTAGGAATTTCCTTTAAATAAAAGATAACTAAATTATATGTTTTAAATAAAATTGTTGAACTAGGTTT
This sequence comes from Viscum album, assembly GCA_963277665.1. NCBI lineage: Eukaryota > Viridiplantae > Streptophyta > Magnoliopsida > Santalales > Viscaceae > Viscum > Viscum album. The sequence continues at coordinate 1,947,294,737 of OY728147.1, read as the reverse complement.
TTACAAATTTTCTTCTTAAAAAGAAAATCATGATCCATTGCTCTTCATATTTTAAACTATGTTCTTTTCCAAGGATGAAGATTTAAACTTTTTATAGAAAGAGGTATAGACAAGTGTAAAAAATTTTAAAAACCTTTTTCTATAATCTTTTGATGATCCATTTTGTCCCCTTTGATAAAGAGACGCATCATACACGAAGGAAAAAAGCAATAATAACACAACAAAATAGAAAATAACAAGATAGAGTAACTATCCAAACAAAGCACTTCAATCTTCTGCTACAGACAACTATGTGTTGATATGCATGGGAAAAACTAGGAGCTCATAAATAGTATAGAACATATTATACATGTGACTCATCCTGAAGTCAAGCCTACTCCTGATGATGTTATAACGCCCAAATTCTAGGTGTTTCCCAACCTGGCCTAATCGAGGGGCCCAGTCCCCTAGCAGAGAAAAGTCCGTACTAATGGCCACTAGCCGGTGCATAATCTAAAATAGTTCACCAGTTGTTCACTGAATTTTTTTTCCATACTAGGTTCCCATGTTCAGACTAAAAAGGAGGTGATCCAACAATTTCAAACAGGTATCCAGACCATTGTATATTCCTCACACACAATCAACACCCACAACAAAGTCACTCTCGAGTCACCCCTAGGAATATGCCCCTCGCCTTTCATCCATTTTATCATGGGAAAGTACTACATGGAAGAACTCATATAACATACATCTCAACCATATCAATGGGACCACATCAAAGGAGATTTTTCTTGAGATGAATAGTTTTATAAAAGTTCCTGGCACGCCTCACACAATTTTCACATGCAAATTGATTTCTTAAGGAATCACACGAAACCACTTCAAAAACTGGAAATATACTTAGAAAACCATCTATGAAACACAATCTAGATATTTATATCAAAAACCCATTCACAAAGGACAAATGGGAATTTAATCAGGAAATTGATGTGAAAACACAACTGAACCATTTATTGCAACACCTTACTAGAAATAAACCTCTCCAATTCATGACATAAAATTTTTCTAACTCATTTATACAAATAATTAATATTAAAAATTGGTGTGAAATGAATGAAATGAATTATTCTCAAATTTAATGGTTAATTCATAGAGATCCTACCTCAAATATGTCTTTTTTTTGAATATGATTACTCAAACGAACCATTGCGCTTATATGCACATGTATTTATACATATATATATAAATTCCCCTAGCTGCATTACACATATTCCCCATGCCATGAGGGAATATTTAGGAAGAGGGAATACATATATACATGTGTGCGTGTGTGTGTCTTACCCTATGTATATACATGTAGGCATTCTTGACACCCACAGCTCGAAACCACAAACTAGAATTCAATGCACTACACCACAAATACAAAAATCCTTAAAAAAATAAATACCCTATTTATAATGGTTAGAAACTAAAAAATAGCATAAAATCCATACCTCAGATGTTGGTGACTAACCAAAACATTCTGAACTGCCTCGCCTTTGGCGGAAGATGATGGAATCCTTAAGAATAGGTCTCGGGGGACCATTCGAACAATCCTATACCACAAGAAACCACAAAAACTGAATCAATAACTAACCTAGGATTTTAATTAATAAATAAATAAATCATTCCATTATTTAAAAAATCAAGGGAAATCAATATTACATCACAGGTGACAACATGACCTTCACTCACATCAACTACTATTTGAATTTCCTTTTAAAAAATTTTTATGTTCGGATGCAATTCCAAGGGAAAGCGTATATACCCTCAAACATAACCAAATAATTAAAGGGAACTCCATTTTCTATTTATAAAACTAAAACACCCCTTAATGATATGGAATCCCATCTAAACTGAAAGGGAGCCAACTCAAAAACCAATTTGGCCTGAATCCCAATGGTCAAGTGTATTTCATAATGAAAACATTCATTATTATTTTTTTCAAACATAAAGAATGCATAAAACCCTATAGGAATAAAATTATAAGACCCCATCATAAAATCATTTGAGGTCACACCTCAATAGAAACTCAATTACCTTTAATGAACATTTTCAACCAATTAAAAGCCAACCTTCCAAGACCCATTTTCCCAACCTTAAAACCATTAGAAAGACGCAAATGAATTTCATGGAAAACCTAGCACAATTAAATGTTCTAATTTAAATCATAAAACAAAGAAACTAGATACCAACCATTTATGCCAAAGCCAATAACTAAAATGAGTTCAAATGACAAGGCTTTCAAATATATTTATAATTAAATAAATAGTTAATAAAGTACAAGCATACTAGAATTATAGGGTTCAGTTACTAAGAAACCCCACATGGATACTCTAGAAATAAATAAAAAAGGGATTTAAATCATACTAGAGGGAACCACAACGTCCACCGAAGGGAGTGCATACTGGCGAGGGAGGAAAGACCGGAGTAGGGAGGATGCAGATGATGGAAATTCCCTCCGAAGGGGAGACGACGCCGACATGGTAGGGGTTCGGCTGCTGGGTTTTGTGCATCAGGAAGGGTCAGAGGGGGTGGTCAAGGAGAGGTTTGATGGACGTTTTCCACTAGAGGGGAGGCTGGAGGGCCGTGTACTTGCAGTGGGAAGGCCATAGGAGGTCTCTTTGGTGAAAGGAGGAAGAAGGGGCTAGGGTCGTGCATGGAAAACACTGGGGGGGAGGTGTTTCACCACGGTTGGGTGAGGGGAAGAATTATGGTTAAAATACTGTAATAATAATAATAATATTTTCATAATAATAATAATAATATTCAAAATAATAATATGAATATTATTATTAATAGTAAACATTTTTATAACTTTATTCTATTCTAATTTTATATTATCTTCATTTCATTATTTTCATTTAATATTATAAATTTTTATTTATTTTTAGATGCATTAAGGGTTTCATGGTTCGGTTTCATGGTTCGGCTTCTCATAAACTATTCCGGTAATCATGAGTAAGTTTGTCTAATGTAATTAATTTTCATAGAAATGATTTAATATTTATGTATGAAATGACTAGGTCATTATAATTTTGATGTGAAAGTGCATATTAAAAAACTAAATTTTGAACCAATGTTTACAGGGGTCTAATTACATTCATAAAATAATTATTAGAATGAAAAATTATGGCCTTATCAATTAGTTTTAATTAAGATTAACATATGTTACCCTTTACCGAGGTGATAAATTATACCATGTTACTATTCATATTTTTTTAATAATAAAATTGGTATGATTACCAAATTGTAACTTCATGATTCCAAATATGGAATCTATTTTATAAAATTCAATGCATATATATGGTAGAAATTAATTTCAAAACTTTTTCCTCAAAATGCGAAAAAATAAATTTTTTGAAAATTACATTTTAAACATAAAACATGGTTTATTTTTATCCTATGCATAGAAAAATATTAGTTGAATGTTAAATTTTTTTAATGATTATGTAATATTTAAATTTAATTAAAATTATTCACCAATAGTGATCATTTTAATTTTTAAAGAAAAAACATTCCACACATAAAAATAGTTTTTTCATGAAAATGTATTTTTACATATAAAAATGGTTTTATAATATATTCAAACATAAAATTGATTCTAATGAACAGAAATTTAATTCTTGAAAATATAATTTTTCTAATTTTAATTTGAAATTATTTTCAAATATATTTTATCATTTTACATTATTGAAATAAAATAAAGTTTTCAATAAAAATCATTATTTTCATTGTTAATTGGAAAATATGTATTTTCTGAAAAACCCTAGAAATTCACCCTTATATAATTTTTATATGATGATTTCAATATTTTATTTTAGTTTATGAATTTAATTTTTTAAATGTTTTAAAATTTTAATATATTATTTCCTCATAAGAATAAATTAAAATCTTTTTTGATGGAAATATATTTTTTAAGCATAGTATACCATTTATTAAAATAAAAAACATATATCCTAAGAATTAACCAATAAATTTACATCAGGTAATTTTTTTATATACCTCATATTGTATTTAATTTTATTCATACCAACTAATTTAATGACTATGTTATAATGATCATATTTAAATATTAATACTTTATAGTTCGTTTAAGTTTGGTGTTGCAAGTTGTATACACCAAAAAACATGATGATATTATTCTATGATATAAAAGTGTTACATTCTCACCCTAATAAACTTAATCCTTGAAATTTTAAATTGATCTTGGTAATCAAGGGTTTAATATTTTGATATTCCTTTTTTAAAACCAATATCATTAAAAGGGCTAACAAAACATCCTCTTGAAAAGGGGAGGGGAAAATATAAAGTTCATCTAGAATTAAAAAAAACTGGGCCTCCAAATAGGATAAAATTAGTGGGAAATGAAAAATGGATATGGACTATAAAACTAATGCCCAATGGAATAATGAAGTGTGATAAATATAATATTTATAATAATGTTGACAACCACAAAACCATAAACCCATGATGGGTGAAAATAATAATGATTCATTATAAATGAAGGTAATAAGACAGAATTCCTTGTTTTGAGATCATTTTCTAAGATTCTTGGAATACCTTTACCATCTAGAATTATAATTAATAGATTATAATTACCTAAAAAGTATAATTTCCTCCTTAATTTTTTTTACTATAATCTAATCTTTTTTATCCCAGCAATTAGTATTCAAGATTATTTTTTTATTCCTCAAGAACTAAAATAAAAATCTAATAGATAGAAACATTATAGAAAGATATTCCTCTTGAAATTTGGCATTAATCAAAACCAAAAAACTTTATTACAAGGTAAGATAATTTCAATAATGTATAGACCTTCATATAAATAATTAAAACATTAATCCCTAAATATTTTATAATAAAATCCAAGGGATGACATAATAAATAATCTTATATATCAAATTATCTCAATAATATCAACATTAAATAATGTTTTATCCTAAAAGTATATGTCATAATCTTCAACTTACTTCATAAAAAATTTAATTACATTTATACCATATAATATTTCATGTTAAATCAGTTGTTAAAACTCAAACCAAAGAAATAGATCTCAAAATAACATTAATCATAATGATAAACCACTATAAAATCTTATAATAAATTAAAATTCACCAAAAATATCATGAATCATATTTAGATACAGAAAAAAGGTAATACTTATATTGACCAAACATATATTTGAATATATTTCCTTTTCAATGAATAACTTTTCAACCATCAAATTTGTCTATATCCCAATATCCAATAGACCATAATTAGCAAAACATTAAATCAAATACTAACCCAAAGGGTTATTTGAACCTCAATATATTATTATTCTTCCAAAGTTTCAAATAACCTCAAAATATCATCACATATAGTGTCAAAAATGGGTGTTTTTTCCTTTTATATAATGAAGAACCTTAAATTTATAAACCAATAATTGTATCCAGAACATTTTGGTTACCATCACATGAAAAAAAATATATGCTTATCAAAATCAACAAAATCCTTATTCCTAAAATATGTTCATAAAATATTGAATATATTACATAAATATAAAAACTAAAAATCATAATCATAGATGTAATAAATCACTTTTAAATCAACTAATCAATTGAAAGGTCACAAATACTATCCTACCAATGTCAATCATTTCTCGGTTGAAAAAGGACATATTTTTTCAAATTCTATCACGGAACACTCATTAGATGTTTCAAGATCCTTATATCCAAAATTTCATTGATATACCAATTACAAAACTTATTTATCAAATCCTAATACATAAAAACTTAAATCATTTCACAACATAAGTCTTTATTTAGTCTAGGAGTTAATCCTTGGATTAGGGAATTGGCTCAGATCATGGCCATATTCCCCACACATAACACAATGAACTATAAATGGTACCTTAGAATGATCTTCATTTACCTCAAACAAACTCTTAGATTTTTATATAGAAATTATATGATAAATTATGTTAATTTAAACATAGAAAAAATATACTTATTCTTCTATGAAATTCACTTGAGTGTTTCATCCCACATTATTTTCATATAGGTAGTTGATTCATCTTTCCTTTACAATATCCACTACCCAAACTCTCAGTAAAATATATCACTCTCTTCATTTATGAGTCCAAGAGTTGGTTGAGGTTAATTTTTTTAGTCATATATATGTGTAACTAATTATACATAATCATAAGGTTTCCTATTCTAGCTTCCATTTCATTTGGTTTTTATAGGGATAATCATTCCATTGTCCATCCGCATTAACAAGAATCCACTTAGTTCCAAACATTAAATAAAACAAAAAATGAAATTCTGAGAAACACTATTACCAGTGTGGAATCATGAAAAATCATATATAGGAATTCAAAATCCTTAAACATCATTTTTAATCTATGAAACCTTAGGTTTTATTGTGTCCATTCATGATCATTAGCAAAACAATAGGATTATATCTTATACAAAGACTTATACCAATGGTTTTCAATAATATTTTCTCATCCTAATTTCAAAATGTACTCTAAACCACGCTATAATTCCAACTATAGTGACTCATCCTTTTCATACCTAGATATAGCATATTAATCTATGAATATTTGTTTTATATAATAATGATCTGTGCCAGAATCGTATAGTAATAGTGCCTTAAGTAACAAAGAAACACAAAAAACTACTTCACAAAATATATACATCCTCACCCATTATGTTCTTCATAAATAAATGCCTTTCTTATACATATCATACTTTGTACATTTATTTATGACCCGAGGAAAATAAACTTAATAACGGGAGAGCTCAGATGCTTAGTGAGGGAAAATAAAAGAGATATCAATGATCACTTGAGGGTAAAATGAATATAAGGGTATGAAAACATGAATATTACATTTGAAAATCATAACCTGCATATTAAAAGATCATAATCTTGAGTCATGAAATAAATCTTGGAAGTTCATAAGACAAGAATTATAAATTAATAACACAATATGAGCTATGATATCATTAAATTGTCATAAGATAAATTTTTATGGCAGACAAATAAGAATTGAAAATAATTTCCTCAATATTCAAGGCACATTCCAAAGACTATCATTGTTGAACTTGTTCACTCCCAAAACTATAAGAGAAGTTAATGTTCACTCGAAATAAAATCATTGTGGATAAAGTCCCTTATTGAATTGGGTTCACTCCCCATCCCAATATTATTTATCTAATGAGATATCAATCCTTACCCAATGAATTTAAGGGATATATTGGTCCCAACATTGTTGTTTATAACATAACAACTGTCATTGGTTATTACATAACCACTATCCTTTGTAATAACATTACCACCATCACATAATGAAAACCATACAAACATGTTCCACATGATCATAAAAAAATCATCATATTATAACCTATAAAATGATATTTGTTTCATAAATAGTTTACTATAGAACAAATTGTGTAAAATAAACTGGTTTCATAATCATTTCATCATTTTGTCATAGTATAACCATTAGAAAAATGAATGATTTTTGTAAACAACATAACTTCATAAACATAATACATTCAAAGAAAGAATAAGGATTTTTTCTTCTATTATTATCCCAAGTAAAACATAAATAACATCAAAGGACGTTATTATATAATAATATTCCATTAAAATATCATTCAATGTTTTTTCGAGGAAAATAACATCTATATTTTGAAAATAACATTAAAAACAAAAATATTTCCCTAATAATATAGAAAAGATTTTATTTGAAAATAACCTTGTAAACATGTACAGGAATCCTAAAAACCATGAGTTATCATTATGGTGGTAAATTACATTCATTCTTAATAAGATAAAATGAAACATTCAATTCAAATTTTTATATAAAAAGACAAAAAGAACCTCGTTTGGAAAATGAAATGTAGATTCCATCTGAACCATTTTGTAAAAAAATAGAAGTTGTTAAAAATGATTTTAATAATCAAATGATAATACTTAAAACCTTATTTAAAACATTTTTAGAAAAAATTAATAGGGAATAAAAAGTTTTTTCAATTTAAGGGAGAGATAAAGTTCTTTTTTCATAAAAACTTATTATTGGTGTCTTGAGTATATAAGGTGAGGAAAATTAAAAGAAAACATTTATATTAAATAAATTATCAAACGATAAAATAAAATTCATGAGTTTATTGAAAGTTATATAATGATATCTCATTATCAGTAACATAATCCTACATAATCCTGATAAACAATTAGATTATATCATAAAACACTTACAAATTTGGTAAAATTTAAATCATAAGCCTGATAAAATAAATAAAATCATATGGATATTTTTATCTCATAATTTACATGAGAATAATCATTAAAGGCATTTATGGATAGTATATACACCATATAAAATGAAAAAAGTGGTGAATATAGCATATGTCTCTGAAAAATAAACGGAAGACAAGAAATATATTAGTTTTGATATGATTTCCTTATTAAGTATTGGAAAAATAATATATAATAAATATATATTTATTGTAAAGATATTAAATAAACATACTAATATATATTATACCATATATGATTCACATATATCGTTTTACCACTAGTTTTTAACACATCTATATTAAAATCACTATTCCGAGTGATATTTTGTTTGTTTTTCATGTATTCTTAGGTTTCATAGTTTGGGTCCTTGTATTTTTATCATAGTTAAATTATATATAAAAAATTTAACCATGATATAAATATCTTACATATTTATTACATACATGTTTATATCCATTCATAAAATTAGAGATAGAAAAATCAACTATAACATTAATGGAGATGGTAAGCCATACATACAAAAGGATGTTGTTTTTGTTTTTTGACAGATGGAAAGAATAGAAAATATAAATAAAAAATATAATTTATATAATCATTATTATATAATATATATTCATTAAATTCATCCTTATTAAAATCTATGTAAAATATAATTGAAAATCTAATCACATCGCTACGTGGATGTGCTAATCCACACATACACACATTCGAAATTATTTTTTAAAAAATAGTTTTGAAGATAGGAAGGTAAATATGGTTATATAATTAATGACGTATAATTATTTAATAATAATAATATATAAACATTAAACCCATCAGAATAAACCTATATTAAATATGGAGATGAGAAATGAATTGTTTCTTTACATAGAGAAGGTAAAATATACTTACGCATGAGTGATATTTTCACATCCCATTTGTTGAGAAGTGGGTGATGAATGGTGGTTTCATGATCATAATAATATATCTGTATATTTTGGATAGTAAATTTTTTATTTTATAAATAACATATATTTTTTATATAAGGTAAAAGAATAACAAAAATGAAAGTGCTCGGTTAAGGTGATTACCTTTTCTTTGAAATTACTCAATTTGATCTCTTCATAAGGCTTATAGGGTTGATCTTTTGGGAAAAATATATCGTCTAAAATATTTATAGAGAATTTAAAAAGTGAACATAGAATATTTTTTTCAATCTATAAGACTCAATATGTTTTTAAGAAGAGAAAAGTGGGGTTCCCTTTTATAATTTCGGGGATGGTTCGTTTTGAAATTTCCTAAAATATTAAATTAATATAAATTTTTTTATGTCCATATAACTCTAAATTGATAGTATTAAAATATAATATGTTTATGATTTTAAATAATATCCTAAATTAAAATTTGGACATGTTTGGATCAAATGTTTTCCCTTATATTTTGTTTTTACCATCAGTTAATGCTTTTTACAAATATAGTGATAGTAATGTGTTATACCCTTTAAGGGTTAATATTGTTAATCTAAATGATAAAATACCCATAAATAGACCATGGATTATTTTTAAACCACTACCCATTCATTTTTCGGATTAAATATTTTTAGGAATTTTATATCATTTAATAAAATATCATTTATTATAAAATATTTTTAATGTCATTTTTAACACTATTAATTTAATTAGAAAATAAATACATCAAAAAGGGGGGATTTTAAATATAATAATTTAAAAGATACATAATATTTCATATATATCTATAAAACAACGATTCATATTAAATCATTCAAATTGTAAAACATTTAATATTTTCTAAAATCATTTATTTTAATTTTATATTAAATTAATAAATTTTGTATTTCTGTTTCATAAAAATTTAAGGCAATTTACTTAGTTATAAAAAATATAAATCATTTTAATTCATGAAAATAATTTAATTCACCATATAATAGAAATTTAGATTCATTTATTACTTACTTTTGTCCCTATGTGGATATATAAGAGATATTCAAAACTAAAATATTTACATTTTTTCATATTTAATTTCTTTAAATGGTATATAAATAATTTTCATGGAAAATGTATATTAAACAAATTTATTTTGAGCCTTATATAATAAGGATAAAATTTAATTAATCCAATAAGAATTTGGATGAAAAATTGCGGTCTTATCACATAGTTTTAATCTATATTAACCAGATTTACCCTTTATCATGGTGATAAATTTAACCATGGTTACTATTAATATTGGTGAAAAATAAATGGGGTCTATAACAGACCAATATTTTATGAAATATTTTTTTTCAAATAAATTTTGTTTCATAGAGAGCTTGTGTTACACAAAACACTGAGTTTTAATGAACTATTATATACTAATAATAATATTTTTTACATGACCATTATAACCTAACCATTTAGATTGGAAGTATGAATAGGTAAAACCAAATTTTAATAATGAATTATAATGGTTATATATAAAATGAATATATTGATAATAAATTATATAATTTATATTAAAGACATTATATGCTTCGATTATATTGTTTTTTCAAAAAAATGATTGTTTTATGTTTTTTGAACAAATAAAAATATTAAATTTTGATTCTTTTTAAAACTGAATTTTTAAATTTGGAAAAAATTTCCTGATTCAATATAAAAAAATTTTCTTAGGATTAATTTTTAATAATTTTCTAAAAAGATTTATTTTTCAGTGAATAGTAAAAAATTAATGATTATTATTAAAATATTCTTTTTCATTTCAATAAATACAAATTTAAATATTGATTAATTTTATTTTAGTAAAATTAGTTAATTTATGATATTATTAAATAAATTTAGGCCATTGGAATAAAATTCATATTTAATTTTGATATTAAAACATTATATAATTATGAAAACTTTCACTTTGGAAAATTCTTTTCCATTGCGTCTGTGGGTTTAAATTTTAATTAAATTCTGTCATTACCTTAAATGGAATCTGAAGAAATTAATTAAATATTTGGAATAATAATAATTTATAATTTATAATAAGTTCAAACAATTTTTTTCCAAATAAATTGTAAAAACAACAATAATTAATTACCGCGTTAAAGGTTAAAATTGGATTACCAGAGGATTAAATGAAAAATACAAGGGTTAAAATGATAGAAAAAAATGTCCAAAATATATTAATGGATATATTGGGAATATATATCATAAAAGGCTCTATAATTATTAATTTTTTTATCCTTTTTACATATTTTAAATGTGGGTACACATTTTTATTTCCAAATATTCCATGTGCATCTCTCCCCCACTTATAAATTTGAACCCTCTCTCCTCTCATCCAGACCCTATCAAAAAAATTTGGTTCAGAACATAAGTAAAAAATATAACATCCATAATTACATCCTAACATCTTCGAAGCATTAGTTTTATTATAAAACCCTCCTAATAAGGCATTATATACAATCCTAAAGTGGTTTTCCAAAGTGAAGGTAAATTTATTAAAATCATCCTTTTATTTATTTTTCCACATCCATAAAATCATCTTAAAATGTGAGGACATAATAAAATAAGTATATTACATATACTTATATTTTATTATTTTAATTTCAAAACATACATATATCCTCTCTTCCATCGAATGGGAAACAAAACCATTGATTGTGTGTACGACAGACTACCGTTTTGTGGATCGATGTAATTTGTTTTCCATCACGGCCTATAATGGGTGGATATAATGACGTATTTAATATATATATTCTGTTAATAAAATAAATATAAAATTTTAAATATAATATAACAAACACCTCATAAATTTTAATTCTATGAGAATACGGTAATGTCGTTCGTGTGTACAGCGGGCTATCACCTCACAAAACAGTGTGATTCATTTTCCACATATGCTTTAAATGGAAGGTAATAATGGTATATTTAATGAATATATGTGATATATATGGTATAATAATGAATTATTTAAGGGTATATATTATTTACCTTTATTCCATTCAATCTTTTGAGAAAATGGAAACAATGTTAATGTGTACATAAGACCAACCATCTACATGAATAGTGTAAATCATTTTATATCTCTTGAATTTATAGGTTACTATAAATAAAAATATAATTAATAAATATGATAATTATATATTGGTTAAAATTATGGTTATTATGGAACCTTTATCAATGTAAAAATACTAAAAATACCAAATAAAAACATTCCTGAAAATTGATTTAGTTTTTACACAAAACATGATTTAAACATGGAATTGTAAATAAACATGTAATAAATTGTTATAGATAAATAATATATGGTATGATATGTATAGAATGAATGTATAATAGATTTATAATAATCCTATATTTATTATATAGGATGTTTTGACATGTATAGTGTAAGTCAAGACTTAAGTTATGGGATTTCTAGTCTCCCTTTTATTTCTGAGAGACATGTCTAATATTTACCATTCTTATCTTTTGTGTGGTATATATACTATTCCTTTGACATGTTATATTATGATTATACTTATTTTTCAGGTATTTAATGTTTTATTTAATTATAATTATTTATTGGGGTTTACAATTTAAAAGTTATCGATGTTGTAATGGTTTTATAATACGTTCTCATTTTCTATTAGAAATGTTTATGATTACGCTTATAATGATGAAATCTTTTGGTCTATATCTAATAAACATGATATAATTTCTTATCATATAGTTATATCATGAAAATAAATATTTTCATTTAATTTCCCCTTTTATGTACTCATGATTCCAAAATAACATTTTTGATAAAAATAGAATTTATTCTCTAATTTTTTCAAAATCCTTTTTCATCAACATCCATATTTAAAAAAAATTAATAATTTTCCAATGTTTTTTTAATAAAATTTTTACCATGTTTAAATATTATAATAACTGTTAAAATAGAATATTCGTTTCGTATTCTAAATAAGGCACTCTTGAATTTTTACCGAAAAATGTTTAAGGAATCATCATTTAAACATGTACGACATGGATGTTATTTTCGACCATCATGACCACTAAATTGTTTAAAGATAACTTAAAAATTTATAAAGGTTATTTTCAGTGGAATTTGTTTTGTTTCCAGATCTCAAATAAAATATTTCAATTTAAAAAGGAAATTTTTTTTTCAAGAAATGTTTAGAGTTATCTTTCAGAATCATTTTCTTTCTAAGATGCAACCCTTAGTTGATACTTAAGTTTTCATGGTTATATGATCCATCGATAACATCATCTTATTTCTTTTTTAAGTGTTATATTTATGATTATAATATGTTTATGAAACCTATTCTTTTCCCATCATTTATTATAGATAAAATTTTAATTAAACCCATTTCTTTTTTTGGGTTCTGATATGTACATGTTTTATGATCTTGTTGCACAATTTTGTATGGTTTTAATTATGTGATAGTGGTTATATCATAACAGAGGATTATAGTTAGTTATAAAAATATATGATAGTTGTAATATAAGTAAGGATGGTGGTAACATTATAACTAGGGATAGTCGTTAAATTATATCCAAGGAAGGTGTATACGTTATAACCAAGTAAAATTGTTACGTTATAACTAAATATGGGTGAGACCTATATCTATCTCTAATGAATTTGTTAATGATTGATATCTTATGAGATAAAAATTACTAGAATGAGAAATGAGCCTAGTGCAGTAAGGTAATTTTTCCAATATGTATATATTAGGAGTACACCATGAATACTATGATGGTTTGGGGAGTGAACCCATTCCACTATGATATTTTTGGAGATGAGACATTAATACTAAGGAAATTATTTTATAAGATTATGTGTATGGAAAAAATATATGACTTATAAAAATTTTATGCTCTGGTGTCTCATGTTATTTATTTCCAATATCATTCATGTCTTATGATCTTCTAATTTTTATAACATGAATCAGGCTTATTAATCAATGATATAAAACGTATGGTTTTAAAATGTTATTATCTTAGTCTCATTCAATTATACTCATTTTATGATTAAATATACCATGTTCACCCATATTGAGAATATGATATCACCCTTTATTATCATCATTTTCCTAATTTTGGATGAAATATATTACGTATGATATATCCAAGAGGGTTCAAGTTACTATGAACTTAATGGGAGATTATGTAGTTCTCATATTAACAAGTTGTTTATCAATACATTTTTTCCAAGGAACTAAGACTATATGATTATAGAATGGTTCATTATGTTATTTAATAAATATTAATCTAATAAGATATAATATCTATGTATTGAATGTTTTCTTGTATTTACAGTTACTATTTGAGAATGGTTTAGTTGAAACACTGAAAACTATGATAACAAAGCATTATTAATAACCATAAGGAAAATTAAATGTATAGGGAAATATCATGGAATTTTGGTGATGGATAGAGAAACTAGTTTCCAAGAAATTAAATCACAATCTATATACTATAAGTGGATGTGGAACTGACATAGTTTTAAATAAGGGTAATAGTCTAGAAAAAAGAGCATTGATATGGAATTGATATTCATGTGGTGCTAGATAAAAGGCCTTACTACACACCTGGATTGAAATTCCTAGGGTATATGTTTTGGAAACTCAAAAACTCTTCAAAACCTATTATAAAGGATTTTGATAATGACCATGAATGAACTAGGATAAACCTATGGTTCCATAGATTAAAAAGAAGGTGTCATTATTTTAAAATCCTATAAGTGATTTTTCATCATTGTGTGCTTACCCACTATGATAATTTTTTCTTACACTTTGTTTTTTGGTTTTAGTAAACAAATAGAACTCAAAAAAACAATGTTAATGCTAAGAGTGATGGAAAATACATTCTCTTTCCTCTGGTGAAACCAAATTTTATTAGAGTTGGAATGGAAAATATCATTTCTATGTTCATAAAACATTCTCAAGCTATGAATCCTGAAAATGATACTAATGGAAAAAGGAGGGAACATAATTCTATTTATTCCTTCACGAGGAAACATCCATCTTATTTTTTGGTTCTATTAAACAAATTTTTTTTAAGGAATGGATCACTATCACTAAAAATATATTTTCCATTCTCTATTGTCTGATGCATGAAAAATGAATTATTGATATCTATAATTTGGAAGGTGAATAATAACAATGGTGGAATCTTATCATGAATATGATTCAATAAGATAAAATTAACCCCCTGGAATGAGAATATATTAAGAACTTTTGTTTTAGTAATTTATGTTCTGGAATTATTAATACTAAAATGGATAAGGGGCTCATTGAGTTAATGTATACAGTTGATGAATCCATTGGAACCTATAAGGTGGACTTTTTGAGCCTTACAAGGTTTGCTTCTCATATTATCATTCAACCTGAAAGTAAGGTTGATTGATTCTTTAGTAGATTGAAAAAATGCCTCAAAAAGATGTTATTCATAAAAGACATTAGTATCTATGAGTAAAATAATCATTTTGATATAAACATAGAAATTAAGATTGGATATATCCATGAATAACATTGTTTTTATAAAAAAAAGTTTGAGATTGAAAGGTAAATATAAAAACCATTGGGAAAAGAATATAATCTTTCATTAATGATCAAAGTTTGGAAGAAACCAAGGAGGAAATGAATTATTAGATACTGGTAAATGTTTTAAGTGTTGGGAGTAAGGTAATCAATAAATTTATCTCTAATGTGATGGGAAGAAGTTGTCCAATAATTCAAATAGATAGAAAGATCTAAATAATTTTCCGCCCACACTCTCATGTTTCAAATTCTTAGAGTATGGAAATTATACTAACTAGTTCCCATATCCAAATTTTAATAATTATGATCAAAATCAGCAACCTATTAAGATGATCAACAAAGGTAAACCACGTGTGATCACTATTTCAGATAAGTGGTATGATAATGACTTGGTTAAAGTTACACTAACCATCTACTCTAGAATTTTTAATATATTATTTTAAATATGGATCCACCAACTATTTTTTATAAAAACTTTTAATTGTATCCTAATTCCACCTTAATGATTAGATACTGAATCAGTAGTGAAAACCCATAATGGTATGATTATCAAATATCATGTATATGATTCTTCTCTGGTTGAATTTTCTGGAAATGTGCTTTCTTTAAACCTCATTATTCTCCCTCTAGGTGCATATCATAAATTACGAATGGATTGACTTTATATATATAAATCACACAACAATTTCAATGGAAGTGAAGTCACATTTGATATTTTATACCAATATATGATCATCTATATGTGTGAAAATATATATATGAAAATCCTATGGAGATCACACCGATTGTATGGGTCTTCATTCCCATTAAAAAGGGTAATTAATCTTATATGGTTGGGGAGAAACTCAAATATATGTTATAGTTTTTATTCAAGAGTTTTTTGATGTCTTTATAGAAAAGTTTCCTAGTATTATACCAGAATGTGATGATGATTTCTCAATATAACTCATACCTATTTCCAAAACTATTTTAAATACTTCCAATAAGATGGCCTCGATTTAGTTGTAATAGTTGAAGAAAAAACTCTAAGATAACTTTCTAGATGGATTAATTTGAACATGTGAGTCCACTACGGATTCACCTGTTCTATCTGTTAATAAGAAAGATGGACCGAAGAGACTATTTTTTGACTATTGTGAACTAAATAAGATCGCAATCAAGAAAAAGTATCCCCTTACCTATATTGATAACATATTCTATCTACTAAAAATAGATCTATACTTTTCTAAGATTTGACTTCATTCTGGATATCATCAATTAAGGGTCAATAAGTAGAATATACCTAAGATACAATTTTGTAAAAGATATGGACACTTGAAGTATATAGTGATTCTATTAGGTATTACTAATACCCCCACTATATTTATGGATTTAATGAGTAGTATTTATAGATTAGATTAATCTATTTATAATATTCCTCATATACTATACTATTATACATTCAAAGAGAAATGAAGAGACTGAAGATCACTTGATAATTGTACTAAAGAACCTGAGAAAGGATAAAATGTGTGAAAATTTTAAAAAGTATTAATTATGGATATAAAAGGTTTCATTTGTTGGTTATATAGTATTAAGTGAATGTATATTGGTGTATCCATTAAATTTGGAGGCTATTGATCATTTTCTGATACCAACTATAATAATTGAGATATGAGGTTCTCTTGGATTTATGGGATATTTTCAAAGGATTTTTGATTATTTATCATGATAATAAAATCCACTCACCATGTTAAATTAGAAGTGAGTCGAGTTCCTTTAGACAGAATGAAAATTTCATGGAACTATAAATATGGTTATTAAGAATACCATTACATACATTACCCTGTATTATGAAAGGGTTTGTAATATATAGGGATGCATCGAAGAATATATTGGGATGTTTCCTCATGCAGAATGATATGGTGATAGCTTATGCCTCAGAAAAACATAGTGTTAATGATAAGAAATACAGAAATCATGATTTGGAGGGATATGTGGTATTTTTATCATTAATCATATGTAGACATTATCCTTATACAGAAAAGTTTTTTTATATATACTAATCACCAAATTTTAATGTATATATTCACACAAAAGGATTTGAAAATGTTCCAGAAAAGATGGTTTGATTTGATTAAATATTTTGATTTGTCAATACATTACCACTCTTGGAAAGTGAACAAGGTGGACGATGCTTAGAGTCGAAATGATCATGCAAGATTATCCATGGTGAGGATCACAAAAGATCCAATATTTGTGGATTTATAAGGATGGCTCTGAAAATCCTGAAGGAGACAAATCTTATATTTCCTAAATGTGTGTTTAACCATCAATCATGGTTAAAATTAAAAAGGCACAAAAGGAAGATATGGAGTTAGAGAAGAAGGTATGAAATTTCCTTGAATTTATTCTTGATCATGATGTATTTATAAGGTTTAAGAACATTGTTTTTGTCCCCTCAATACCATTTTTAAGAAGGAAATGCTAGATATGGCTTGTAATTATTCATTATCTATTCATCGTGGATGTGTGAAGATATATATATTTAATGTAGTATTTTTTTGTGGGATGGCATGAAGATTGATATCACAAAGTTTCTATATCAAATCTTGGTATGTTCAAAAGTTAATTCTGTGAGAAAAAAGTCTAAGATGATGTTACAACCATTACCATTACTAGAATGTAAATAGGAAAACAAAACCACGGATTTTGTTATCATACCCCCCATGATTTCTAAAGGTCACAATGTTATATGGTTTGTAGTCGATCTCCTTATAATGTCAAAACAATTCATATCTATTAGAGAAAATTAATATTTGGACCAAATTTTTATGGTATACATTAATTAAGTGGTACGTTTTCATGTAGTACCACATTACATTTTAATTGATCTTCATCAGAGGTTTACGTTGATGTTTTGGTGAAGACTTCTACATGCTTCTGGTATAGAGTTTAGTTTCATCACTGTGTATCATCTTTAGATAGATGGTCAACAAGAGTGTATAATTCATACCTTATAGGAAATGTTGACATATTTTTTCATTGTATTTCAAAAGTTGTTGAGATGAAAAAATTTCTCTGTTTGAGTTTCATTACAATAATAGCTTTCACACAATCTTTCAGAAGGATCCTTATGAACCCCTCAATGGAAATATGTTTATAACTCTAATGTGCGGGGATGATATTGGAGAAATAAATACATTAGAACGATATATAGTGTAAAAAATGGAAGTGAATATTTTATCCATTCAGAAACACATAAGGGTGACCCAATGTCGATATAAAAGTTATGTTGATAATTTTTGACGAAATTTAGAATTTAAATTTGTTGAAAAGGTGTTTCCAAGATTTTTTACATGGAAGAAGGTAATGATATTTAGAAATTAGAGAAAACCACTCCCAATGAATATAATTCCATTTGAAATTCTTGATCAGATCGAGATTCTTGAACATAAAATGGCACTTCTAGTGATCCTCTCTCAAGTCTATGATGTGTTCTTTGTATCCCCCTAAGGAATTACAAGCCCGATCCTTCACACAAACTGAACTCAGATATTTCATCACTAAATAATGATATTTATTATGAGGAATAAATAGTGGTGATTATACATTGTATAGAGAACATGATATGAAATAATACCACTAACTTGATCAATGTTTTGTGTCAAAACAACCAGCTTAAGGAAG
This sequence comes from Viscum album, assembly GCA_963277665.1. Lineage (NCBI taxonomy): Eukaryota > Viridiplantae > Streptophyta > Magnoliopsida > Santalales > Viscaceae > Viscum > Viscum album. Next base: position 1,947,275,275 of record OY728147.1, on the reverse strand, counting down.
CTATGTGGGAACCTAGGGATGTAACGAGGGAGAACTATCATCAGTTTTTATTCACTAAAGTGACATAATTTAGAGGGAAAATTAAATTTTAATGTGGTAGAATATAGTAACCTAAAATTTATGAAATATATTTCTTCAAATAAATTTTATTTCTTTTATAACTTGTGTTACATGAATCGCCGAGTTTTAATAAACCATGATACAATATTAATATTATTATTTAAACATGAATGGTATAACGTAGCCGTTAAACATGGATGTATAAATATGAAGAAAAATTTTAAAAATAAAGAATAATTTTTTTATATAAATAAAAAACATTGATACAAAATTACTTAATTTTTTGTAAAGTCTTTATATGTTTTGAAAATATATTTTTCTCAAAAAATGTTTATTTATTTATTTATTTATGAAAAAATTATAAAAAAAATATTTTAAAATTTTATAAAATTTATTTGAAATAAAGTACCATTATTTTTTGAATAAACATGATAAATTTATATTAGAGTGAATTTAATATATTTTTATAATAAGATTATTTTTTAGTGAATAGTGAAATTACTGATTTTTATTAAAATACACCTTTCATTTAAGGAATTTCAAAAAGTTATATAATTTTTAAAAATTATATAAAAGTAAAATTAGTTCACTTATTTTATTATAAAACTAATTTCGGCCATTTTAATCAAATTAATATTTACTTTTGATATTAAAACATTATATAGTTCTGAAAATTTTCTCTTTCGAAAACTGTTTTCCATCGCATCTATGGGATAAATTTTAAATTAAAAATTTACAATTCTATGAATCTAATTTGTAAAAATTGTTTCAATATTTTTAATCATAATAATTAATAATTCATAATAATTTAAACTTAGTCTATGATCAAAATTAATAGTAAAAATAGTAAAAATTAATTAATGTGTTTAAATTTAAAACGAGCTTAACATGGGTAAACTAAAAAATATGGGTGAAAATGACTTAAAAACTTGTCTAATACATATTGTATTTCCATATTTATACCTTATATAATCTAATGTTTGATAAAGATCCCTTTTTTTCCTTGTTTCATGTTTAAAATGGTGTCACACCTTTTTTATTTTCAAAATTCCATGTGTGTCTTCTCCCCCACTTATAAAATGGAACCAATATCCTATACTCCTCACACTTCCAAAAAACATTTATTCTTCCAATAACTAATCAAATATCGTCCCAACATCCCTACACACATCCTAGAGTCATTATTTTTACAATTAAACCCTCCAAAAAAAGATTTAGTTATAGAACTAGAGAGATTATCTGAAGAAGAGGTAAGATTCAAAAACTTGTTTTTTTAATTCTTCTTCCACATCTGTAGAATATTATTAAAAAAGGATGATATAATAACATTAGTATATACCATATACTAATATTTTATTATGTTAATATAATAAATTACATCTATCACCTCTTCTATTAAATGGGAAACAAAACCGTCGATCATGTGTACGACGAAATACCGCCTCACAAACCGATGTAATTCATTTTCCATCACTGCCCATAACATGTGGATATAATAATAGATTTAAATTATATATATTATATTACTGAAATAATTATAAATATATAATTGAAATATTGCATATATCATCTTAATATCCATTTCGTGGCAATACGATAATGTTGCTCGGGTATACGACAGACTGCTACCGCACAATGCAATGTGCTTCATTTTTCACTTATTATTTAAATGGAAGGTAATAAGTAAACATTTAATGAATATATGTGATATATATGAAAAATTAATGAATATTTAATAGTGATATATTATTTAACATTCTTTCATTTAATCATTTATGAAAATGGAAGCAATGCCCATATGTAAGTACAACCTGTGATCTCTATGAATAGTGTAATTCATTTTCTATATATAAAATTTATGGATTAATATAAATACATATATATTGAATATATCTGATAATTCTATCATGTATAAAATTATAGAGATGGTGAAACTAAGATCAATGTAAAGGGGCCAAAAATAAAAAACCAAAAAATTCATGAAAATTAAAAAAGTTTTTACCCAAAACATGTTTCTAATAGAGATTTGTTAATAAAGAGGTAATAAAATGATACATATAAATCATATATGATATGATAAATAGGAGTATTATTATGTAATATATTTATAAAAAATCTATATTTATTGTATAATAGATTTCAATGTGTATGAATGAATTCAATACTTGTGGTAATGGATTTCTTATCTCTCTTTTATTTCTAGGAGACATATGACATCTTCACCACTTTTTTATTTTGTTTGGTATATATACTAACCAATTGAGATTTTATTTCATTAACATAATTATTTAAATTATATTTAAATTGAAATTTTATGTTTATTATTAAATCAGGATTATGATTCGAATGTTACCGAAGTGATAAGGGTTTTTTATACAATATCATTGTTTACAAGGATTAATTATGATTATGACTTAAATGAAGAAATATTATAATATATATCTCAAAAAAATCATATTTTTTTTATCCTGTAGAAATTTATTTAAAATACAGGTTTTATTTTTATTTTATTCCATTTATTTACTCGAGATCCCAAACAAACTATTTCAGAAAAACCAGCTTTATTTCTCTCAATGGTCAAAAATCCTTTTCCTTCCATGTCCATGTTTACTAAAAATGATTTAAAGAAAAATTTTAAAATATTAAAATGTTTTTTAATGATTTTCCCCTATTTTTACAATTTTATAATTTTTTTAAAAGGAATATTCTTTTCATATTCCAAATAAGGATCTTTTTACTTTTTAATAAAAATGTGGAACGAATCGTCATTTTAACATGTATGACATGAATGGAATTTTAAAAATCATGATCAATCAATTATTTAAATATTACATTAAAATTCTCCAATTTTGTTTTCAAATAAAATGTTTTCTTTAAAATTTAGGAAGTTTTCATTTTTTGAATAAATGATTTCAAGGTGAAAATGTTATTTTCTTGAATAAATTTATTGAGTGATCATTCAAAATCATTTTCCATAGAATATGACATCCTTTAATGTTAATTAAATGTTTATATGGATATTATCCAATGATACCATCATAATTCTTTCTTTTTATGGTTTATTTTTATGATAACAAAATGTTTATGAAACATGTTTCTTTCCCATGGGTTATTCTATGATGAAATGTATATGAAAACTACTTTATTTCATGGGTTCTGATATGATGAATGTTTTAAGATCTTCTTTAACAATAATTTAAAGTTTAAATTATTTGATAGTGGTTGAGTTATAACCAAATATGGGGATTATATTATAAACAAGGATGGTGGTTATGTTATAAAAAATGTTGGTTATTACATTATTACAATGGTTGGTGGTTATGTTATAACCATGGATAGTGGTTATTTTATAACCAAGTACTATGGTTATGTTATAAAGAAGAAGGGGTTGGACCTATATCTCAGTCAAATTCATTTGGTAAGTATTTATATCACATGGGATATATAGGATAGGAATGGGCAGTGAACCCATTTTAATAAGGGAATTGTTTCACTCTGATAGTCTGGAGAGTGAACCTCAACTACGATGATGGTTTTGGGATTTAACCCATTCCACTATGATAGTTTCAACAATCATCCTTGACTACTTAGGAAAAGATTTTCCATCATTGTCTATATTTCATAAATCCATGTATTATTCAAATGTTATGCTCTTATAGATCATGTTCTATGATTCAATTGTTATTCATGTCTTATGAATTCCCAATATTTACTTCATGAGTCATTTTTATGATTCTATGATATTAAGGGTATGATTTTAAAATTATATTATCTTATTATTATACCTTTATGATCATGTTATGTGGATATCTCCTTTATTTACCCTTACTTAGTATATGATATCACCATTTCTTAGGTTACTTTTCCCTGTGTTATGAAGGAAGGTATTATGTATGATATGTCTAAGAAGGGTTAGAGTAGTGATGAATATTGTTGGAGGAGATTTAGTTCACTTATGAACCAGATGATTATTTATCCAAGTTTCCAAAGTTTCTATACCAATACAATTCTAGCATGGATCATTATGTTATGTGATTAATATTCAAGTATTATGATGTATACATATGTATGGGAAATTTGGGTCGTTGTAGGCATGTTTATCAAAATTTTAACTTATTTAATAAAAATCTAGAATACATTTTATGTAATATAATACATATAATATGTACTAATTAATTTTAAAATAATCATTTTTAATGTGAGAAACACTTCTTTTTAGATAAATATATTTTTAATCATAAAAAATATTTTATTCTTATCTGATGAATAGAAAAATAATAAAATAACTTTAATATTTTACTGAATATATATTATTTACATTTCCTTATAGTCATTCACTAATAGTGATAAATTTAATTTATAATGATAAAAACTAATTATTATCATGCAATAGATATTTTGGGAAAATGGTTTTTTTACATTTAAAAATGATTTTACACGAAATTAAATCATAAAATTGACTACAATGAACATAATTGGATTAAATATATATATATATATATATTTAAATATATATGATAACTAGTTTAACTTTGAGAAGATTTTGAATCAAAATTTTACGTTCTACTTTCTTGATTAAAAATATAGTTTTCAATAAAAATCTATATTTTTCACTATTCATTGGGTAATCAATCCATCTCAAAAAATACCAAAAATTCACCATTAGATAATTAATATATGTCTATTTGAAAAATTTAGTTATTTTGCTGAATTATAATTTTGAAAATTTTCAATATTTTAATCTAATGTTTTTCTCGCAAAAATAATTGAAAATCATTTTTGAAGGAGACCAATATTTTTAATCATACTATATTTTTTCTAATAATTTAATTATTATTATTTAATACATAATCAAAGAATTTATGTTGGGTATGATATTTTTATATATCTCAAAATGTATTTAGTATTGTTTTTACCTTCCAATTTTATGGTAAGTTCATAACTATCATATTTAAATAACAATAGTTCACAGTTCGTTTAATTTTGGTGTTTCGGTTCATATACACAATTGAAAATAAAGTTAATATTATAAAATATCAATGTGTTATAGGTAGGATCTATATAAAAAGTATTTTTCTTGTTATATTTTTTTGGACCCACTAATTCATATCATGATTTCAAGCCATTGATAATTCAAGGAAAAAATTTAATATCATTCACTCTAGAATTTCCTTAATTTGATATGGGTGTATAATAATAATTTATATTTTTCACATTAGTATTTAAATAATAAAATATATAATAATTAAAAAAATTAATATAGAAAAATCTATTTGATATTATAATGAAAGAGATTCAAATTTAAGATATTATCGACCTTATCTCATCCTCTTTCATTATATTCATAGAACATTGAGAGGACACAATGTGATACTATGGGACCACACTATGAAGGGGGTCTTTCGAGATTTCCCATTTCCTTTTAGAGTCTATTTTTATAGGGTTTACATGCTATATGAATATTGATATTACAATTGAGTTGATGTTTGGTGATAAGCCCATGTATAAACTACTATATTGGATGGATCCTACATAGCATCGAGAGAGAAAGGATAAACTAGATGACTTGGATGAAATGTGTCTATTCACCCCAATATGTCTGTATTTGGTGTTCTATTATTTTTTATAAGAAAGAGTATAAATAATTATGTTTATGTGTAGATTAATAGTTATTGAGCCAGGTGACAGTCAAGAAACAATATCCATTACCTTATATAGCTAAAATTTTCTATCATTTGAAAGCAATCATGATTCTATCTATGATTTATTTGAGTTCATTTTATCACCCAAATAAATCTGCATTTAGTGTGATGCTCCAATTTGAGAATTTTATATCATAGTAAAGTGTATCAATAGACCCTAAGAATGTTTATGTAGTCGTTTAAAGGGAATTTCCTAAGAAAATTTTCAAAATTTATAAATTTTTAGTCTTAAAAGGTCATTAAAAGAGATTCATTCAGGATTTATCCTAGTTTGTAGCAAAGGTGACAACCCTGATAAAGAAGGGGGAAGTTTCTATGGTGTGATTGAAATGATAAATCCTTCCAAAAATGTGTATTTAATAATGGACCAAGATTAACATTAGATTATTTGGGTAAAGATAATACATTATATTTTTATGAGTTAAGAGTTAGTAATAATATGGGATGGTGTATTGATATGGATATATGTAGTTGAGGGAACATAAGAAGAATTATTTGATTCATGATTTTTTTTAGAATAGGTGGTTCACACATTGAGGACTTCGAATCACTAAATTTTGACTGGCTATTTTGTATAGTACTTAGAATAAAATATCTTGAATTATATTTCCTCATATAGTGATCTAAATCATTGTATTCAAAGATAGGTATATTACCTTCATTCATTTAATATTGTGATTACATACATCCATACAAAGAGGAATTTAATTAATGAAATTATAATTAGTAATACAAGGGATTAATTGTTTTATGAGAATAGGAGTGAGGGGATCTTTATGGGAATTTATGATTAGATCTATCTTGATTATTAAGAGTATTAGGCCAAGTGTTCCTAGGATCCCACAACCTTTCCTCTTTAGTCCTTTATTGGGTGATGGTGTTATGGCTATAAGATTCCAACTTTTTTATGATGAGGGAAAACATATATTGTGGAAATCCACCACCATATTTCCATATATTCTATTAAGATTCATTTTTCTTGTGATTGTGTTATTTTCCCTAATAGTATGTGTGACTAACTCATAAGGGACTCAAACACCGTAAAATAAATTGTTCACTCTATTATTACCATGATATTAACAGAAATTTTGAAATATTACTGTTGTATACATTAAATACGGTAATAATGGGTTATTTTACATAGTCCTTCAACTATTAAAGGGAGAAGTCAGAATAAAAATTGTCTACAGGTATCTTTTAGTAATTTCTATGTCCTGAGTAGAAAGGTGATGTTGTGGCCATGTATTTTTTGATGTAGTTTTTGAAAACTCTTAATGGAAGTGATCTAATTTTGGTTGTTGTATAATGGTTGAATAAGGTTGATTTCTTGTTGATCCAAGAGTCTTTTTCTATTGATGATCATGGAATGAACTGTATTCAAAATATTTCACATATTCTTAGAGTACTAAGTATAATTAAGTCAAACTAAGATTCCTATTTCATTTTATGCATTTATATAGGTTTATTAAGGCTCCCTATATATAGGTTCACTTTATAATTTCTTACTAATTGTAGATAGATAGTTATCCTAAAAATACTATTAGGTTCGTGTCGGACATATCTCATGTGTGTGACCGTGATTTAGGTGGTTAATGGGGTAATTACTTAGTGCATATAGGGTTTTCCAACAAAAAACATTTATGAGGCTTTTATTCATCAGTCACCCTTCTAGGATTTATAGGATATTCCTTTCTTATTTCAACTCTATTATTTAATTTCAAGGGAATAAACTAGTTTTATTATGAGTCTCATTGAATTGATTTCATAGCCCATCCAATTTATGAAAAAGATGTTTTCAAATAACTAGATCAGTTAGTGTTATTATGCGGACTATTTATTCCATCATCCTGAGTTTGACGTGGCGAATAGGTATTTCTTTGTGTGTCACATGGAATGGGAAATTGATGTATATTGAGGTCAATGAAATTAAAACCCGGTTTCATGGGTCTATTTGAAATTATGGAGTGGATCAATATTGAGGGATCTATGTTATATCTCCTTTTACTTTTTAGTGTGATTAATGATTTATATCAAACTTATTAACATAAAATATTCCATACTAATACATATCATATGATTATTACTAATGGTGTTGACGTGGAGATTGATTCCATTTTTGTGGAGTGATCTATTGGTATTGTGAAAGAGGCTAAATAGACTCTTGTCATAAAGATGGTGATGCTAGTATGAGTGTAATGGAAACAAGAGTATATAAATGGAGAGACAAGGGAGTCGTACTATTATATATAGTGGTAGTGGTTAATAATTTTTGATTATAGGGATTTTTGATAAATGATGAAACATATATAAGATGATCATCCATAAGATGGGGAGGTTGTAATTTCCTTTATCTTTCCCAGATCAAAACATGATTTAATTTTCACTAATCCATGTCTATTTTAGTGTTTCTAGGTTGATGGTGTTGTTTTAGGGGGACCCAAGGGTCATTTTCAAGAGTTGGGCTAATTTTTTGGATAATATTTTTCAATAAATGTCTCACAAAAATACCAGATAAGGGTATTGTCATGAAGTGGTATGAGTATATGGTAATAAAATTATAGTATAGTTCGTTGTTCCATCGAATGGGGATATGTACGAATGATTAATATTTGTTACATAAGATTAAATTTCTATATAGGGAAATGGTCATGAAATAATATAGGGGATTTTGGTGTAAATGGAGATACATAGGATTATTTTAATGGCTATGAAATAAAAAAATCATTATATTGGAAACTGATCATTCCACAACCCATGTGTTTTATCATTATGGCTAGCTAGGGGTGGTGGAACAGTTCCTCAACAAATGGGGTTTTGAATGTTATGCTAGGACAACAATATATGTTGTTCCATTGAAGGGTGTGGTTGCATCATGAAGACTTCTGGTTAAACAGTTATGATTCCTCCCTGGAGAAGTGTGTTGTGTTGTAACTAGAGGGTCCAGGCCATAGGAGGATCCCTAGATTTTTTTTGTACTATGAATTATATGGTCACATTTCAACACATGTTCATTGTAGTTATTTTTATTTTTTATCTTAATTAATTAAAATTATAAAACATAATAAATTGGAGTTTTCCCCCACATTACTCACAACAGTAGGTGAGGGGAATCATTTTAACTTTTGAAATGTGATCTTCTGAAATGTAAGTTTTTCGCTAACCCTGAATGTGGCCTTTTGAAAATGGGAAAAAATGATTTGGAGGTTCTCACTGACTAAGATTTAATTTTCTTCATTTTTGGCATACTTTAGAGTGAAATTTTTCATAGGAAGTTTTCACAAGTACTGTTGAAAATCATATTCTCAATATTATTAATTTTTATCAATTTTTATCCATTTAATTATTGTTTTTATAATGAATTGGTTTTTTCTTGAATAAGATATAGCTCAATTTTATGTTTATAATTCATTAGACCTCTCTAGGGGTTTAATGGTAAATTTACCCCCACAAAAAATCATATTAAATTTTTTCTATTGATCACATTTATCCAAGGGTATAATATTTATCCCTAGGTTAAGAGTTTCTAAATTTCAAAGAATTTTAAGTTTATTGGGATGTTTTATATATATTACTCTAAATAATAACTATCCTATGATGTTGATGGTGATTTTATAACCATGAATCATTGAGTTAGAGAAGAAATATGAGTACCATTCATCCTCGATGAAAAATCATAGATATATATTATTTGTGTTTGAAATTTTTTGATGAAATGTGGAAATACCATTAATGAGGCCCCATATGGGAATACTGATAATGCAGTTAAGTTTCAAATGTCATATTAACCATAGAAATAATTTATGTTCATGTCGAATGGGGTCTCATTGAATATCAGAGTTATAGGTGGAGTTAGATGAATAAATTAGATAATGAATTAAATTATTTTACGTATTATTTTTCCTAATTAATATTTTATATTAATTACTCTAAAGAAATTACCTACATTTATTTACATTACCTTGGGATTTTAGAGGTGTCATTATGTGAGATATCCACGTGGGTGACTATATAGGATTTAAAACATCATCAAAAGATCTAATGAAGATCAAAAATGTCATCAACATGGATATATTAGTCACCCACAATCAAACCATTTATAGGGTAGAACCTTCTATTTTTGTTAGGATAATTCATTATTTATGATTTCCATATTGGATTTGATATATGAAATCTATGTTCTTCATCAAAAAATGGGGATAATATAATGGTCCATTTTTTTATCTGATAATTATTAATAAATTTTCTTTGTTATTTATCAAACCCCATTTCAAAATTAACATCCTTTTACCATTTATATTTAGTGGAGGTAAATAAATTATCCATAGATCCATTCATTGAGTGGGTGAATTTCTATTGATGGAATGATGACCATAATTCCCAAATAATTAAAATATTTAGTTATTCACATTTACCCCCTTTATAGTATCTTACATTCTTCACCACTTCCTCCTTACCATTCATAAATGAGAGGAATTTATGGCACTGGATGATTCGAACAACTGTCGGTCTTGGTATCAAACGATGATGAGTGGATGAGGCCAACCATATCACCAGTAGTGGTGGTATTGTGCATACAGAAGTGAGATTTGGACACTAGATGATTTGGTTTGTGCAAGTTGGTATATAAGGTGAGAACTAGATGGAAAACATAATTTGGATGGTCATCAAAATATAAAAGTGTGGATCCTTTATTGATGACATGAATTGTGGTGGTCATCAAGCCATGTCAAGGGAGAGAAGGGATCACCTTTCAGGGGTGGGTATATCCTCTAATCTATTCATGGTAGTGGAGAAATTGGGGTTGATTAGAAGATAAGAGAGAGGGTAAAACAGAATAAATAATTATTTTCTTATTTCAGGACTTCTGGCAGTCATCCCATCAATATAAATTAACCCACTCAAAGAATAAAGCTAAATAAAATTTATTTACCTCTATTAAATAAGGGGTTCTTGTGAATCAACATCCCTACATCCATTTTGGATCAAATAATAACCTACCTTTTGGGTTTTTTCATATTGATCAGGATGTTGTAGTCCATTCAACCATCCAAAGATATTTTCAAAGTGATATAGGTATATTTTTGAATTAGCATCTGAGGACTAATGATAGGGTTTTTTCATGAATATCAGAGTGTTATCATGGTTGAAAAAAATCCTTACAATTATGTTTGTGTGAGGGTGCAGTTTTCCCCCACCATCCTCAACATGGGTCAGCAATTCCATGCATTTATAGTGCATAGATTGGAGAATTATATATTCTATACATGGATCATATAGGTATGGTATTTGACCCACATAACTAGGGAATGTGATACTCTATCTGAGGATTCAGTATTACCTTCATCTAATGGTCTCATAAGGGGTTCAAGATCCTCTATGGGATTCATTATTCCCCTGGACTATTGTGTCTTCCAGTGAGTCACAATATAGTCCATTTGAATTCTTATGGTATCATGTTGATTATTTGGAATTAATAGTTTGGCGGCTTCATAAAATTGTAAAACATTGATAGATTAAGGGATGAATTGATCCCTCATATAACAAGAATAGTTCAAAGATGAGTGGCATCCCCTACATATATTATTGAAATAGAATTTTGGATTTATGGTCTCTTGAGAATTCTGAGCTCCAACAGTTTCTCGTGTGGTAAGGATATCAATGTTCAATATAATAAATATAGAGAGCTTACTTTTACCCTAAAGAAATATTTTTATATATCATATCAAGAATATTCTTCTTTAAATTTCATTCAGTTTCACTTTTTTTCTAGGATCATGAGCTAACTAATGCATTATTGTTTCATTTTTATCCTATATGTTTTAGTGAGAAAATTTATACACACTTTTTCATAAGACTTTCTCCTAAACATGTTGTGAATATAAAGATTATGAAAATGTTAGATGAAGTAATGGGTATATATAGAGATGGTGTGGGTTTTTCATGAAAAAATATAGTATTTATAAATGATTTATTATGATGCAGGGTGATTTTTGATGGTTCCAGTGACTACCTTAGTAGTAGATTCATCTAGGCGTATTTATAGACTGGAGGATATTTTCAGTACTTCGAGATTCAATGAAATTTTAGGTGTTTTATTTTCCTTTTATTTAACCTTTTTTATGTCTTTTTAGTAATTTTTTCATGCATTCACTAGGAGTAATTCAATTGATTTTAAAAAATCTAACTAGTTTTTTTGTTTATCATGTGAATTAGTGATGTTTTGAATATAGATTTTATAGGTTAAGGCCTCATATTTAGTGAGATATGAGTAATCAGTGGTATTTACTATTACATGGCCTATTAGAGGAAGGGATTTAGGTGGATCACTCGACCTACTATGGGCCCAAATGTGGTTTAGTGGATCTAGTCATGTGAGAGTGGTATTAGATGATGTATAACTTAGGGATGTTGTTTGTATTTAGTACTTAATTGATTAATGGTTTGATATTATAGGGAAATGATGTTAATAGGGTATTAAGTTTATTTTTCAGCCTATGGAGAATAGATGTTGTGTGACAGATGATCATTCCTTTTTTTCTGGATTCTGGTTACCTATTAATCAACCTGGAGCTCCAAGAAATCGTTGTGGAGTACAACTAAGTAGGTAGATGCATCATATAGTAGTCATTTTTTAATTTTCATGTCCTCAATTTATTTACTTATTCTAGATATAATCTAACTCTTGAGGATTCATTAAATGGATTATACAGTTCTATTGGTTGATATATAGCTTTTATGTAGAGGTAGGTTCATGATGAGCATATTCTTATTGATAATATTTTATCCATTTGTTTTTTAGTGATGTGGTTTTGTTTTTAGAGCGTTATTGAGAGAAATTAATTACAATGATCTGAGTTTTTTTCTCTCCCCTTCATGAATAATGTAGATAATTATTTTGAGAAGATTTTAGTTACTGTTGATTTGGATGAGGCTATTTATAGACCTAATATACTATGTTATTTTGGTGGAAGAGGCCTACGGATTTTGTGAGGAATGCCCATTCGTTAGGATATATTGTTTTTACTAGAGTCTGAGTCTTCTGTTTCTATATGGTTATATCTTTTTATGGATATTTTTTCCTTTTACTGATATTTTAATATGGAATGGTTAGCCATTGGCAGATGAAAGTTTCTCTACTTGTCATGGGACTACAATACCATAGATGACGTTTGATATTTTTTCAGAGATGAATGTTTTATTTGAGGTAACCAAATCATCTCAAGGGTGGAGTTATAATAAATGAGTGTGAATCAAAGACCATGATCCTCATGAGATTTTCTAAATACATTTTTCATAAAATGAATGTTTCAAGATTATTGGTCTGAGTGGATACACTTAGAGAGAATATATGAAGATGTGGTTGTTTTTTCACGAACACCACATTAGGATTGTTCAGGTTAGGTATGAATTGATGAAAATAAGAGTTTGGGGTTATTCATTTGAGAGAGTTCAACAATTATTCATTAGTAGGTGATGTTCAATGTACTATTCATTCATATTCTCCAAGGAATGTTATACTAGTTAATGTTAATATGAGATTATAATCATGAACCATATATTTAGCTGTTGAAGATTCTAGGTCGACACTATTTAGTTAGAAACTTTCTTCTAATTGTGAACATAATTTTCCCACCACATCTAGTAAAGTGATTTTGTTCTTGTTTTATAAGTATGAATCTCTAGAGAATTCTTTTTGATTGGGAAGAGGTGTTATAGTAATCTCATTATCAAGGATTGAAAATCTAATGGTGGTTTCATGAGGTGCTTGGTGATTCAGTTTATGAGTTCTGTACAATAATTAATAGTAAGTGAGGCCCAATTGTGTGTGGTGACTAATGATAGCCCATTGGAATTTATGATCCACTACACAGAGAGTTGTTTTTTTACATGATCCATTATTTTTTGGAATGATATATTCATTTTCATTTTGTATAGTGGAATGCATAGTTTTTTCAAAGGGTAACCAATGGTTTAACCTTACCCAAAGGAATATGTATGTAATAAAATTCGTTTCTAGGATGGCGTTTGAATGTTTCTCTGTGGAATTTTGTGTCCCCTTATGGTATTTTTAGCCATGTGGACCAATATCTTATATGAATTGGTTTATATAGGAGTATGTTTTACATACACGAGATTCTAATTTATAATTATATGAGATTTATAACTATTCTGTAAATTATTATTGTGTGATTTTTGATTTTGGAGGTGCTCTATTCTATCATTACGTAGAATTCATGGAGACTAGTGATATCTGAGTAGCATATTAAACGTGTGGTGGTTGAATCTTATAATAAGGGACATTATATCAATATAATGGAGAAAGAGATGAAGTAAGTAGATTTAGGAATTCTATTTATATCATGGACTTGGACATCATTCTACTTTTATTAATGGTGGTGGAATCATGAACTTATTATGTGTGCGATATGTTGTTGTGGTGAAACCAACCATGTGGACCAATATAACTGGTTGTTCTGAGGTGATAAAACTAGAGGTTTTCATGTAGGTGGGGGAAAACATACTCCACATTCTTAGGGGGATAATGGTTTTATCATGGTGTTTTTTCTAATTATTATGGGGGAAATCATGATTGGATACCACCATTATTGTTTTGACCCTCAGTGTGAATCATCCATTAGATCTTTGGGGGTGTACAAGATCATAGAAACTCTTTCTATATGGTGTATAATGTGATTTTCTCAAGAGGATGTAGATTTTTATTTCGTGGAAAAGTGTTATCTTGGGATATAGAGTTGACAAAGTAGAGATATCTAAATATTAATGGTCATATCCTTTGGATTTTGGTATATTAGGACATCTGACAGGGTTTAGTGTGATGTTGAGTAGTTGAGTGAGGTTGCAGTTATACATGATTTGATCATATCAATCATGAAACTGTGATGAAAACACAAATAGTCTATCTATGACTATGGGTGAAATAATTTTGGAGATCATTATGCAGATTGGGGAATCCCTAAATTTTCTTATAGTAGTTTGGATGGAATACCAATATGTCTCTTATTCTACAATCTAGTGAATTTTTTTTCAATTACCTAATCAGGAAAATAAGACTGAAAAACAAATCTAATCCTGGAAATGTGTGTGTATTAAAAACCCATTATATATTATCATATAATTTTATGATGATCTCATAGATGTGTGTGATGTGGGTGGGTTTTCCTCAAATAATGGACATCTTGAAAACACTTCAAGGGTGGGTAGGGGAGTGCTCCCACTGATGATGAAGTTATCGAAAAATACTGCTAAGGTATGTGTTAGTGGTTCATGGTTTTTTATTTTCTAGTTGGAGACACTATATTTGAATAAGAATTGGTTTTGGGTGTTGTGTCTTGACATGACTTGTAACACATCTATATTTTGGAATATATTTTACCTTAAATAACCATTGTATCGAGATTGCATTTCACATGAAACACTAAACTAAAACGATCCAATGAATATTAGATGAATATTACTAATAAATATATAAGAACAATAAAAAATAATATTTAAAAAATAAAATTAATCTACAAAAAAATTATTACTTTTAGGGGATAAATAATAACTGAGATTTAATATTAAAATGCATTGATATTTTTCAAATACCTATTTTTTAAGAAGTATTGCATATTATTATCTAAATATTAAATTAAACAATATAAAATCATAATATATAATATTTTAGTATATTAAATAATATATTATCATACATTAAATTTTGAATTGTTGTAAAATAATATTAATAGCACTAAATATTTAAAAACAACATTTTCAATAAAATCTGTTTTTATTCATATTTTATATTTCTTATTAAAAACTAAATATATAAATTTCCAAATATAAAATAGATAAAAGTAAATTAATTTTTGGATTTATATTTTCAAATTTATCTTCTCATAACTTTTTTATTTTTTATAAAAAAGAATTAATTTTTAGGTGAAAAGTGAAACATACCATTTTTTATAATACTATAAATTTTAGGCCATTTTTATTATATAAGAATTAAAAAGAAATATATGAAAAAAATTTATTGAAAAAATATGTATTTAAAACAAATTTTAATATATTTATTATGGCTTCAAGACATATTATAAATATTTTAGAGCTCAGGTTATATTTTTCTAAAAAATTGGTTAAATACATTGTACATTCATTATAATAAAATTATTTTTTAAAACTTTTACAAAATGAAAAAAATTATTTAAAATTTAGAATTATTAGGTCCATATTATATAATATGGGGAACATTTTTTTTAGTCAAACTTATTACAATTACCTTAGGTAAAAACTGGTTACTGCAGTAAAATATTGAGTGGTAAAAGTAAAGATTCAATGGACAAAGTGATTGAATGATAAAAATTGATTATAATTGATTGGTTGGGATATTATAGACATTATCTAAATCTACAACCATTTATTTTTTATTTTTATGCCGTTATAAATGATTAACATGTTCCCCTTTATATTATGTTGAAATCATTATATAAATTCCATTCTCATAACTTATGAAATGGTCGTCTCAACACCCCTTTAAAGAACTCCTAAAAATTAGGTTTCCTCGTTAAAAAAATTCCTCTTTCCTTTCCATATAATAATATTTAAATCTAATAATATTTTATTCATATGGTATTAGAGTAATCCCTTTCCTTGTAATCCTCTATGGGAAACCCACATTTCTCAAACTGAGTTCTTTATTTTAACGATTGACTTTTCATTTTTTATTACCTTTAATATTGATTTTTCAAATAATAAATGATTAATTATGTATTTATATTATAATTAATGTTTTTATATTTTGAGAATAATCATTAAGAACCTCTCCCCTTTACCTTAATAAAAAATTATAACAACAATATTGTGTGTTTGGGTTACTACCGCCACAAAGCAACACAATCATTTTTTTATATAATTACTTTAATGGTAGGATATAAGAATATGTTAAAGTATAAATATTCTGTTTTTGAGTTGAATAATTATTTTGTTATAAAACATGAATAAAATTCTAATGATATTAATGATAAAAAAATAATTATAAAATTAATTATCTTAAACATGTAAACTAAAAGCAAAAACAATTTATTCTTACTATGTAACTGTTTTTTATTCATAAATTATTTTATTAAATATTTATAATTATTTTAAATCATAATAATAGTCACTAAATTATATAATTATTCTATTGGTATAATGATATTTCAACAAAATCACCTCATAATCATTAACAGTCATATTATGTTTATGTTTGGGATTGTTTGATCATATACATGAACAATGATATGGAATTATTTCATGGATGAATATTAAAATTTAATTAATAATTTGATATGATATAAATAAAAAAGTAATTATTATTTTTCGGTTCTGTAAAGGATAAATAAAAATTTTACTCAATTATTAATAAAAAACCCTCCAATGGTTAAGAGTCATTGAAATAAGCTTATTATTGATTTTATTTTCTTAGAAAAAGAATAAAACAATCATGATATGAAATTGAAAATTAAAATACCTTTATAAACCATCCATTATATAAAATTTATTTATTTTTGATTAATATATTTTGGGAGAATAATTAGTACCAGCACTGCTCATAAATAACTTGTATAAACAATTAAATTTATAAAAACCATGTGTGGACATATGGGTAAAAAGTAACTAATATATATATGAAATTATTATAAATGAAAATTATAATTGGTTATAGATATTAATATGTTTCTTGAGTATATAATTATTAACCATAATTTAATTATTTGGGATGTTTTTTTAGAGTGTAAAATGATTCAGGGCCAAATTAAGGGTTTTCATCTAAATCACCCTTTATTGAGGCATGCATTGATATTATACACAAATATAAATTATATGGTGTAAATAATTTCACCTTGAATTATAATATCATAAATTATTTTTTAACTTTTAAACTTTACTTCCATTAATACCCTTCCCTAGTATGGGATAAAATTGATATCTTCCCAAAACATTTAATTTTTTTCTCTAATTCAATATTATTATGGATTTATAATGTTTCAACTCAAGATTCATTAATAATATCATAAAAAATACCCTATTTATTTCTTTGGAAATCAATATTTATTCAAATATTTCTTATTTATGAGTTATCTTCCTTCTAGACAATGCAATTATATTAAGAATAATTCACTCACAACTTAATGATGGTTTCCCCTCTTTTTCAATATTTTAATTTCACACCAATGTTCCCTTTATACTTGGATATATAACTATGTTTTTTCTCATGTGGCATTTATATTATTTTCCTGTCTATTAAAAATTATTTTTTGGTTTCTCCATTCTTATTTGGGATTTCAATAAAGTTATTTCAAAATGATAAAAAAATTTCCCATCCTTTATTTATTTATTTTTTCTCAACAATTTAAAAATATTTTTAAATTAGAACTTCTCAACGTTTTTTATCCCCAATTCTTTGAAAATTACATTCTAAACTAAATGTAACATCTATTTTATGCCATGGGTAAATGTATTTTCTAATAATTATTTAATGATTTGATCACCAGTATTTTTTTATTTACCTCTTAATGATTTACTTATTTAGAAATTATTTTTTATAAATCACCCTCTAAATATTCTTATGAAAAAATATTTTGGATCATTTTAGCCACCGTTTATATTCTTGTGTCCAATTATAGTGATACCATCTTTAAATGTTGTGAAATACATTTTCCCCATACTTCATTTATGAGCTAATTAATGATTTTTTAATGTGTAACTCATATATAAGGACGATGATGGGTGGGATACATTATATAACTCCAATTAATTTGTTATGTCTTTATATATCATGAGATAATTATTTTTCATCTGGTTATAATTGCAATTTATCTATGCTCACAAGGTTATGCATCAGTGTAATTTCAGTTTAGTTATGTTATAAAGGTTGTGTGTGGGTATAATTGACGTTTATCTATTCTCATAAGGATTCAAATGAGAATAATTTCATTTTAGATATGACCACATGTTTTATTAGGGGTGTAATTATTGTTTATCTATTCTCATAAGGGTGTGCATGGGTACAATTGCGGTTTATCTATGATAATGAGATTGTGCATGAGTATAATTATGGTTAAGATTTGATTAAAATACTATAAGTGGAAATAATTATGGTTAATCTATGTTAAAAATGACCAATTTTTTTCATATGTTCCACTTCTCTAAAACATTATTTATTTCCATCTTATGCCAAGTGATTTTTATATTCCCTTTTTAAAGATGTTCAATTTTATTATGGTATGTTTTCTTATTTTTTTTATTTCTATTATGTGTTTCTATGGAATGTTTTTATGGACATATTCTTATGTTTATATTCCCTTATCCTTAATTCTCAATCATGTTTTATTATTTTAACTCATGGTATCATGATAGTTTTATCTAATATTACTCTCTTTCTTATATTTTCCCACATGTTTATGATCAGGTGATTTTTACTAGTTGATAAGATTACCTTACCAAGAATTCAATATCTCCCATTTCTTATGATTCAATTCCCATTGTTATAAATATGATTATATCAGATGATATATCTAGAAGATTTTCCACAGGAGAACGATTATGGAGAAATGTCAACATGTGTTTCAAAATAAGATGTTTACATATATAGTCTCCAATACACTAAACCTTCTGGTCTTCAGGTTTTATGACTATTTGTGATATGTATTATTTTTACCAAAATATCAATTTAATATTTATAAATGTTTATCATGGGTCACAATAATCATTATTAGAGGATGATATAGTAGATAACATTAACAAATACCATGTGGATAAGTCTAAGGGGTACGTCAAAGTATATTATAATATCATAAAATTTTGGTAAAGTATATATTGTGTGGATTTCTTATAAATACAATCCCTTATTTTATACTACAATTGGGTGACGGATTTTTAAGAAATTTACCTAATGGTAAAAACCCTAAAGAGGAAGTTTTTATTATTAACTTAATCATCACCTGGTTCAAAAAAAGATTCCTAATTGCACACCTCATTTGAAACTCTTGGGTGATATTTTTTGGTCAATTAAAAATATATTTATGATATATTATGGGGGATAACAATAATTTAAGGTTAGGTAACAAGATATTAAAATACCCTGACTAACCAATATTAAATCATTGAAATTTATAAGTTAAGGCACATCTGTTATTTATGTTTCATTACATCTCTGATAATTGTTTTCTTTTCCGATTAAGTTTCCACATACTTAACTCTTATTTATTAAAGACATGTCCATTTTCACGAGATAATGTGTTAATAATGGGGTTTATGTTCAATGAATTATTTTTCCAATTAGCTACCAAATGGCATGTGAGTTAGTGTAAAATAATAATATTGAAATGCTTACCCAACCATCAAAATATTTGAATAAAAACACAAACTATGTTAATCTCCATAATGCACTAAGGAAGGAAAAGAAAGATATCTTTTCTTTCATGCAATGATGAAATCTGTAATTTATTTAATGATATAATATCCCTTTTTCAGGGAAATATATCATTGTTATGGAATAATATATTTTCAATAATCTAGTTTACGTAGAAAGAAAAGGATTCCTTGGTTGATAATTATTTGAAAGGAGAGTTTGATCAATGTTGTACTGTCATTATGAGAAAAAAAAATAAGGACAAAGATGAATATATGGTGTTTTAGTAATTCAAAAGGGCATTCTTTAGTAAATATTTTACCTTCACTCTTTACATGAAAATTTAGAGATAATTACATGAGTTTAAATAAAGAGGAGTATGAATCAGCGAGTACTTACACAGAAACATCCAAAAAACACTCAAGGTAATCTTACTTTTTTATTTTGGAATGTCTGGAGAACCCTCAATTTTAGGTGGATTACCATTTTATTATATAATTTATACTTATATAATGCTTGGATTATGTTTTTGGAAGTTAGGGGTGGTTTTGGCATATTTTAGTGGTGTTTTTGGAGGTTCATTGTTTGAGATTGGTTATTAGATTTCATTTACCGCCTCCAAGAAAACATGAAACATGTTTTGGGGGTCACTGGGTAGATACATGGTTGGTTAATGGTTTGGGAAATCATCGTGAGTGCCTAGGGGAATCTATACAAAGTAAAATAGAGGGAAAATAATGGTTGGTTCATGGTTTTTCTAACTGTGAAAGCCAACCATGTGGGGTGTGTTCGTATAATAGGATATCTATATGGTTGGCACATGGTATTCCAAAAAATGCAACCCAAACCATGTGGGTACTTGACTTTTCCACTATCATGTGCATGTTTGGACAATGGTTTAATAAACCGCATGTCCTAATCATGCAATGTTAATTTAATTAGCCAAAAATGAGATTTTAATCTGGATTAAGCGTAAGGATCTGACGTTAAACATTACATATTATATTTACTTTTACTATAATTAAATTTCATTTCCCAAAAATATTTTAGATTTATTTTTTGGATAATTAGGTCAAAACTCCTAAAAAAACTCATAAATTACAATATGGAAACTTTTACTTAATATACACATTTCCCACAATATAATAAAACATGATTTTTCTTTCATGAAAAATATTCACAAATTTCAACGTAAATTATTCTTATCCTTAACCACCAATAATCCTTGTAATATTTTTAAAAAACTATTGATTACAAGAAAAATATCATTGAGATATATTAAAATAAGAAAAAATTTAGTCTAATGGGAAAAGTGAAAACCCTTGGAAACCCATTTCATAAAATCATACATTTTTACCTGGAAAGTGAATCATTTTTTTAAAAAATATGTTTATAATTCCCTTTTTAAATA
The DNA here is from genome assembly GCA_963277665.1 of Viscum album. Taxonomy (NCBI): domain Eukaryota; kingdom Viridiplantae; phylum Streptophyta; class Magnoliopsida; order Santalales; family Viscaceae; genus Viscum; species Viscum album. The sequence continues at coordinate 1,947,253,713 of OY728147.1, read as the reverse complement.
AATATATTTCCATGAGAACTCACTAGAATGCATATAAAAGTAATTTAGGTTCTTTTGGATATCATCATCATAGAATCCTTATATAACCATTACAAGAACCCTTTGAAAATTGGACACCAATATGACTAAATTTCAATATAATTCTCTAAAAAACCTAATCATTACCTAATGAATTTGAGTTCTATCTTGGTGCACCCATCATATAATATATTTATGGATAACCCATGACATATAATTATTCTCATAATTTCATATAAGAAAATTATAAGTATCATATCATGTATAAAAAACCTTTCAGAACCTCTTTTAATCCTATAATAAAAAACCCTTTTGGATATCAAAACACCATTTTCATTGAAAACCCATTTTTAATTGGAAAAATATCCAGAAATATGAAAAGAATATTTTTAATAAAACATTATATTATGTAATGTGATCCAATTTAAAATTTCTTTTTTAATTAGGATAATATTTTTTTTCATTGTATATGTTAAAATAGAACATTCCTTTGTCATTTATAAGGGAGGATAAAACATTATGTAAAATGATTCCTTTTTGAAAACCTTTGAAAGATATTGAAATAAAATTTAAATTATAATCCATTTATTTCCATATAAATAGATTCAAAAAATAATTTTAATAACATATAAATCAAATATATCTATTTTTAACATAAATCATTAAAATTACATTTTATGTTTAAGTGTATGAAAGAAACACATTAAAGATATTTTTTAAAATAAAGTCCATATCTTTGAGTTTGACTCGTCATATAGGTTCTTTATCTACCTGAATAATAAACTAAGGTTATTTATTTAATTTCTTCAAAAAATATAGTTTATTATTACTTTTATTTCATTTATTACCATTTTATCAAAATTAACTAATCATTTAATATCACGCCCGATGTTTTGAATATATTCGGTTCATAAGTCCAAGATGAATTTAATTGGTTGAATATGGTCAAAGAGGCATTTACCATCATACCAAGAATAATAATAATGAAATAATTATAATTTATATACATCAATTATAATTTAAAAAAAATAATGAAATATGGTTATGAATAATTAACTATGTTACAGTTATCGATTATATAGGTCATACATATAGGTGAGGAACACTTACTTCCTTAACAATAATTATGGAAAGAAGGTGAGTAATATTTTATATTTTCAAAATCATAATAATAACATAATTAAAAAATTATTTCCTTAAATATACTTTATATATATTATCCATCTACTTTGGTGATCAAACACGAATCACATCGCTTCGTGGATGTGGTAGTCAATACATACGCATAAACATCGTAATCATCTTTCAGTGAATAGGGAAGTAAAAAATATATTATATTTTATATTTTCATAATTATAACTATTTTATGAGTATAATATATATAATTTATTCCCATAATTATAACTTTCCCAGAGATTCAGTGATGTTAAATGGATTACATCAGTCTGTGTGGCAGTAGTCCACTACATACATGAATGATGGATTCCTTTCCAATTTGATGAAATAAGAGAGGGATACAGGTTATTATATTAATATAATAATATATAAGTACAATTAGGGTACTTTTGTATTTATTTAAGCATAGTTGAATAATATTAAATGGGTTAGAATAAGAAACAAAACAAAAACATGTGGATAAAAAGTATACCTCTTCTATGGAAATTTTCTTTTTCATAACTCCTTATGACCCCTATAGATGGTATTATTCCCAAACTAAGGCATATATAACATGTTTATTAATGTTATTAAAGTAAAAGGGTATATATTGGATTCAAAAAAACTTTATGTGTGAATAAATGACAATAAGTGATGTCCTTTTAAAAGTGTTGTGAGGGGAACTTTTGAAATTTCTTAAAATAATAATTAATTTTTTTATTAATTGTGATGTGAAAATGTTTCCAAATTGATAATATTATAATATAATATGACTTTTAATCAAAATAATATCATAAAATAAAATTTCTACATTTGTAGATCAAATTTGTACACAAATTTCTTTGTTTTAACACTCAATTAACCCCTTTTAGACTTACCATGACAACATCGTTTTTTACACTTTGAGGGTAAAAATAGTTACTATAACTAGAAAAAAGGCCCAATAATGGAACTTAATATATATTTTAAACCATAAATTAATCATGTGGATCCATAAAATATTTTTAATAATTTTATATCCTTTAATAAATAAATAATTATTATAAAATATCATTACTGTCAATTTTTTTTAACTATTTATCACTTTGGATTCTAAAACATAAATAAAAAATGAAATATTAGAATAAAATATTTATTATAACCTTAAAGTTTTATGTAAATAAATATAATTAGTGTATAACATTAATAATATCAAATTATATTACTTTTTATATCATTTATTTGATTTTTCCATTAATAGAATAATTATTATGTCAGTGTTGTGTAAGTATTTAAGGAAATTATTTACTCCCTAAAAATTAAAAATAATATATCATGAAGAATATAAATAAATTATAATTAATATTAATATTTATATATTAACATATCATATTTTTATCCCCGTGTTAAATATATTATATTTATTAAAAACAAAAATGTGACATATTTTACCTTTCATTACAATTTTTTTTAAAGTTCTAATCACATCCAAATAGAAAAATGTCCATATAACAGAATATTGGATAATTAAGGATGAAATGGAGTAATAATATAAAATTAATTCAAGTATTAGATCCATTTTATAGTCCTTACCCTATTATTTTCATCCCTTAATTACATGATTTCTTTTTATTGTGGTGAAAAAAAGTACTTTTGTTGATATTCATATTGTCCAAAAAATAAAAGGGTCTAATATAAAAATATTAGAATCTATAATTTAAAATATTGAATACATTTTTCAAGATTCAAAATCCAGAAGTGTCATAATTTAAATTAAAATTATTCTGAAAAAAACAAGATGAAAATTTGTTTTTCAAAAAATTGCATTTTTAAAAAATAAAATCTTTTTATACTAAAATAAAGTACACAGTACATTTAAAAAAACATAATTAGATTATTTTAAAAAAATTAAACCATTGAAATTTTAAAACTAATGAATAATATAATTTATCTGTGTAATAATTTTTAAGGAAAATTTGATTTAAAAAAATTAATATTTTTCATTATTTAATAGTGAAAAAAATATTCCATAAGATTATAATAATTACACCATTAGAAAGTTTTCTTATTAAAATGAAAAAATATATTTATTTTATCAAAAAAATTTCTATATGTTCTATAAATTCATTATATTATTCAAATATATAAACCAAACAAAACCCATTTTTGAAGAAAACATATCTTTAAAAAATAAAATTCTTATACTAAAAATAGAGTTCTTAATTACTAAGAATTAATAAATATATGTTAATTGATTATATCGATTAAATATTTCAAAAATTAGTTAATGCAATTCATACCCCAAAATTTAATTTCAAGGTTATAATAGTCCTATTTGAATAATAATCATTCATTTCACTTTTAAGCTTGGTGTTGTGTGACATGCATGTTATCAAACATATTGTCCTCTTTTAAAATCATAGTATATTACAATAGTAACACTAAAAAACACTATTCATGGGGTTTGTAAATAGCTATTTATTTTTCCCACAAGGTTGTAGTAGTAGTAGTAGTAACCAAAATTCATCTTCTGAGAATAAGGTTTTAATCTAATTTTCACTAGTTTAAATGTAAATAAAAAACAAGATTACTATGACTAGGAAGTGAATAAAATTATATTGAAGAATTTTGATGAGATAAAATTAATTGAGTTTAGGCTTTTATTCTATTTTTAATGATATAAGGGTACTTTAAAAATAAACCCTTTTTCTTTTTTAATTTTCTAATGAATGAGTTAACAATACTTTCCCCATTTTCACCCTTGACTAACATTGAAAAAAAATGATAAAAATATACATAATTTACATAGTTGGAATGTTATCATTCTAATTATTGAATATCACAATGGCTATCCATTTATTCATAGAAGAACTACCAAATAATTTATTGAGTATCTCACAGTTCCAAATTAGTACACTATTTTTTCTGCACATGTTCATTAATCACCAAAAACCTCTCCACATGACACTAGACCACAAAAATTGTTCTGATCAAAAACCAAGAAGATGGAGACAAAAAATATTAATAAAGGAAATTTAAATAGTCAAATTTAAAATTAAAAAACAATCATATGCAATTAAAATAATCAAATCAAGAGGTGAAAACTATTTAATAAATAAAACTATATTCAATAATTTGATAAAAAAAATAAGACTCAAGAATAATCCTTGGTCACCTCCCCAACACCCAACCACAAAGGATTATACCCCTCTTTATTAGGGCAGTCATTTAAGAATAATAGTTATTATAATTAATGAAAATAAATAGAAAATTGAGAAAAATTGATGGGTATTATCCATAATGGGCGGTAGTGGGTATGTATCTCCTTTTCGTCTCGACAATATCACCTCTAATAATGATAACAAGCCACCATCATGTGTAGAATTATACCTTGGTTATCCTCTTTCAGTGGATTGACTCATCCTATAAAGGTCGACGACACTAGGAGTGGCCAAACCCTCATAATTTTACAAGAACAGAGAAGATCTTCATCCTCTATTTCCTTGGAATATTGACCTATATTTGAGTGTTTTAAATTTTGAGATAGTGGGAACCCACTATCTGAGATCATTGATATCTCAATACTCTTCAATGATATCAGAGTTTTTTAATTTTATTTTATGTCACATGTGCTTGGATGATGCATCATGGATAGATATCTCACATGGATTCCATCTAAATGCCTGAAATGATTAACTGGGGTGAAGCATGGAATCCACAACACTTGATTCCTCTATTTATAAAAAATTAGTGTTGCGGAGGTGAATCAACCTTCATCAAGACCTTTGGACCTCACAGTGGCCTAAGGGAGGCATATAGTACCTAGAATGGAATTGGTTATCCTCGAACGAGAACCACCAAGGTTATCTGAGGTTGAATATGTGATCCAAGGTATTCTCGATCTCGACAGTGTCCATTGCTCTTGAGATTGATCTTCATAGGTGTCATTTATAGTGTCTCATCTATGTTTTAGTGGTGGCCAATTATGTTGAGTGGTGGAGCAATGCCATCGAGCAGTTGTGGGATTTGTATGAGAATAGGGGTTGTAGAGTCCAGGTGGGAAATATAACTTGTATAAGTGATTAAAAGTACCGCATGACTCCTATACCACGTTGATGATTTAGTGAGGTTTTTATCTTGTTTAAAGATAAAATTGTGTCATTGACATGAAATTAAAGCTTCAATTGAGCCAAAGGATCCTACCACCATTGTAGAGTTCCATGTCCCAGGGAAACAATCTTATATTTGCATCATAGAGATTTCCCATGCTCTAGAGTAATACTTGTGCAATATATAAATCTATGGAGGCTCCTCCCCAAGGCTAATGCTTCCTCACTTCACAGGAAGGCCATATTATTGGGCAACATGGCCAGTCATTCCTCATGGGATGGCTTAGTGGCGTGTCACCTATTGGATTGGGGATAGAATTGGGATGGACAATATTTTTAACCCCTTAAAACTAGTATAAAATACTTAGAATTATTTCACAAAATACTCTTCAAAAAAATAAATCATTTAAAACCACCATTAAAATTCCTTTTCATAATTGTTTCAATTTTCTAATATTTTAATATATCAATGAATTACATGAGAATATTCATTGAAAAACATTATAATTTGTTTAAATAATTATATGAAAATATTATTTCATTAAATACCACTAAACTTAAACAATGATTGTTCTCAATTATAAAATATCAATAATAAATTTAACAGCTAACTAATGTTACAAAAATTTATTGAATTTTCCAAAAACACTCTTCTGATTTCATCCATCTCTTATTACTAAAGATTTATAACCTTTCTAGCATTTTCAAAATCCAACTTTTCCTTTTTTTTATAGCCTTATAATCTTGATTCTCTAACTCCACTGGTGAATGATAACTATTTCCTTAAACAAACTAATATGGGATCAATAATATATGTTTTTTTATGTTGTTTGATATGAACATAAGGTGTCTTTAAGCCTTTGGTTCCAATATTTTTGGTTTTTTAACCAGTTTCACCAAAATACCTTTAATCTCTTAGTAAGACACTTTAGATTGGACATTTTTTATTTATGGTATGGTGTACATGTCTTGTGGACCACCCTATTCTATTTAGGCATAAACACTATTACTTTGTTAAAAAAATGGCCCCCTCGGACACTGATGATGGCTATTGGCATTACAAAACTAAAAATGTCATTTGATTTGAAAAATTCACACACAACTTTCCCATCACCCATCTTGGTGGTCTTGGATTCGACCCATTTAGAGACATAATCAACTGTTAGTAAAATATATTATTTTCCAAGAGATAAGATAAATGGTCCCATAAAATCAATGTCCCATACATTAAATATTTCAAAAAAAAGATCAGTTTTGGGGAATCCATCATCTTTTTCAAATTTTTATAGAGAAATTATACTTTTCACATTTTCTGTAGTACTAATGAGCATCATTAAACAATGTAGGACACTAAATTAAATATTCCAATACATTTATAAATGTTATTTGAAGTCCATATTTTCTTCTATATGAATGTGAATGAAAAAAATTCAAAAACAAATTCTATTTCACTTACCAGTAATCATCTTCTAATAACATTATTGTTTAAAATTTTCCATTGAAATCAATATTCCTAGAAATAGAAACTTTATTTATACTTGGTTTCATTTTTTTTGTGACTTAAGGTGAGATGGTACACTATAAGTGGACAAAAAATTTACTATGTCAACATTCCAAGGTACATCACCTTTTGGGATGTAGATTCTCTCTGGGTATGTGATCATTATGTGAGCTCAGTTTTGGAATTTCAATTTAAAAAATGTTAAATATACTAGTAATGTGATCATGAACTTCATTTTCAACTCATTTGTTACCTCAATATACATATTAAACTCTTTATAGAGTACAATCCATCTCACCAACCTTAGTTTGGAATAAGGCTTCTTCATCAAGTACCAATGTGATTCATGTAAAAAATTACAACCATTATATTTCCATGTAAATATTATCTTAATTTATCTAATTCAAATACAACAATAATAAACTTATTTTTAGTGGTGGTATAAATTATTTGTGGAAAATCCAAGGTTCTAGAACCATATTTTATGACTTGGGGTTTTCGTTCAATTCATTGGGAGATACTTTCTCCTACAGCTTAGTTTTATACATCAAAAATCAACTCAAATGGGTGTTCCCAATTCAGGGGTTTAATTATCAGTGGTATAATAATTTTTTTATTTAACTCTTAAAACTTCCCCTAAAATTATCATTACAAAATAATCTTCTTTTGATAGTAATGATTAAATAGGAAGATAAATCTTACTAAATTTTTGGATGAATCATATGTATAATCCACATGGCCAAATAATGATATAATATGTCTCATTCAAGTGGGATATGGAATATAATTAATCACTTAAACCCTAATTTTATCTAACTTGGTTCCTTTTTGTGAAATTATATGACCAAACGTTGTTCCATTCTCAACTATAAAGTAACACTTATCAATGTTTAAAATTAGATTTTTATTACTGAATATTTTCAAAACATTCCCTATATTCAATAAGAATTGATCAAAGGACTTTCAAAATATAATAGATTCGTTGAGAAATAACTCAAGGTATTCCTCAATGTGCACTAAAAAAATGCTTACCTTGTACTACTGAAATATACCTAGGGATATTTCATAATCTGAAAGCCATCCTCTTATAAGAAAACTTCATAAAAGTAAAGGTGAATGTTTTATTCTCTTATTATTCTAGGAAAATTGGTATATAAAAATATCATTATAAACCATCCAAAAATAATCAATATTACCTACCTTCTAACCTTTATAAAATTTGGTCAATGAATGGGATGGGGAATTGATATTTTCGTGTAACTTGGTTTAGATTTCTATAGTCAATGCATACCCTCTAGTTATTTTGAACTCTCATTGGAATTAATTCAATATTATTATTTTCCATAATGGTCAAGCCAATTTTCATGGGAAACACATTGATGGGAATGACCCATTGAGATTAAAAAATTGGGTAAATAATGTTGGCTGCATATAGTATTTTAACCTCTTTTTTAAAATTATGCATAATCATGGGGTTATGTCTTTTATAGGGATGACTAACAGTTTGGGAGTCCCCCTTTAGCAATATTATGTTGGGTAAAATTATAGGGTCAATCCTATGAATGTATCACAGTCCCCATCCTATTGATTGGATGTGTTTTTTCAATACTACATCTAAGTATTTCTCTTGATCTTTGGACAAGTTGTTAGCTATTATCATTGGAAATTTCTCTTCCCTATAAAGATACACAAATTTTAAATCACATGGGAGGGGATTTAATTTCACCTTTTTGGGTTGATCTAAATAATATATTGAATTAAAATTCATTAATTCCAAATATATAAATTCATTAGTAAATTTAATAATATCAGTTTCCGCTTGTAAGTTATCAATGAATTCAAAGGATACTTATTAAATTTTAAAGATAAAAATTAATTATTTTTGAGTACACACTTATTCATTGGTGTTTTCACTAGAAATGTAATCTTCTACGGATAATAATTCTCTAAGACTGCCTAAATATTTAATGGGATCAATACCTTGTTCATGGGAAATTGTGAAGTGTGAATGATTGATCAAAGGGTTCCTTTTGGAGTTAATAACATTAATTTAAACCTTGTTGTTTCTTAGATAAATGGTGAGGGTTACTTCATGAACGTTGATTATCATCATAAAATTATTTAGGAATGGCCTTCCTAAAAGATTGGGTGAATTACCTAATGCTTTATCTTAATCTATTTTGAGCACATAATGATACCAAGACATAGTTATACATGAAATTAATATAAGCACCAAGATCACACAAAGAATTATAAATTTTAAATGATCGATAGTGCATGGAATAAAAAATTTCCCTCTATCTTTTAATTTTTTTGGATGTGGTGGTGTAATCATATATGATACACTTCTCATTAGGATGATTCTATCATTTACATCAATACCCATTCTCTAGGAAAAAAATCAATTCGAGGAATTTATTGTATTTTTTAATCATTCATATGGATTCCAAGATATGTATCTTAATGTAAAATTTTTTAAATTTATTTTGGATAACTCCTTGAAATATCACATCCCTTATTTTTTATAATTTTATAAAACTAGAATGGAATGGAATTAAAACATCATAATTTTCCTATTGTTCCCTTAATAATGGGTTTTAGGACTTCCATTTCTAAATCTTGTCCAAGAATCTTCATTCTTTTTTTGTCTCCTTCTTTAGGTATTGTGGGATGTTCTTCTAGAATCAATATAGAATTTAGAGAAATTAATTATTCTGGTTCAACATGAAATTCATTTAGTTTTGATGGAAGAATTTAATTTCCAAATCTTCTGATAATCATAATCATAATATCCTTCATATTTATAATCGATTGAGCTAATATCATTTCAGGTTTTTTAGAAATCTTGTCCTTGAAATATATAAACTATTTTGTTAGTTTAATTATCTTATCTTCAAGTCCTGGAACAATAGAGCACAAATATTTCGTTTAACTTGTTGGCCCACTATATGATTGCCAAAAAAAATTTTTTTTCTAAAAAGGTTTCTTTAATATTCAAGATTTTAAGGATATTAAAAATGATGTGGGTTCTGTAATTACCTCTAGAAATTTGGTTGATTGGAAAAAGGCGTCTAGAACTGTTTTTTTGACATCCATATCCTTGTTGGGATTTCCATTATCTCCATTATTGTTTTGTTAAAATTTACACGGTTGGAATGTGATTTGAAAACTCTCCATACCAGTATCTCATCACATTGATCAGTGTAATGATTTATGGAAGAATATATATCACATACCTGAGGTGGGGCCAATTTGTCTCTTAATTAATACATAGAAAATTATATTGTTAAATCTGTTTTCAAATAATCATTGTTGTAACTAGAGGTTATGAATTAGAACATTTTACCCCATCAATAACTATATTTCCTAAACCTATAGTGATGAACTGCTATGAGTTATTATAAATATTTCAAATCAGACATCAATCATGTACCAATGACTTATAAATCAAGTCCCTTCTATTTGTGGTGTTCTATATGTTGTGATAATTTTTTAGTAGTCCTTGGTAAAATAAAACAAGGAATTTTTTATCCTTAATTTCATGAGTTATCATGACTCTTTTATGGTGGTGTTTGTTGATAATATTCTAGTGTACTCTAGGATGATAGTGGATCATGAGGAACAATTGATTATAGTGTTGACAATCTTGTGGGAACATCATGAGGAACAATTGACTCTTTTATATTGTTGGAATGTGATTTCAAAACTCTCCATACACAATATCTCATCACATTGATCACTGTAATGATTTTTCGAAGAACATATACCATATACCTGAGGTGGGGCCAATTTTTCTCTTTATTAATTCATATAAAATATTCATTTTAAATATGCAAGCCAATTAATCTTAGTTATAACCTGGGGTGATGAATCAGAACATTGTACCCCATGAATACATCTCTTTCCTAAACCTATAGTGCTTAATTTAAATGTGTTATATGAAATATTTTAAATCCGACCCCAAGCATGTACCATTGAATTATAATTAAATTCCCTTTATATGTGGTGTCATATATTTTGCGAACGTTTTCATGGAGCCCTTGGTAAAATAAAACCAGTAATTTGTTCTCCACCATTTCATTAGTTATCATTAATTTTTTATAGTGGTGTTTTTTGATAATATTTTTGTGTACTCTATGATGAAATTGGGTCATGATGAATAATTGACTACAGTATTGGGAATCTTGTGGGAACATCACTTTTATAAAGAACATTAAAAATGTGATTTATCGATACAAGAGGTACATTTCCCTGGTCACATCATTTCTTAAAAAATGGAATTTCTATAGATCCTAAAATGGTAGTGGCCATTATATCATGACATCCATCAAAAAATGTTTTTGAGATACATAATTTTCTTGTCTTAGTGGGACACTATAGATTAATTGGTAATGATTCTATAATGACATACCTCACCAATGAAATCTTTGACATGGAATGGTATTCCATTACATCGGAGTAGATATTTCTAGAAATCATTCCAAGAAATCTAGGTTTTCATTATGTCAGTACCTAACATTATTTTTCATGAGCTAGGACACAATTATGTGGTAAATTGTGATGTATTTAGATAGGGTTTGGGATGTGTTAACATAATAGGAGATCATGTTTTTCCTTATGGATCACTATTTTTATGGGTGTATGATAAAAACTACCCAAAACATGATTTAGAACTGGCTATTACAGTCCATGATTTGAAGACATGACATCATTATCTTTCTGGTGATAAATTTATGTTGATTATAGATCATAAGATCTTGAAACACATTTTCACATAATGCGATATAAACTCAAGGAAATGAAGATGGATGGAATATATTTTTAGGTTTGACTTTGACTTAATGTATACACCCAATAATGGGAATTACATGGTGGATACAATGAGTAATAATTCATATAACTAGTTGGAAAATAAAATATCTAGATAAATGGAATATAATGTCTATTATACCTCAAATGCATTTAGATTGTGAAATTAAAGGTAACACTATAGTTTTCATTCGAGTCTATTATATTCTTGATTTATTTTCCCAAGAAGGGTATTCATATAAATCTAATCCTGAATGTATGTCCATGAGGTCAAAACGAAATTTTTGGGAGAACATTTAGGGATGAATTCTAGATAGGATATATGTACTCCAGTTTAGAGATCAAATTATTGTTCCTAATTGTTATGAGGAATAAAAATTAGATTCATACCACCAATCGTAGTGGAATATTCATCCAAGTATAAAACAATTACAAGGATTTGAGAACATAATTTTTTTGAGGGAATTAAGATAAAAGTGGGAAAGTTAGTCAAAAGATGCCTCATATATCAACAGGTCAATGAAGATAACCAATGAACAACAGGTTTGTATAGTTCTTTACCAATTCTCATGTGGAAATGCGAGAAAATAACTATGTATTTTGATACAGGTCTACAAACAGATTTTTATAAATATAATTTTATATGGGTGATTGTGGATTGGCTAATAAAGTCATCCCACATCATCAATATTTATGAGATTAAGGTAGCGAAACATAATTTTATTAATAGAATTTCTATTAATATAATTATTTCAAGTGGAATAAAGAACATATATCACATATAGGAACTAAAAAAATACTTTTTAAATGGTAATATATTTTAACAAATCCCTAAGTAATTTTAATAATGGTTAGAATGTTTATTTTACAATGAAATTTCTAAATTACAATAAATAAGGATATTTATTTAAAAGATAAAATTATATGAATTACAAAATTATTTTGATTAAATAATATCAATTTTTGGACCCATCACCTAAAAATGGTTTTACGGTATTTTTTGGGATTTTTTAAAAAAGTTTATTTTCTGTTAAAAACCTAAAATAACATTTTTATATAAATCTTATGAATTAATGATTATATGAAAATGAATTAATTATTATTAACCCTCATTATTGATCAAAATTTATTATTTAATGAAATACAACATAATGTGTTACATATAGAAACATATGCTTAACATTTTTTAAAACAATAAATTTAACCTTAAAAATTGTTTTAATGAGTTATACGAGTATCATATTAAAATTGATTTTTAAAACTTTTATAAATTGATTCAAGAAAATGAATTGTATATTTGGATTAATAAGGTAAATATTAGGTAATAAGACCAATTTTATTTTTTTATATAAAAAATTACCATGGTAAAAAAAGATACCGCATTACAAGTTAAATAGTGTAGTTGGTTAATGTTAAACAGGAAAGGAATAAAATACCTAAAAATATGACATTAAGTTAATGTTTGATGTGTTTATAGACTTTAAACCTCTTTTAAAACATTAATTATCAATCTCATTTGTATTAATTAATTCCACCAAAATGTGGTTGACATTTAATATAAAATAATAATTATTTAATCACTTTTAAACACCCCTCCTTAAGTAAAAATTCCACTCATCAACACCCCATATAACCGAAAAAGGATTAAATATCTTAAAATATATTCCCCAAATGATCCTAACCGCTCTCCCCATGTCCATGATCTTCTAATCGCACCTAAAGCCCAATTTTAGGTTCCATAAGGGGTCTCTCAAGGTTGTAATATTCAAGTTGTAACTTTCACAAACCTCCTCTCTTAATTTATTATTTATTTTATCTTATACTCACCAATTCCATAAAAAAAGTCATAATAACTCTAGTGTCATGTACATACTGGAAAATTATATTTCTAATGTAGTATATTATATCCATCACTTTTATTATCTTCTCTTATTCAAAGAAACAAATTCATTGTCCAAATTATGGCGGTTAACTATCTCCATGGATAATAAGTTTTAATTTTACAATACTACCTTCGAGGAAGGTCATAATAATATTATTATAGTCAAATAATATGATAAATTTATATTAATGCCTATTTAATCTTCATTATCTAATATATATATATATATATATATAATAAATAAAATGAAACTAGTTTGTGATGGTTGGAAAAACCAATAAAATAAACTAAACATTTATCATTAATGTTTTTTCAAACGAATCATCCTCATCTAAAAAATAAAACATAAATGGGACCATTTAAACTTATTTATGTGAATAAATACCATTTCATTTCACTTTTTTAGTTTCATTTCCATTTTAAAATAACATCCATAATAAACACAAACGAACCTACCATGAATCCATGAAACGAACACTCCCAGAACGATGAACTTGATCTTTATAACACATCTAAATGTTCATAAATAAGTATAATAAAATTATAATAAATAAAATATAGATTTAAATTTTTCTTAATTAATTAATTAATTAATGTAATTTTGTTTTTTAATACATTAAGGTCAAGTGTAGAACAAATTTAAACATGAGGTAAGGGATCTCACCGAACCAACATATTTCATTTGCGTAACGCTTTATATCTCTATTTTCCTCCAGTTATCTCTTCATTATTTTTATATATTTATTATATATTCTATATATATCTCCCAAATATATATATAACTCAATTTAACTTTATTCTATGGGTAAATACATTTTTTAATGGTTCCCTTCTTAATTCCTCATGATAAGCAACCACAATTAAAGGAAACTTCTCCATTTATTAATAATTATAAAGTACAACCAATAATATATTTTAAGCTTCAATAAATTCATAAAATATCAAAATTTAACATGAAAAACAATTTTAGTTAATTTCTGGTTTTATGAAAACAATTTTTATTTTATCCTATTTAAAGACTCTTTATTCTTTTCTTTAAATCTACACATAATTGATATGTTACCTAACCACTATTTTTAATGTATTCACATCAGTTGGAATTCATTATTCCTGATATATTAATTTATTTTATATATTAATAAATGATAATTATTTAAATCCCTTATTTCATGGATACCATTGTTATAAGCCCTTTGTTAATTAATTTTGACATGATTACAATACTGATTTCATTCGATGGATAACCCTTGTGTTTATTACTTATGTTTGAGTTTTTATATGGAACACATATTCATGAAAATGATGAAATTGGTCTTCCCAAATAGCTCTATAATTAATTGGGTAATATTTTAGTCTCATGAGATATCATGTATGAGATTCTTGGGTAAACCAAATCTATTATGCGACATTTTCTACCATGTAATATAGTCTTAGAAGTTGTCATTAACTAATTTCTATGTCATGTTATGATTCTTCCACCTTCCTATGTTTTCATGAAAAATTGATTCTATGTTCTATATTTTATGATTAAATATATTTATCCCTAATCCATGCCTTTTATAGTTTCATGTTATGACTTCTAACTCATTTCATATTCTTCAATCCCATGTTTTTTTAATTCCTTATCTTTTTAGCTTATCTAGTTTGTTTATATTTTCCCTAGGTTATCCTATGTAGTTATGTGAGCTCAAAGGTAGTTAGGATTTCATTAGGTAGATTAATAAATAGATTTTTTATTCCAATTTCATATTTTTAAATAATGTACCTAGTCATCAAAAGACACTGGACTTTTCGATCCTTCATTTGTATTTCACGGATAAATATTCTTAAAACCATGTAATCATAAGTGTAAAAACATGGGGTCACTGTAGTTGGTATAATATCATGATCAAGTTATTTTGGGAGATTAGGACTACAAAACATTAGTAAGAACCCTAGGGATAATTCTATCATAATCGATAACCTATATTGAAACCTAGAAAGATAAAATATAATTTTTATTTATAAGTTTAACCTTCAATTATTATAATTTCATTGTTATATTTTCAATAGATTAGTAATAAATCCCCTTAAATTTAAATTTTATTTTTAATGTCAATCTCTGTAAATATAAGAACCCATTCCAAAAATTGTAAAACCCGAGACTTTTATGTTATATAAATCATCAAAGCAATCTTTTTCTACACAACACTTGCTTGGCTTGCTTTACACGCAATCGCGACCTTCCTCGATAGCTTGCGTCGTACGCAATACCGAGTTTCACTAAACAAAAATATGCTATTAAAACTAGCCGTTATGAATAGTAATAACCACTTTTTGAAATTTTATAAATTTTATTTTTCAAAATGGACTTCATTTTTGGACTCAGAATATCGAAATTAGCCTAGGGTGAAATTTTGGTATTTTTCTGAAAACTTTTAATTTTTGATGAATAGTGAAACCACTAAGTGGTAGGTTAAAAAACTGAATTTTGCATAAAACATAATTTTACCGCTTCTGTGAATGGAATTTCAAAAATCCGACAGACACGGTTGATATCATTAAGTAAAATGTGGTTCAATGAGATAAAAATAATTTTTTGGTGAATAGTAACTTTTTACTTTTTTTATCGCGGTTAATAGTAAATAGGGTAACTAAGGGTAAATATGATATTAATATTACCCTAACACATGTCCTAATTATATTGGACAAGTGTAATTCGACCAAAAACAAACTTAGGAATAAAATATGACCATTTAGGCCCACTTGGATTAGATTAGGACATTTATTATTAATTTATTTAAAGAAGGGTTAAAATAGTTAAAATCAAAGTTTAATAAGTAAATCATTTTTAATATGGGGTTATACATAAGATAAATTCGACTATAAATATTCATTAGAAAGCTATAAATATTTCCTACATAATGGTATTTTATTTGTAATTTTTAGACATTAAATAATTTAATTTATTTATGACACAATGATGATGTAGTAATTATCTTATTAATGAAATATTGACAAACACCAAAATAAATGTAATTTGAGACTTTTTATGAATTACACTAATTTTATAGGTTATTATGATATATTAATGTTGATTAAATAAACTTTATTCGAACATATAATTCTGTTATGACTTTCACAAAAATCATATATCAAATAGTGTCAAAATTGACACAAAATAGTTTTTAAATCAAATATTATATTATTAATTGTTATTTTATTCCTAAAAATCTAAGGTTCGGCCAAATGACTTAGATAAGGATATATATATTAATAATAAACAATTTGGGGTTCGTTTGGCATGTTATAGTAAGTGTATTAACCATATAGTGAAAGAAAACAAAAAGACATTGTAAAAGTAAAATTATTTAACTTAGAGTTAAATCTAATTGATAAGGTTAAAATAATATCCTAAACTTGTCTAAATTCTATTGGGTGATAGGATTTCGACCCATCCCCACTTTAGCTTCAAAATAAGACCCTTTGGAACCATTATAAACCGATTTTGACTTTAATATAAAATAATATTTTGAGATATTCCTAAGGTGCCCCTCTCCTCCCTTATAAAAGGGAACCTCCTCCCCCTCCTCCTCACACCAATTTGAGCACTCAAGCTCGGCCAGTCCCTGCCATTTTCTCCTCTCCACTTCCCTAGAATAATCCTAGAGGTCCTGGTCTTCTACAAAGACCAATCTTAGTTCCCTAAGTGGAGGATTCAAAGAGGCGTTCCGAAGAAGAGGTAATATCCATTACCGATCTTTTCAATTTCTTTCTTCTTCAACTTCTTCTTCTTTAGTTGTTTCATGGTGAAGTAATAACATCAGTATTACTTACATACTGATATGTTATTATAAATATGAAACAACCCTAATTCACCTTCTATCCATCCTACGGAAAAATGAAATCACCGCGCGTGCGTACGAACGGAATACCGTCTCCACGCCGTGGTGTAATCTATTTTCCACCATCACCTTACAAGGATGAGTATAATGGTGTAATGAGTAACTATTTATGATTATTATAAAGTAATATTGATACTGAAATAATATATATATACTCCAATACAGTTCCACGATCATAGAAACGATATCATCACTCGTGCGTACGTACAGAATACCGTCTCCACGATGTGATGCGACTCGTTCTACATGATCATCATTACATAGTAATTATATAAATGAATTGAATGAATAAATATGATATATGTTACACTAATACCATTCTGAATATAAGGTATCTATAACCTTAAAAGAAGAATAAGAATGTATTCGGCAAAACACGCATAAGAACAAAAGGCAATAAAGACCCCAGTAACCAGTAACAATGAAATATTACTAACAAGAATCTAAGAATATGACCATATATGATATCATATAAATATGTATGATTCTGTAATAAGTCAATAACATTATTCAAACCATTATACAGGATATTCAGACACGTACAAAGCAAGTCGGACCTAAGGTAAGGGAAATATCACAATCTCATTTTTATCCGAGATTGTTTATTCGTAAGTATTTACTCGGGTGTATTTTATCATCCACATCCATGTTTCATCAAAATGTAATATTCTTTCCATCCACCTACAATTGTTTAAATCCATTTTTACCCTTCGGTGAGTTTTTAGTAATATGTATGAAAGGAATCTTTTGTCGTACGAGGTACTTTTTGACTTTTCCGACAAAAGTACGAAGAATGTATTTTTTAACTTATACGGCATGAATGGATTTTTAAAACATTATTTCCAAGAAGCTTCCTTTACAAGTTTTTAAGTTTATTTTTAATCAACTTATTATATTTTAAAGTCGTATGACATGTTATGAAAGGAAAAAAATGTTTTTAAAGTAGAAAGGATATTTTCCTCAAGAATGGATTTCAAGTATTTTATCAAAATTATTTTCCATCTAAGATAATAAAAGGGTTCTGTTTTTATCCCTTTTATTACATGGATTTTATTATGTTGTGATGGAAGCATTTTTATGAATTCTTTTATCTTATATGAATTATTTTATGATGTCATGTTTTTTAAGAATCCCATTTTTATTACATGGGTTACGCTATGATGTATGGTTTATGATTATGTGGCACACATAAGAAAAGATTCATTATAAGATGTGTGGGAACTATATCTCCCTCCAATTCATTGGGTAAAGATTTTATATCTCATGAGATAGAAATGGCTGTAATGGTAGGTTATACCGGTTCAGTGAAACAGGACTGGAACGAGGGTGACTCGGTTCAGAAAGGGATTTTGTCCACTAAGATAGTATTGGCAATGATTCATGACTAACAAGAAATGATTTTCAATGATTATGTGTGCATGCCACAAAGTTTCAAGTTTCATGTTATGATTATGGGGATCTCATTTTCACTTATATGATTTATTATTAATTTATGATCTCTTTTGCAGGTTATGATTTTCAAACAGATATGATATGATTTTTATTTCCTTTATTGCCCTTGCTGAGAATTTGAGCTCACCCTTTTATGTTTTCTTTTCCCCAGGTCAGGAAGATGGATATTAAGTAGAATATGCTAAGAGGGACCCTAGATATGATGAAATAAATGGGAGACACTGTAGAAGATTTATGAACCAGTTGTTTATGTTTCCCAGTTTCTAAAGACACTATACCTATACGGTCCTTTGTGGTTTTGTCATATGTTGTAATAAGTGTGCTTCAAATTTGAAGTATTAACAATGTATGTAAAGTATGGGTCGTTATAGTTCGTATCAGAGGCAAAGGAGGTAGGAATGTATCCGATCCTTGGGAACTCTCACATGTGAGCGTTGGACGAAGCATGACTCTCCGCCCAAGGGCTTCATGAGGAAATGGATGCCAATGGGGATGGTGGTGTGTCCCGTCCAGGGGGTGTAGCCGCCCATGGAGTGCCCTGATAGGTATCAACTATAGTCCACTGGAAGTAATTCCAGACCGTTATAGTTGGTATCAGAGGAAAGGTATAGTCAACCTTTGGAAACTAGGATGTGAAAGCCTTAGTAAGAACCCTAAGGATAAGTCTAAGCATAGAACACAATCTTAGTGTTTTAGAAATGGCCTTGAATAACCTAGGATAAGACCTTAAGCATGAAAATTTTATTCTTGAATTATGTGGTTTTCCTATTATAATTAGTGTTGCTCACACTATTCTTCTTGGTTTTAGTCAATGGCTGGAACCCGAAGGAACCGTGTTAATGCGGAATGCGATGGGCAATGCAATGATTGTCCCCCTGAGCAACCAAACGATATGGGAGCTGGAATGCAAAATCTTGTAGCCATGCTCACACAACATTCTCAAGCTATAAATCATGTAGGACTTCCAAACGAGCAAAGGAAGGAGCAACATTCTGTTGAATCCTTCATGAGGCAGCGTCCACCTTCTTTCAGTGGGTCTACTGATCCATTAGTTGTTGAATAATGGATTAGTACTACTGAAAAGATATTTTCAGTTCTTCAATGTTCTGAACATGATAAAGTCATCCTAGCAGTGTATCGTTTGGAAGGAGATGCTGATCAATGGTGGAATCTTATTAAGAATACGAGGCAAAGGGATGAAATTGAGTCTGTGGAATGGGACGAGTTCAAGAACTCATTTTTCAATAAGTACTTCCCTCGTATTCTCCGAACAAAGATGGAGAAAGAGTTCCTTGAACTGAAGCAAAGGGATGATGAATCTGTTGGTACCTATGAAGCAAATTTTACAAGGCTTGCAAGGTACGCTTCTGGTATTATTATCCAACCTGAGAGTAAGATCGATCGATTCTTTAGTGGCTTAAAACCAAGTCTTCGAAGGGCGTTAGCCATAAGGGACTTCAATAGCTATGAGGAAATCGTTCGATGTGCTCTCAAAGTCGAGATGGAGATTGGAGTAACCCATCAGTCACATGGGTTTGATAAGAAGAGGAAGATGGAATTCAAAGGAAAATCTAAAGAGCACACTGAAAAGAAGATGAGCTTTCCCTTATACTCAAAGTGTGGAAAGAAACATGTAGGGAGCTGTCTTAAAGGGACAAGTAAATGTTTTAAATGTGGAAAGGAAGTTCATCGGGCATTTGAATGCCGCGATAATGGGAAGAAGATGTCTAATGATGCAAACAAAGGAAGGGATACACAGAATGATCCTACTACACTTCAATGTTTCAAGTGCAAGGAGACGGGGCATTATGCCAATCAATGCCCAAATCCAAGGGTTGATGATGATGGTCGACGTCAACAAAATCTTAAGGCTAAAGACAAAGGAAAGTCACATGCAATTTCTATCAGCGATGTGGAGTACGATAACGAAGTGGTGAAAGGTACACTTTACATCCACTGTAAAGTAGCAAATGTTTTATTTGATTCTGGATCCACCCACTCCTTTATTTCTAAAGAATTTTCTAAGGGTATCACCGTATTACCTCAACAATTAGATGTTGAGTTATCTGTGACAACACCTAATGGCACAACAGTCGCATCAAAAGTTTATAATTCTTCTCCGATCGATGTTTGTGGGAAAGTGCTTCCTGCAAATCTTGTGATCCTTCCTTTAGTAGAATTTGATCTGATTCATGGCATGGATTGGCTTTCTCTACATGGAGCTCATATCAATTGCCAAAGAAGGGAAGTCACATTTCATTTTCCAGATCAATCTATGATCGTCTATCAATGCAAGGATGGACATAACCTTCCAGTGGAAATTCCTTCCATCTTATGGGTCTTGATTCCACTAAATGAAGGTTATTTATCTCAAATGGTTGGTGAGAAACTTACGATTAAGAATATGCCCATCGTACGAGAGTTTGATGATGTCTTTCCGGAGGAATTACCGGGTTTTCCACCAAATCGTGAAGTTGAGTTTTCAATAGAACTCATACCGGGCGCTTTGCCAATTTCAAAGACACCATATAGAATGGCCCCAATTGAGTTGCAGGAATTGAAGAAGCAAATCCAAGAGAATCTTCATAAGGGATTCATACGCCCTAGTGCATCACCTTGGGGAGCACCTATTCTATTTGTTAAGAAGAAATATGGATCAATGAGACTCTGCATTGATTATCGAGAACTTAACAAGATCACTATCAAGAACAAATATCCTCTCCCACGCATTGATGACTTATTTGACCAACTACGCGGAGCTCAATACTTTTCCAAGATTGATCTTCGTTCAGGGTATCATCAATTAAGGGTCAAAAGGGAGGATATACCAAAGACTGCTTTCTGTACAAGGTATGGACACTATGAATTTATAGTGATGCCATTTGGTCTTACTAATGCCCCTGCTATCTTCATGGATCTAATGAATAGAGTCTTTAGAGACTATCTTGATCAATTTGTGGTAGTCTTTATAGACGATATTCTTGTCTATTCAAAGAGCAAGGAAGAGCATGAAGATCACTTGAGAATTATATTGAAGACCTTGAGAAAGGAGAAGCTTTTTGCCAAATTTACCAAGTGTGAATTTTGGCTTCAAAAAGTTGCATTTTTGGGTCACATAATCTCAAAAGAGGGGATATCTGTGGATCCAGCAAAAATAGAGGTTATCGAAAGATGGTCAATACCAACAACAGTAACTGAGATCCGAAGTTTTCTTGGTTTGGCTGGATATTATCGACGTTTTGTAAAAGATTTTTCACGATTATCTAATCCACTCACCTAGTTGACTCGGAAAGGAGTTAAGTTTTTATGGACAGAGGAATGTGAAGAGAATTTCAAGGAGTTGAAAAGAAGGTTATCCAGTGCACCTGTGCTCACACGGCCTTGTAGTGGAGAAAGGTTTGTGATCTACAGTGATGCATCCAAGAAGGTATTGGGGTGTGTTCTTATGCAAAATGATATGGTGATAGCTTATGCCTCACGATAATTGAAAATCCATGAGCAAAATTACCCAACACATGATTTGGAGTTGGCTTCGGTAATCTTTGCATTAAAGATTTGGAGGCATTACCTTTATGGTGAAAGGTGTGATATTTATACTGATCATAAAAGTTTAAAGTATATTTTCACACAAAAGGAGCTGAATATGCGCCAAAGAAGATGGTTGGAGCTGATTAAGGATTATGACTGCTCAATCCATTACCACCCTGGGAAAGCAAACAAGGTGGCAGATGCATTAAGTCGACAAGACCATGCTAGTTTATCCATGATGAGGATCACAAAAGATCCAATATTTATGGATTTACAAAGGATAGATCTTGGAATTATAATGGAAGGGGAAAAATCTTATCTTTCTCAAATGAATGTTCAACCATCTATACATGTGAAGATTAAAGAGGCACAGAAAGAAGATGTCGAGTTACAAAAGAAGGTGAGAAATGTTCCTGAATTCAACCTTGATTGTGATGGGATAATAAAGTTCAGGAATCGGGTTTGTGTTCCTCCCATCCCCGAATTAATGAAGGAGCTGCTGGATGAGGCTCATAGTTCATCATTCTCTATTCATCCTGGAAGTACGAAGATGTATAGGGACCTGAAAGAGTACTTCTGGTGGGATGGCATGAAAAGAGATGTTGGTGAATATGTCTCTCGATGCTTGGTTTGTCAACAAGTTAAAGCTGAGAGACAAAAGTCTAAGGGGATGTTACAACCATTACCCATACCCGAATGGAAATGGGAAAACATCACTATGGACTTTGTCACAGGACTTCCTAAAACATCCAAAGGCAATAATTCTATCTGGGTCATAGTTGATCGTCTTACAAAGTCGGCACACTTCATTGCTATTAGAGAGGATTTCTCTCTAGATCAGCTTGCCAGGATATATGTAAAGGAAGTGGTAAGATTGCATGGAGTACCACTTTCTATTATATCTGATCGGGATCCGAGATTTACCTCGAAGTTCTGGAGAAGTCTTCAGCATACTCTGGATACATAGTTAAGTTTCAGCACTGCTTATCATCCCCAGACAGATGGTCAGTCTGAGAGAACAATTCAAACCCTAAAAGATATGTTGAGAGCTTGCTCTATGGATTTCAAAGGAGGTTGGGATCAACACCTACCTTTGGTGGAATTTTCTTATAATAATAGCTTTCACTCTAGTATTCAGATGGATCCTTATGAAGCTCTCTATGGAAGGAAATGCAGGACTCCAACTTTATGGGATGAAGTTGGGGAAAGAAAGCTATTAGGACCTGATCTCGTTGATGAAATGGCAGAAAAGGTCAGATCTATTCAACAACACATAAGATCAGCTCAGAGTCGACAGAAAAGTTATGCCGACAACCGAAGAAAAGACCTATAGTTTGAAGTGGGTGATAAAGTGTTCTTACGAATATCTCCCTGGAAGAGGGTTATGAGATTTGGAAAGAAGGGGAAGTTGAGCCCTAGATTTATCGGTCGTTTCGAAATACTGGATCGTGTTGGGAAGGTAGCTTACCGATTGGCGCTTCCACCGAATCTCTCTCAAATTCACGATGTGTTCCATGTATCTCTCCTGAGAAAGTACATACCAGATCCTTCACATGTACTCAGCTCAGAAGTTGTACCGCTGGAGCATGATCTTTCTTATGAAGAACAGCCGATAGAGATTCTGGATCGTAGCGAAAAAGTCCTACGAAACAAGACCACTCGATTGGTGAAAGTTTTATGGAGGAACCTCCAACTTGAAGAAGCTACATGGGAGCTTGAGGATATGATGAGGGAGAAGTATCCTCATCTGTTTGTTACAAAGTGACGAATTTCGAGGGAGAAATTCTTTTTAAAGGGGGTAGAATGTAACACCCGAGACTTTTATGTTATATAAATCATCAAAGGAATATTTTTCTACACAACACTTGCTTGGCTTGCTTTACACGCAATCGTGACCTTCCTCGATAGCTTGCGTCGTACGCAATACCGAGTTTCACTAAACAACAATATGCTATTAAAACTAGCCGTTATGAATAGTAATAACCACTTTTTGAAATTTTATAAATTTTATTTTTCAAAATGGACTTCATTTTTGGACTCAGAATATCGAAATTAGCCTAGGGTGAAATTTTATTATTTTTCTAAAAACTTTTAATTTTTGATGAATAGTGAAACCACTAAGTGGTAGGTTAAAAAACTGAATTTTGCATAAAACTTAATTTTACCGCTTCTGTGAATGGAATTTCAAAAATCCGACAGACTCGGTTGATATCAGTAAGTAAAATGTGGTTCAATGAGATAAAAATAAATTTTTGGTGAATAGTAACTTTTTACTTTTTTTACCGCGGTTAATAGTAAATAGGGTAACTAAGGGTAAATATGATATTAATATTACCCTAACACATGTCCTAATTCTATTGGACAAGTGTAATTTGACCAAAAAAAAACTTAGGAATAAAATATGACCATTTAGGCCCACTTGGATTAGATTAGGACATTTATTATTAATTTATTTAAAGAAGGGTTAAAATAATTAAAATCAAAGTTTAATAAGTAAATCATTTTTAATATGGGGTTATACATTAGATAAATTAGACTATGAATATTCATTAGAAATCTAAAAAGATTTCCTACATAATGTTATTTTATTTGTAATTTTTAGACATTAAATAATTTAATTTATTTATGACACAATGATGATGCAGTAATTATCTTATTAATGAAATATTGACAAACACCAAAATAAATGTAATTTGAGACTTTTTATGAATTACACTAATTTTATAGGTTATTATGATATATTAATGTCGATTAAATCAACTTTATTCGAACATATAATTCTGTTAAGACTTTCACAAAAATCATATATCAAATAGTGTCAAAATTGACACAAAATAGTTTTTAAATCAAATATTATATTATTAATTGTTATTTTATTCCTAAAAATCTAAGGTTCGGCCAAATGACTTAGATAAGGATATATATATTAATAATAAACAATTTGGGGTTCGTTTGGCATGTTATAGTAAGTGTATTAACCATATAGTGAAAGAAAACAAAAAGACATGGTAAAAGTTAAATTATTTAACTTAGAGTTAAATCTAATTGATAAGGTTAAAATAATATCATAAACTTGTCTAAATTATATTGGTTGATAGGATTTCGACCCATCCCCACTTTAGCTTCGAAATAAGACCCTTTGGAACCATTATAAACCGATTTTGACTTTAATATAAAATAATATTTTGAGATATTCCTAAGGTGCCCCTCTCCTCCCTTATAAAAGGGCACCTCCTCCCCCTCCTCCTCACACCAATTTGAGCACTCAAGCTGGGCCAACCCCTGCAATTTTCTCCTCTCCACTTCCCTAGAATAATCCTAGAGGTCCTGGTCTTCTTCAAAGACCAATATTAGTTCCCTAAGTGGAGGATTCAAAGAGGCGTTCCAAAGAAGAGGTAATATCCATTACCGATCATTTCAATTTCTTTCTTCTTCAACTTCTTCTTCTTTAGATGTTTCATGATGAAGTAATAACATCAGTATTACTTACATACTGATATGTTATTATAAATATGAAACAACCCTAATTCACCTTCTATCCATCCTACGGAAAAATGAAATCACCGCGCGTGCGTACGAACGGAATACCGTCTCCACGCCGTGGTGTAATCTATTTTCCACCATCACCTTACAAGGATGGGTATAATGGTGTAATGAGTAACTATTTATGATTATTATAAAGTAATACTGATACTGAAATAATATATATATACTCCAATACAGTTCCACGATCATAGGAACGATATCATCACTCGTGCGTACGTACGGAATACCATCTCCACGATGTGATGCGACTCGTTCTACATGATCATCATTACATAGTAATTATATAAATGAATTGAATGAATAAATATGATATATGTTACACTAATAATATTCGGAATATAAGGTATCTATAACCTTAAAATAAGAATAAGAATGTATTCGGCAAAACACGCATAAGAACAAAAGGCAATAAAGACCCGAGTAACCAGTAACAATGAAATATTACTAACTAGAAGCTAAGAATATGACCATATATGATATCATATCAATATGTATGATTCTGGAATAAGTCAATAACATTATTCAAACCATTATACAGGATCTTCGGACACGTACAAAGCATGTCGGACCTAAGGTAAGGGAAATATCACAATCTCATTTTTATCCGAGATTGTTTATTCGTAAGTATTTACTGGGGTGTATTTTATCATCCACATCCATGTTTCATCAAAATGTAATATTATTTCCATCCACCTACAATTGTTTAAATCCATTTTTACCCTTCGGTGAGTTTTTAGTAATATGTATGAAAGGAATCTTTTGTCGTACGAGGTACTTTTTGACTTTTCTGACAAAAGTACGAAGAATGTATTTTTTAATTATACGGCATGAATGGATTTTTAAAACATTATTTCCAAGAAGATTCCTTTACAAGTTTTCAAGTTTTTTTTTAATCAACTTCTTATATTTCAATGTCGTATGACATGTTATGAAAGGAAAAAATTGTTCTTAAAGTAGAAAGGATATTTTCCTCAAGAATGGAGTTCAAGTATTTTATCAAAATTATTTTCCATCTAAGATAATAAAAGGGTTCTGTTTTTATCCCTATTATTACATGGATTTGATTATGTTGTGATGGAAACATTTTTATGAATTCCTTTATCTTATATGAATTGTTTTTAATGATGTCATGTTGTTTAAGAATCCCATTATTATTACATGGGTTACGCTATGATGTATGGTTTATTATTATGTGGCACACATAAGAAAGGATTCATTATAAGATGGGTGGGACCTATATCTCCCTCCAATGCATTGGGTAAAGATTTTATATCTCATGAGATAGACATGGCTGGAACGGTAGGTTATATCGGTTCAGTGAAACAGGTCTGGAACGAGGGTGACTCGGTTCAGAAAGGGACTTTGTCCACTAAGATAGTCTTGGCAATGAGTCATGACTAACAAGAAATGATTTTCCATGATTATGTGTGCATGCCACAAAGTTTCAAGTTTCATGTTATGATTATGGGGATCTCATTTTCCCTTCTATGATTTATTAAGAATTTATGATCTCTTTTGCATGTTATGATTTTCAAAAAGATATGATTTGATTTTTATTTCCTTTATTTCCCTTGCTGAGAATTTGAGCTCACCCTTTTATGTTTTCTTTTCCCTAGGTCAGGAAGATGGATATTAAGTAGAATATGCTAAAAGGGACCCTAGATATGATGAAATAAATGGGAGACACTGTAGAAGATTTTTGAACCAGTTGTTTATGTTTCCCAGTTTCTAAAGACACTATACCTATACGGTCATTTGTGGTTTTGTCATATGTTGTAATAAGCGTGCTTCAAATTTAAAGTATTAACAATGTATGTAAAGTATGGGTCGTTATAAAAATCATGGTGATAGGGAATATAATGATTTCCCTAATGAGATGCCAAACCTGATGGGAACAAGATCTCAGAACTTCATGACAGTACTGGATCAAATGGATCAAGTTATGAATAATAACATGAATCATTTTTAACTCCCTCATTCCCCTAAGAAAAACTTATTCTCAGTAAAATAATTTATACAAAAGGCCTCTTATATTTTGTGGATTTTATAATCCACTCATCAAAGAATAATTGATTAACTCCATTAATAAAATATTCTCTATCCTAAAATTCATTGAAGAAGTAAATGTTGTGATAGTGGTCTATAATTTTGAAGTGGAATGTGATAAGTGGTGGAAAATTATAAATGAAACAAAATCTAGGGAAATAATTGATTCAATGTAATGGTAATAATTGAAGAAAATATTTTCCAATAAATACTTCCTGAAACCATGCATCTTAATATGGAGATGGATTTCCATTATATGATGTTTTATGAATATTAATATATTAGATCATATAATTATAACTTTACAATGATTTTGTGGTATACTTTCATAATTTTCATTATCATTCAATGTAAGGTGGACTTATTCTTTAGTGGTTTGAAACTAGGTCTAAAGAAATCCTTAGAACTAAAATGTAATATCGCAGTTTTTGAATGTGTAAGTAGATGAATCTTTGAATTTCCTAAGTGTAACCACAAGGTGCATAAAGTGTGTAAAATAGGTGCAATATGATAACCAATGTTAAAGTTAAATGAATAAACCCAGAAATAATGAAGTGGAAAAGAAGGTTTGGATTAGCAATATTCCTACTATGTAGTGATTTAACTACATAGAACACAATAACATTGTGAGCCAATGTCCTAAGCCAAGTGTTTTTTTGGGGAAAATGTGCAATAGAAATCGCCAAGGTATCAAGGAAGGGAATATTCTATCAAAACTATTGAGGTGGAGCCTAAAAATGATTTTATTACAAGAATAATAAACATACTGTTTGATTTTGGTTCTAGACATTCCTTCATAACTTACATGTTTAGTTACAATATTCAAACACCACCAAAAGTTATGGATGTTAAATTATCTATGAGAATAAAAAATGGAGAAATTATTTCATGTAATGTATATAACTTCTCCCCAGTCGATGTTTTTTTATTGAACCCTTAAGAAACTCTTGTATTATTTTTTTTAGTGGATTTTGATGCTATATTTTCCATGGATTGGATATATTTATACAAATCCTACATCAACTGTCAAGATAAGGATATCACTCTTCACATCCCTAGGTAACCTCCAATTCTGTACAAATGTAAGATAGAAGGTGAATCACCTTTAGAATCATCAACTCGAGAGTTGATAATATGACCTTATGAACAAGAATATCTATCTAAAATTATTGATAAAAATGATATTATAATGCTTTAATATATGAATATTATGAGGGTCTACACTAATTTGTTCCCAAAATTATTTCCCAATCTTCATCCTAACATAACATTTGAGTTCTCAATTGAATTTATACATAGTTTTCCTCATATATAAAATAAACGTTATATGAAAGATCATCAATGGGTTAGAATAATTGAAGAATTAGTTTCAAGGGAATATGAAAAATGGTTTCATATTCTCGAGTGATTCATTTTGGATTGTGTCGGTCCTCTTCATCTAGAAGATGGATGGATCAATGTGACTATGCACGAATTTTATCGAGCCCAAAAAACATGATAAATAAAAATTATCCCCTTCCACAGATAATTATTTGTTCGATCAAATGAATATGGTAATTATTTCTATAAGGATGACCTTCAGTTAGGATATCACCAATTAAAGGTGGAGAAGGAAAATATTTCAAAGACTACCTTTCTAGTGAGGTATATAAACTATGATTTCATAAGGATTCCCTATAGACTCACTAATTCTCTAATAGTATTCATTGACTTAATGAATAGAGTATTTATAGATTACCTAAAAAATTTGGTAGTCCTTATAGATGAAATTCTAATATACACCAAGATTTTGGAGGAGCATTAAGTGGATTTGAATACAGTTCTAGATACTTTGGTAAGAGATATACTATTTACAAATTAAAGTAAATGTGAGTTATTGATGGATGAATTGTAATTATTAGGACATTTCATCACTAGTAAAGGGATATCTATTGAATTTTCTAAGATAATGGAAATCAAGGATTAGCCCAAACCCACATCTATAATGGAGATTCATAGTTTCTTTGGTCTAGATGGGTATTGATGATGATTTTTGAAGAAAATCACATGACTTTTGAACCCACTATCTAAGATAACTCACAAGGGAGTAAAGTTTTTCTGGACTAGGTAATGTGAAGAATACTTCAAAGAGTTGAAAATGATGCTTATAACTACACCAATACTCACATTAAACACAAGTGGAGATCTATTCTTGGTATACATAGATGCATCAAATAAGGGATTATTATATATACAAATGAAAACTGATAGAGTAATAGAATATTCCTCAAGGAAGTTGAAAGTTCATTATAGAAACTATTCCACGCATGATCTGGAGTTGGCGGCTGTGATTTTCTCATTCAACATCTCGTGGAATTATAAATATGGGGAGAAGTGTGTGATATATAATGATAAAAAGGGAATAAAATATATATTAACATCAAAGAATATTAATATTCACCATTTAATATGGTTAGATCTCATTGAGGATTATGACTGATCAATCCACTACCATCCTAGAAAAGGAAATAATGTATAATATGATATAAATAGAATAGATCCTACAACATTATCAATGACGATGATTGAGATGGATCCAATATTCTAAGACATAAAAAGCATGTCCATGGGAATCATATTGTAAGGAGAATCATATTTCATTTCCCAAATTATTTCCCACCCATATCTTTTATAGAATATAAATAATTAAAAAAAAGATGATATGGATATTCTGAAGAAGGTGGAAGCTATCAGAAATGGTAAATCCATAGAGTTAAAAATTGACGAGGAAGGAGTCATATAATTTGGTTCAGGACTATGTGTACCATCAAATATCAAGATAAAGAGGGGTATTTTGAATGATACACATATATTGACCTTTTCCATCCACACAATGGGCATGAAGATATATCGAGATCATAAAGAGAATAATTGGTGGGTCAATATGAAGATAGATATCAAAAAATATATATCAATGTGTCGGGTATGTTAGCAAGTGAATAATGAACGGAAAAATGTCTAAGGTGATGATGAAACCATTACCCATTCCTATATGGAAATGGGAAAACATCTCCATGGAATATTTTATTATAATTACAATGACATGTAGAGAAAATAATG
Organism: Viscum album; assembly: GCA_963277665.1. Lineage (NCBI taxonomy): Eukaryota > Viridiplantae > Streptophyta > Magnoliopsida > Santalales > Viscaceae > Viscum > Viscum album. Next base: position 1,947,222,705 of record OY728147.1, on the reverse strand, counting down.
TTATATGGGTTGGTGTGGATCATCTTAAAAATAATTATCACTTTATTATGATTAGAGTGTCTATATTACTTAAATAAATTTATCGGATATACATCAATAAACTTGTGAGTCTACATGTAGTGCCATTATAGATTTTATTTGATTATGATCCATGATTTAACATCATATACTTGAAAAGCCTCCAATATTCCCTAAACACTGAGCTGAACTTCAATACGGGTTATCACCCCCAGACAGATGGCCAGTCTGAGTGGACTGTTCATACATCGGAAGATATGTTGAGTGCATAATTTTTGGACATCAATGGAGTGTGAGACCAACATCTTTCTATCTATGAGTTCTCTTACAATAAAATTTTTCACTCAAGCATCCAAATAGTTCCATATGAAGGCCTTTATGGGGAAATATTTTGATCACATGCATGATGGGATTAATTTAGTGAACACAAGGTTCCTATTCTTGAAATGGTTGAGGTAATGGTAGAAAAGGTGGATAAAACTCAACATCACATTTGTGGTTTTCAGTTATTATGGAATAGATATGTAGATAATCATTATTGGTACATGAATTTTGAGGTTAGATAAAAGGTATTCCTCCATATATAACCATGGAAGAGAGTCATTATATTTAGGAAGAAGGGAAATTTGTGTCATAGGCATATCAGAACCTTTAATATTTAGATCACATTGGAGTTGGGGAATAATGATTAACACTCCCACTAACCATGATTCTTGTGGATGATATATTCCAAGTATCCCTCTCGACTAAGTACCTACCAGGTCCCTTACATGTAATTAATTCAGAGGTTGAACAATTGGAAAATGATCTATTTTATGAGCTGTAGCCGGTGAAGATCTCATACCACAGAGATAAAATAGCATACTACAAGGCCACTAACTTGTTTAATGTACTATGTTGGAACATAAAATATGAATAAGTTACATGGGAACCATAGGATGTGATAAAGGGTAAGTACCCTCACCTTTTTTCACTTTAATACGTAAAAAATTCATGGGAGAAATTTTATAAGGGGTATGAAAGTAATGACCTAAAATTTTATTATTGGAATTTAACTTTTTATAATCACTCTAGATATTATAAGTCAGAAATATCACATAGATAAATGAGAAAAATATATTTAACATGATAATGTATTTTAATTATGTCTTAAGAAATTTTTATAATGGTTTGAATCATTAATTTTTTATGAAATTTCTAAATTTTACTATATAAGGTTATTTATTTAAAAAATTAAATTCCCATATTTATAGAATTTTTTTTATTAAATAAAATTCATTTTCTTTACACATAACAATAAAATTATGTTAGGGTATTTGTTGAAATTTTATAAAAAATTGATTTTTGGGTTAAAAAGTGAAAATATTGTTTTTACATAACTCTTATGATATAATTATTATATTATCATGATTTAGATTTTATTGACCCTTAATCTTGATAAAACAATTTTGTAATGACATATTATATAATTTGTAACATTAATAAATACATGGTTAACATTTTTGAAAACCAAGATTTTAACTGTTAAAAAATGGTTTTTATGAGTTATATGGGTATCACATTAGAAATTATTTTTAGAAATTTTATAAATTGAATAAATAAAAGTGTATTTAATATTTGGATTTAAATTTTCTAAGATAGGTAATTATGTACATTTCATTTTTTTTAAATAAATAATTCCACCATGGTATAAAAAACATACCATGGTATAAGTTAAATTGTATAGCGGGTTAAATTTAAAAGGTAAATTCATAAAATACATAAAAAACATAACATTAAATGGGTGGTTAATGTATTTATATACCTTAAACATAATTAATAATAATAATAATCAATCTAATTATTTTGAAAAAATTCCACCCAAATGTGTTCTGCTTTAAATATAAAATAATCATTATTTAATCACTTAAACCACCCCTTCTCAAGTATAAATACCACTCTTTACCACCCTCTTTCTCAAAAAATAATTGATTCCCACTATATATTTTCCAAAACATCTCTTACCCACTCTCCAATCCAACAATTTCTTCTTTTCTCACCCAAATATGAATTCCATGTTCCTTAAGGGGTCCTTTAAGGAGGTGATATTCAAGAGGAAACTTTCTCAAACTACCTCTCGTAACTTGTTTTCTTGTTCTACCATCTCCTAATATATTTCATATATAAAGAGATTATAATTAAAATATAATTTATATACTTTAATTTTATATATATAATGAAATATCTTATATTCATCTCTTTTATTATCTCCTCTTATTCAAAGGAATGACACCATTTTCTAAATTATGGCACTTAATTATCGTTGAGGATAATGAGTTTTCATTTTCAATTACCCCTTCAAGTATGTCCATATAACTATTATTAGTTTTAATTAATAGTTTAATAGGTATATTATAACTTATTTCCTTTCTATACATAATATTAAATAAAACGAAACTAGTTCGTGATGGTTAGAAAAACCAACTAAATAAACTAAACATTTATCATTAATGTTTTATCAAATGAATAATCGCTATGTCATAAATAAAAAGGATATATATGGTACATTTAAAATTATAAAAGTGTAAGAATACAATTTTATTTCAACTAAAGTGGTTTATTTTCATTTTACAATAACATCCATAAATATAATCAAATGAATTGACCATGAAACCATGAAACATACACTCCCGAAATGATAAAATTGATCTTTATAACTCATAAAAATGGTCATAAATGAATTTCAAAACTAAAATAAATAAAATTTAAATGGAATATTTTCTTAATTATGTAACTTATGAATACAATTTTATTATTCATGATATTAATTTCAAGTGAAGAACACATCAGACATAAGGAAAGGAATCTCTCTGAACTACCATATTTCATTTGGGTAACATTTTATCTCTCACATCGCCTCAAGTAATCACATTATTATTCTTAAATATTTATTATATAATATGAATATATGTTCAAAAATTATATGTCTATCTAAATTTATATTTTTTATGGTAAAATACATATTTTTAAAGTTTCCTTTCTCAATTCCTCACAATACACAAAACTAATTAAAAGAAACTTTTTACTTAATTACCCATTCTCATGTACACTCTATAAACGTTTTTAAGACCAACATAATTTCATAAAATCACTCAATTAACGTTAAAAAAATTATTTAATTTACGATTTTATGAAAACGATTATGATTTTATCCTCCTAAAAGACTCAATATTCCTTTCCATAAAACCACTCTTAAGTGACACATTAGTAAAGTTACATAACCACTATTTTTTTGTTTCCACTTGAGTTGGAAATAATTATTAACAATATATTATTATGTTTCCTTTATTAATTTACATGAATGGTTTAAATCCCTTCTATGATGGATACCATTGTTATATTCCAATAGGTTAATCATTATGACATGTTTATAGTTACTATTTCATTCCATGGGTAACCCTTATGTTTATTACATATGATTGATTATTTATATATAACACATATGCATAAACATGTTATATTGGGTGTGCCAAGATAGAGATGCATTGAATTGCGTAATGTATTAGTCTCATGAGATTTTATGTATGAGATTACGAAGTAAACCTAATAAATTATGGGACATTGTCCACAATATAATATATTCTTGGTAGTTATTATTGACTCATTTTTATGTCATGTTGTATATTTATTCCAACGCCCCATGTTTCCATGATCATAAGATTCCATGTTTTGTATATTATTCTTCCATAGGTTTTTTCATGACCCATTCCTTTTACATTATCTCATTATGCCTTCTAACTCATCTGTTATGATTTGATCCCATTTTTATTCACTTAAGGGGGTTTTTAGCTCATCCAATTTGTCTATTTTCCCTAGGTTATACTATGTAGTTATTATATCTCAAAGGGGGTTATGAGATGATTATAGAGATTAATAAAAATTTGTTTTCTTCTACTTTAATATTTTCTAATTATATACCTTTCCTCCCAAAGAAACTATACTTTTCTATCCTTGGATTACATTTCAGGGATAAATATTCTTAAGGCAATGTAATATTATGTGTAAAAATATTGGGTTACTATATCCAATATTTGGGAAGATTTGTTAAAACACTACATTCTGGAAATTTTAAAGATGAATGGGGTTCCAGTTTTGATTTTGTGTGATTGAGATTATAAATTTAGATATCATTTTTTAAAATCCTTATAATAATACCTCGTAAAAAATTTGACTATGGGAGCAGTTTATCATCCCCAAACAGAGGAAAAATCCAAATAGATGATCCAAAAATTATATGAAAATATTAGGGATTGTATAATGGATTTTTGTGTCTCATAGCATTAGTGGAGTTCTCATAAAATATTTTTTATTACGACTAAATACATATGGATAATTTTTAATCATTTTATTGAAGTCCTAGTCGTTATGCACTTTTTTGGATTAAAACATGTGAGAATTAACTTATCAGTCCTAGTTTTGTGAATGAAACATTGGATAATATTCAGATGATCAAAGAGGGAATAGAAATGGATTAAAGTTGTCAAAAATCATATATGTGTTTCCGTCATCAACCGTTATCATTTGAGGTGGGTGACCATGTTTTTATGAAAATATCACCATGTCATGGGAATTATCTTTTTTGTAAGAAGGGAATGTTGTATCGTCGGTACATTTTCCTTTTTGGGATTCTTGAATGAGTTGGTGACGTGGAATATTGATTAACCTTTCCACAAAGGTTCAGTTAGGTTCATAATGTGTTTCATGTTTCTCAATTGAAAAGGTACCAACGTAATCTTAACTGTACGATTATATGAGATCATGTTGATATTAAACTAGTTTATACATTGATTCCTGTGTTGGTTAAAATTGTGGATATGAAAGAGAAGAACTTGTATGTGGAAACATTAGTTTATTATGGGTTTTAGGGCACCAATGTTAGAGTTAGAAATAGACATGAAATAATGATAAGTAAAAGTTAAATAAATTTCCTGAACACTTCCTAAGCTCAACAGGAAACTTTCATCATGGGGGAAAAAGTTTAATGGCGGGATGAATATTTAACCCATAGTTTATTGTACATCAAACTTTTATTATGTAATGTAATCTTATATAATGATTGTGTTAATTTTCAGGAAGTTTGGTGAGGTTTTTTCATGTATTAGAGGTGTTTCTATAGGTTATGGGTGCATAGAAAGCACCAGTGGTGGGAGATATATTTAATTTTTCTTTTAAATAGAATTTCCCAACCCATGAAGGAATATATTAGATGTTAAATTTATATTTAATTTATATATATTGAAATAATAAATTACCCCATTAAGGATATTTCTTTGAAGATGATGTTGATCATATATAAACCCTTCTTATATTACCTTAATTTTATTTCAAAGTATTCAAGTGTAGAATATCACTAGTGATGATCCAAACATACTCCTTTGATCTCTTAAGATTTCAGATTTATTTCAAGGTTCTTGCACATTGAATCAATTGTCTCATGTTGTTCAACATGATCACTTCAAGACCCTTTATGCTTGATGGACTTCTTCTTGTTCTTGAGAGGAATATAGGATGAGTTTGAGAGAGAGATAGAGTGTGTGCGAGAGAATTCCATTATGTGGAATGATTTTTTATTCTCAATTTATGACTTACTCAACATAATAGAAATAACCATATATTAATAGAAATTGAGATTTTGACAAAATATTATATAATTTCATGTCGAACCTTAAATAATATAATAATATTTATAAAACACAGTTGAAAAAACATTAATAATAATAATAATATATTATGGTGCGTGCTGACTTGCATAATAGAAAGTATTATTTAACTAGATGGTAAATTAATATTTGTAACTAGTAGTGGTCATAGTTAATTAGAACTTCTAAAAATTTAATTAATACTTGAATATATATTTAATAAAATATTTCATTCATATATAAAATTTTTTGATCGATAAAATCTAAATAAAATTATTCCTTAGTCTTGAGAATAATATTTAATATACTAATTAAACTGAAATAAAATGTAATCGAGATCCACTGAACCACTTAGTGTGTGAACCTCTAGGATTGTTTCTTGTGAGAATTATCCTGGATCACATATAGTCCATGATTAATGTATATAAATAGGTCATGGAACCCATGATAAATAAAATAAAGTAAGAATGATGATAACAACACATGAATGCTTAACATTTAATATAATTTCATTAAAAAAATATTTCATCAAGAAGGTTTCACATATATGTCACCGACCTATATGCTTGATAATTCATTCTTTGAATACCTAAAATAAACACATCATTACACAATGGTCATGAAATCTAATGGGATTTTTCTATTCCAACAAAGTCTTAAGATATCATCTTTTATACTGATGGAAGGGATAAATCCTTATATAATATATCCATTAATATCATTACATTCCTGATGCACCCAACACAAGATACATCTCACCAACATATCATATGATGGTTTTCATCACCGAATATATTTTTATGAGTCATGACTTGCATTAATGATAATAATAAAGTCCGAGGACCATTACACATGCTCACAAATAAGAATATTTGATGACACCAAAACACACAGAATTCAGACTAGTGAGTCTTTTCTCATAATCTATCATCTTGGAGATTACAAAGTGTGGAATTAAAGAGAAGAATCCTCATTCACTTATGAGTACTCAATCCTGACAGTATATATACAATTTTCCCTACCATAGAAGGTTTTCCAACTATTGAACAATATTTAAGAATGCCATCATAGAATCTCAAAGTTATCATCATAGTCGAGAAATACTATGACCTTATCATAGAGACTGATACTCTAGAACATTATTATATTTAATTCATGTTGAATAATGAAAAATATGTTTTAATATATTTCATTAATATTGAAATTGTTGAATATACAATTAATCAAAGTAGAAAATTTTGTTCGTAGGAGATAAATCTAACGAACTCCCACTCGGACTAGAGCCAACTGCCTAATACTTTCAGTATTCTATAAGTCATATGAGAATCATGTTTCTATTGATTTAATACTTTATTCACGGTGTTTTTCACATTATATTATATGGAAAAATTACTCACATTAACTCAACTCTCTCAGAGAAATATCTCAAGATATGTTTCTTCGAAATTATGTGTTTCATCCCTAATGTGACCTTGGCTTTGATTCCAGAGTCACCACTAAATTATTAACACAATAGAGTGTGATATGATCTTTAATTATATGTACCATTCCTTGTTTTTTAGGAAGTTAATAATTCATATATTTTCTTTAGCTATATACGAATCCATAATATACTCCCACTCTTCTATAGAATATACAACTATAACCAATTTTGTGCTCTTAAAGCTCACAACACCTCTCTTCAAAGTGAATATGTATCTTGTTTTCAATTTTTATATCATCTTAACAAGTTTCAAAACTAGTATCTGCATGTCTTTCAATTACTAGTTTATCATACCCTACATAGACCATGAACATATAATTTATACACATTTTGTACTTAAGGATTGTCTCTACTACCATCCAATGGAGGTCATATGGGTCTTCATGATATTTTTCTACCACACATAATTTATAAGATATATCTAGCCAAGTATATAGCATGACATAAATTACAGACCCATTCACTGGTGTGTATAAAATCCTTAACATTCTTGGTCTTTCCTTAGCTATTTGAGGATACATTTTCTCAGAAATAGGAATTCCATATGACTGTGGAAAAAATACACTCATTGATAATTCCATACTAAACCTCTTCAATATCATGTCAATATATGTTCCTTAAATTGTCCAAAAATATTACTTGATATATCATGATTGATCTTGATCCCATGAATATATGGCATCTTGTCTATGACCTTCATAGATAGGAATTAATTCAACTAGTCCTTAATAGACTGTAAGGCTAATATCTCATTTCCAACAAGTATTATGCCATCAAAATGTAAAATTAAGAAAATGATAACAATTACACTATACTAATTATTGAAAAAAAGGTCACATTCATTCTTTATGAAAACAAATTATCTTATAGATTCATCAAATATAGTGGTCCATGAACTAGATGCTTTCATTAATCCAAAAATGGAATACTTTAATTTTCAAATCTTTTTAGAGTCCTTTGGAGTCACAATCCCTTTGGTTTATGTTATATAGACATATTACTAATGGTTCCCCTTAAGTAAGATTATATTAACATCCATTTTTCAAACTGGGTTATTATAAAAGGCTATAATGGAAAGTAGAAATATACTGATTTTAGCATTGAAACTGGTGAAAGGGTATCATAATAGGGAATTACATTATGTGTATTAAACCCTTTTAAAAATAGTCATGTCTTATAGATACCGACTTGTCCTTTCATGTTTAGTTTCTTCTTGAAAACCCATTTACAACCTATAGGATTTACATGGAATCTATTTTAGAATTCATGGATTCATTCAACATGGAAACATATGTTCCACTTATGACTTCCATGTAGGTTAAATGATCATTATTATAAAATAATAATGATTCTCTATCCTCAATTACTATAAAAACATCCCGTTCCGATTCTCTAACCTCTCTTATAATCCTACATATTTATTTTGTCTCTTAAACTAACTTTTCATCGATGATGATTTTTGGAATCTGTTCTTGTACTGGTTCTTGTTTATCTTGATCCTAGACTTCATAAAAGTCTATCTCACTCCCACTATCTCCTTTATATTTTTTATTACTCTCATGGAACATAGAATGTTTTTTCAGTATTAACTTTTTTTCTAAGAGTTTGTATAGGTAATATCAACTTTTTTCCATGTGGTATCCAGTAATGGAACACTTTATTCCTCTTGGTGAAAGTTTGTTACCTATAGAGGCCTTAAAAAAATGTAAATACACCACATATGTAAGCAAAAAAACATGGTTTTTCTTACACTCTAATGTCTGTATGGAATATTATTTATCGATTTATTTAGTAATTGGTTTTTCATGTCAGTTTTTGTTTGTAATGTGTATCCCCTAAAGGATAATTGAAGATTCATTTCACTTAAACCATTACATTAAGGTGTATATATAGGCGTGAAATTTGATAGGATCCCAAAATCTTATAAATAATCAATGAAATTTTGATTATATATTATACTACATGGTCGTAGTAGTGTTTCTTGATCTTATTACCTTTCTGGTTCTCATATTCATTATTTTATTCTTTATATATATCAAAAATCATATTTATACCGCATTAAGTAGACATATCCACGTCTACTAAAATAATAATTAAAAGTTTAATGTAGTACCCAACCCATGGTTATATAGGAAATTGTCTACACACATCAGTATCAAATAATTCAATAATATCATAATCCATTTCATATTACCCAATAAATGGTTCTTTTTTAATTTTTACTTTTAAACATTCATGACATACACCAAGTGGTTTAATTTAAAATAATTTAAATCTCAATATTTGATAAATTTAGAAAAACATTTTATCTTTTATATGGCATAGCCAGTGATTCCAAAGATGGGTGTGGTATGTGTCTTGTGATGTGGTTTTTCTATCTATTTCCATTATTATTATTTGTGTATTCTAACATATAAATACCATTATTTAAATAAATCTCACCATAAAAAATGAAATCTTTATAAAAGTAGTAACATTTATATCCGAACATGAAAATAAAACAATCTGTATCATGTATGGATACATAAATAATATTTTTGGTAACAAATGGTATTAAATAAAAATCCCTTAGAACCAATATCATTCTAGTATGTAATGTTAGGTGTTAGTGCTTTATAGCTACAATAGTATGTTTAAATCTATTGAATTCTCATATATTGACCTCCCCTCTATCCACCTTTCTTAATATAATTGGTTCCTATATTTGAATACATATATGAGATCCATGGGAATTATATAATATCATGCTCCCTTGATTTCACCTAGATTTTTATCTTTTTGGAAGTTCATGAAGAATCATTGGGATTTGACAACTTCACTTTAACTATTACTTGTTTTCTCCATAAGTATGAAAGTATTCTCACACATCACCTCCTTATATACATGGATAAAAAGAGACAGTATATCTGGTAGATAGTTCTCAATTTTGTTCCTATTAAAACATACAAAAAATATAGAGAATCTATGAGGGAGTGACTCCAAAATGAGATCAATTTATAGTTCATTAGGGTATATAAACCTAATATACTCTAGGTTCTCTATGTATCCAATGAGTTTGACTGCATTAGGATCTGCTAGTGTGCCCTCTCTAGGCATGATTTTGAAAAGAAACACGGAGATCTCCAAACATTATTTTGTAGATATCTCTTAGTATAGTCCATGGAGATGATCAAGAATTATATAAACATCAATGTTTTCATGGGTCATATTAAGTTCATAAGAAATAGATAAAAAATTAAACATTGAATTTTTAACACATTATTGATATGTTTTCATTGAAAATGAACACTTCGTCACTTGCCTCCTTAGAAAGCAGATCAGAAATAGAGGATTATACCCAAATGGCCCGAAGGCCTTCTTTTTTATTTTATTATGGATAAACCCCCTTTTAAAGGTTGAAGGGGAACCTGTACATGACCCATAGGCCCAAGGAACACGGCCCGAAAAACCCACAATACATGACCCGAAGGCCTAGAAGAAAACCATGCCCAATACAAGACCTGTAGGCCCAACCCACATGAACTGCCCATCCCCATATTTCTACATCATTGATCACCTAGCTCCCCACCTTGAATTGCTAATTTTCTAGCATTTCTCCATAAAACGCTGCACGGTACCTAGTCTCGATAGAGGATTCCATACCCTCTCATTCTTCCAATCTAGTTAGATCTGCATCTCGTGGATGTTACTATTGTTTCTCTGATCCCCTTATGGGGCCTGCTCTATTTGAACTGGGATACTCCATGGCTTACGTGACCCTATGTCCCTGTGGACCGAAGGCCCTGGAGACCCATAGGCCGAAACTGGTGGACCGAAGGCCCAGATCGGGTGAATAGTTATGGTTGCTACAGTACCAATCATTGACTTCTAAAGTAATACTTTAGTACCCCTATAATCTTGCCTCCACCCAATTTTGAACTCGGGTCTCTTGGATGCCAACATGATCCCTTACCACTCGGGTACGAGGTCATCGGCAAAAAAAATGTGGTTGTCAATTAAGTCCCCCTATTTACCTGTATGGTGGGTCTAACAACCCAGGGAGTACACGTTCCCCAGCTACGAAATGGCGTTGAATAGAACTATTCATAATATGAACAGTGTCCGAGCTTGGCGGGACTTGAGACTATGCTAGTTCCCCCAAATAGTGAAATGGTCCAACCGTTGAACCACTCGACTAACGCCCTGGGGGCCAGAAATAGAGGATTATATCAAATTGGATTTCCATTCATAATGTAGCACAACTTGAAGGTATCTGAACCACTCCTAAAAGTTACTACCTATGATGTGATGGTCTTTATATAATATATTTGTCATTGATAGTGTGGATGATGAACATGTAATTTATTCTACAATTTAAAAGTGAATATTATTAGAACATTTATTGATTACTGATTATGTGAGAAATAATAATAATTAAAATTTCATTAAATCATTCACTATTTTATCATGTCCCTAGAGACCTCACAAATAAACATTAAATATCTATTTTATTGGAAATTATATTATAAAGGATCAATATTAACCTTCACATAATGAAAATAAGGGTTGGCAAATCTATTTTAAGGTATTTAGGTTGGAATGTCTTTCCAACTGTGGTCTTACATCGTCTTGATCTGTTTAGTGGATTCCCCAATCAATAAAATATTTCTTTAATTTCCTCAAAACATTCCTCCAAATTATAAAATGTCTTACAAGGGATACTACTATTGACTTAAAATGGTTATGTCAACCCAAAAACATCATTATAACTCCCCTCATTAAATTCGTTGTCCCAACAATGGTGGTCAAACACATTTTTCTATTGGGTTTGATCCTTATCAAGTAATGTAAGGACAAGTATTACTTCATATATATTTAAGATATTTTAATCTATTATGCATAAATATTATCTTTTTTATCCTTTATATAATTTGTTAATATTAAGAATATTTTACATAATTGATTAACCATGTTAGATAAAACATTTACACATAATCCATTTTTTGAAATTACATCTTTTCACATTAAAATTTTTTTAATTTAATAGTGGTCATGGATACATAAAATAAAAAACATTATATGTTATAAATAAATAAATAAAAAATGACCTGATCATGATATTATATAATGGTTTATTTGTTTAGAGGATAGAAAATCGACCTTTGACTAGGGTGGAATTTCTTGTGCTGATCATGGATTGAATTACAACATTCAACCTACACAATTGTGTATCACCTAGGTTGGTATCAATATTGTTCCATCTTGATCCACCTCCACACACATTGGGATACTACATTGATTAGAAGAATTTAAAACTCACATGTTTGTGGTGGGAACCATATAATTTCTTGTGGAAAATATATAAAGAATCATGGACACACATTTCATAAATAATAAGGGAGTGAGGGGTTAAACAAAAACCATCATATTTAATTTAATATTAAATAATTGAATCCCCATTTAATAAATTAAATTATAACATCCAACACATACAAATGTCATGGTTATGGTCATGAATAGTCATACATGGAATATAGACACCAATGTAAAATGGTTGATATTCATTTTTTTCATTATTTATTATTGAGATAAACACATTTTCATTAAATAATAAATTAATTATTTCTATTGAATTTTAATTATCATCATAATTTATTTGGAGATACCAATAATTAATGGAATTCATGTAAAATAAATGGGAGTACTAATAAACATATATTTATTAGAATAAATAAATTGATCATTTAAAATTATTTATTTTCATTATTAAATTTTCAATCACAAAATGTGAAAATAAATAACATAAGGTTTGAATAATAGAAATATAAATTTAATATAATTTTGTTATATACTTTTTGTGAGAATACATGTGTTGTACTAAAAAGTTACATGTTTTGTAGCTCAGTTTCTGTGTACTTGGTTTACAGGCATGGGACATCAGTCATTTACCCTGACTAGAATATAGTGTGTGTACAAGAAATATACATTCCATGTATCACTCTTGCAATATGCCTACATAGAAAACCTAATAATTTACTGTGTTTCTCCCTTGTGACTACATGACATGTATAGACCAGCTACACACCGTGTATCACTACTATTATGTGTCAGCATAACTCGCTAAATTCTTCATCGAGTATTTCAGATGTAGGAAATGATGAACTACACACAATGTCCACTTCATACATGTAATATACATCATTAATGATCTAAAAAGTTATTCTCATGTGGTTTTAACATTTATAATGACCACACAGATTGTGAAGTATTTACCACTAACCCATGTAGACTGCCAGATGTATATGCAAGCTACACACCGTGTAATTTGACAACTAATATTCTAGACTGGCTTGGCCTATACACAGTGTTCAATATATTCACCATGTTTAGTTACTTCTTGGTATCTTGTCGATCTCTTGGAACATCTGGTTGCATTGTACATGGGTACACATTGTGTAATCTGTCTACACAATTTGTATCCCAGTATTACTATAATAGGTTCATGGGAATTTCTAAGGTCATCTACAATCATTATTTATCTATTCATAGGCCTTTAAAAAAATGAATATTTATCAAATAAATGAAAATGTAAAAAAATTAATTCAAATATTATTAAATAATTAATAAAAAATATCCACCATGATTTTGAAAATTGATCAAAAATCAAATAAAAACTATAAATTTAAAACATGACCACTATGATACAACTTGTAGGTTTCAGGTGTAGTGGAAGTACCAATAGTGGGAGATATATTTAATATTTATTTAATTAGAATTTTTCACAACCGAGAGAGAAGATCATTCATGTTACATTTATAATTAATTTATTCAGAAGAAAATAATAAATGAAATAAACAAGGATATTAATTTAAAGATTGTGTTGATCTTATGTAAACCCTTCTCAGATTACCTTTGTTGTGTTTAGAGGATTCAAGCAAAGAATCCCATTATTGGAGATACAGACACACTCCATTGATATTTGAACATTGGAAAATTTTTTTCAGGTGCTATCCTGGTAAATCAATCATTTAGTTGTTTCATCCATATTGATTAATGATTCTTATGGATTGAAGGAGTTCTTCTCATTCTTAAAATTAAGAAAGGAGGAGTTAGAGAGAGAGAGAAGTTTGTCATGCATAATGATTCTATATTCTCAATTTATGACTAACTCAACACAACAGACATAACCATATATTTATAGGTCCTAAGGTTATGGTAAAATATTATTTAATTTCATTATAGACCTTAAATAATATAACAATCCTTATTAAATGTCATGAAAAGAATAATAATAGTAATAATATTTTATGGAACACATTCATTCTTACACAACATAAAATATTATTTATCTATATTTTAAATTAATATATATAACCAAAATAAGGCTTTCTTCATTCGAACTCTTTTACATTTTTTAAATACCCGAATAAATATTTTATTAAATATTTTATTTATTAATAAATATTTGAAATAAATAAATAAATAAAAATTTAATTATTCCTCATTCTTGAGAATAATTGTTTTTCTATTAATTAAAATGAAATAGAATTTAATCTAGATCAATATGGACATTTAATGTGTGACCCTCTAGGATTTATTCACATTTTCATTTGTTGTGATCACCTAAAGTAAAAGATTACTATATAGAATTGGGTCAAGTCACTCATGAGAAAGAACTGAATATTGCAATTATGAAAACCACATATGAAAATTAATTGCGTAATATAATACCATTGTCACAATATCCCATGAAGAATGTTTCACATCCATGTCAGCAACGTATTAGCTCGATACATCTTTCTTTGATTATTTGAAATAAAAACATCAGTACACGATGACCATTGGATTTAATACAATGGCTTTATTAAAATAAAATTTCAAATATATAAAATTCCATAAATATGGAAGGGACAAATCATTCCTCAATATATCCATTAATAACATGCCATAAGTTACACACCCAATATACCGTACTTACAACCAACATATCAAATACTGGTTTTTGTCAATAAATCCTAGTGCTCAATTCATGAAATGCATCAATGATAATATTAATGTCTATAGATCATTACACATTCTCACATATAGAATTATCCAATTAAATAAAAACATGAAGAATTCTTACTAGTGGGTCTATTCTCATAATCCCCCATATTGAAGATTACCAATTATGAACTTCGTTATAAGAAGCCTCATCCACTTATAAGTACTCACACATTAATGTATACATAACATATGCCTTATCGTTGTATGTTTTACAATTGAAAACTATATTTACGAATATAATAATAGAATCTATAGGTTCTCATCATAGGGGGGAACTAATATGACCTGATCAAGGCGAATAATACTCTAAGGCAATATTATTTTGAAGTATTAAAGAACCATGAACAATAAGTAATAAGATATTTCATTAATATTCAAATATTTTAATATATGTGTAATCAAAATATAAAAAAGTTGTTCATAAGAAAAAAACTCCAATAATTTTAAAAGGGTCATAGTTTGTGCATGATTAGTAAAAACTATGAACGACGTCTACAAAACTGTGAAACAATTTTTCGAGGCCACTAGGTAGACGCATAGTTGGCACATAATTTATCCAAACCGTGTGAGTGCCAAGTGGAAACCGTGCAATGGAAAATATAGGAAAAACACACTTGGTGAATGGTTTGTCGAACCATTAGAGCCAACCACACAAGATTTTCGGTTTAGAAAATATCACTACATGGTTGGTACATATTTTTCTAAACTGTTCAACCAAATCCATTTGGATAGTTGGACTTTCTAGTAGAATTCACACAGTTGGTTCATGGTTTGTCAAAATATGTGGCCTAACTATGATACATGCATTTAATTATCCAAAAAAATGAATTTAATTTTTAATGAGACCCTAAATCCCTCATATTCACCTAATATATTAGGGTATTGAAATAATATTCCCCCAAAAGCACCTTTGGGGATTCCTTTCTATGTATAGAAAACTTTTGGGTAGTCAAAGTGGATTGGAGATCTATATTCATTAGTATGTTAATTTTTCTTCTTTCTTCTTATATCATATTCTCATCTATCCTAAAACTATAGATCTAGTCTCTAATGTATAGATATATGTTATTTTATGGGAATATTGATGATATACGATTGAATATATTAACGGTGTGATGATCCAATGACAGAACTATAAGTTCATAGTACAATCCTTAGTTAACACCATCCATGGAGAGGTCCGTTACATCTCTCTCAACTTCACTTTTTTGGGAAATTTAAGAATTAGTTTTTTGAATTTTATTATTGGACTTGAAAAGGAATTTATTATCATTTCGGAAAGAAAAAATAATTATTCATACCTTTGGAAATTTGGGGGAAAAGGGATGGATTTTGGAAAACCCTCATCATATATACTTTTAAAATGATGGTTTTGAAATTATGAAATGGTTTAACACATGAATGATGTCTGGAGAAACATTTGAATGAAATAGTTATTTTATATTAATGGTTTTGGAATAGGATGTGGAATAATTATGTTTGTATGAGTTATTAGGGATCAATTATGGTAATGAAGAACCACTGTTAAAAGTGTTATAGATCGTGGTCATGAAGTAGAAACATCATTGTTAATCACAAATATTGAGTGTGTGTTATTGTAATTTGTGCGTGGACATAGATATTATTATACAAAATTTTAGAGAAGCATATTTATGACTATTTATGGTTCATTTCACGTGGTTTCTCTTTATGTATTGAAGGATTTTTTTTCATTTTCAAATATTTTATATAAAATGTTCTATCTAATTCTTATAATAGAGACATGTGTTGGGAAGTCTCTAGGGAATTACTATTGAGTGTATACTAATCCCTTTATTGAGAAATTTTATGTGTTTTCATATTTCATCTATTAGGTCAAAAGAAAAGAAAGGGTATCTTACGTATCTAGTGATTCACCTTGATACCATAGAAATGGTAGGTGGTGTTCGAGATTTGAGATGTTTTGGGATTTACCATTTTGGATAACATATGGGTGTCTTTGGGAAAGTTTCCTTTCATTCCTTCTATGTTTTTTTCATTGTTACCATTTCCACTATAATATTGTTGTTTTTTTGACTTTGGGTCACATTACTTTACTATGGTATCGTATTTGAGTATTGGATGTTTATTTTTTAGTATTAATATGTTTTTTATCATTTCATGAAAATTCATATAAAACATGTTTCTATGCCCTTGGAATTTATTGATAGCCTTTTGTGTCTTCGGTATGTCACCTAAGGCTAGTGGAACCTCGTCAATTCTTAATCTAATGAGGATGGACCAAATGTTTCACCATGATTTTAAGATCGAATAATTATTTGGAATTATAAACCCATATCTTCAAAATAAATTACCTATAAGAGACAATTATAGTCATTAAGAGGTTGTCTGATGTGCACCCAAAGTGGAAATAAAAGTGGATGACCCTTGAGAAAAGAAAATGAAGATTGATATTCATTGAATCTTAGATGAAAATCGTTATTGTGGATGAATAAATACACTACCTACATGTCAAAAATAAGGTACGAATCAAACAAGAACTTGCTGGAAAGGAATAATATATTGGTTTTCATGTGTATGGATTTGGAAACATTCACATGGTTATAGATGATAGATTAATATGAAATAAATGCAAAGAAATAGAATAATTCCCAATTCATCAATTGAAAAGAGTTTCAGCATTATAAAAATTGGTTCCCAATCCCTTGGACTAAGAAGGATAATGAAAGTCTATAGCCTCTTATGATAGGGGAATAATGGAACGCCTTTTTAATCACAAAATTTAATGTTGGACATTAAAATTAGAAATGAAATATACTATCATCACAAACACAAAACAACAAGTTCCCTATTCCAATTTCGACCCACTTGTTTATATCTAAAAAAATTGGTGATGGGATATTCATTTATTAATAAAAAATATATTTTTTAAAAAATTACATCCCATGTCTATAATCATTCTCTGGTAGTTGTTTATGGGAATATACATCCTACAAATATGATTAACCTTTATCTAAATTTGATGTGACTTAGGAAATTTATTAACTGTCTCCACTTAGACTCTATAATAAATAAATATAAAGATGATATTTCATATCCCAAAGTTAATTTAAAATCAGTTATAACAACAAGGATGAAAATTAACTCTTTATAAAAAATAATTCTCTAATATAGGCCTTGACCCTAATTATGTGGATTATTTATCTTAAATGGTTATGATAAAAGATCATATTTTGATTTGTCTATAGTATCAGAATAAATTATTTTCATAAGAAAACTCTAGTTAGTAAGTTTGAAACATCTTTAGAAATAAAAGTTTGATTCATCTATTTCTTAAGTTTATCCTTAACTTTTTCATTATTAAGTGACAATAAAAATTATGAGTAAAAAATTTATTTAATAGGGGGACAATGAAACACCTCAAGATTTCAAGATATAATTTCCCTAGAATACCATTGTATTGAAAGAATTTTTCCAATGCAACACTGAACTAAAATGAGCCGAGGCATATTAGATGAATATTATAAAAAAATCTTCAATTAAAAACCTTATTTAAATAAAAATACATTAGGCAAATAAAAATTATTAATAATAAAATATAATTAATTAATGAGATTTATCATTAATATGAATTGTTCTTTCTCAAATCGATTTTTTTTAAAAATTAGTTTATATTTTATCAAAATTATTAAAATGAAAAATATAAAATCAAAATATATGATATATCATTATTTAAACCATTATATTACCATTATTTTAATTATAAATAAATATGAAATAATTTTGGGAACACTTATTTTTTAAATACACCATCCTTCAATAAAAAAATTATTAATTATATATATTATTTTATTCTAATAAGTAAAATATATAAACTCTTTAATATGACTTAGTTTAAAATAAAATAACTATTGGATTTATATTTTCAAAATTTTCATAGAATTATTTTCTGATCATTTTTTTAAAAAACTAATTTTTAGGTGAATAGAGTAATATTCCATTTAAACTAATACAAATTTTATTCCATTTCTAGTATATAAGTATCAAATAATAATTTATTATCCATTTTTATTAAAAAATATTAATTTGATAATTTAAATTATATATTTTAAAATATTTATTGTAGTTTATAACTGTGTGATTAAACATTTATAACTCAAATAATAATTTTGCTAAAAATTGTTTCAATACATTACAAATTTATTATATTAAATTTAATTTTTAACAGTTTTAGAAACATAACCAAAAAAATGTATTTAAATTTTATGATTATTAGCTCTGAATTATATAATAATTTCGAATTTATTTTTAGTCATAGAGAATAAGTCACCTAGGTAAAAATCAGTTACCATAGTAATAACAGAAATGGAAAAGGTAATAATTCAATGGATGAATGGAATGGAACTAATTACAGACATGTATATATTTGAGTAATTAAAATATTAGAAACCTCATATAACCACACAACAAATTATTTTTTATTTTTTATTCCACATGGAATATTTATAATGTGCTCTCTTAATATTAAGTTTAAATATCTACAAAAACACAATTGTCACCACGTATAAAAGGGATTTATCCCCACCCCTTAAAGGAACTCATGAAAATTAAGATTCCTCCAAAAAAATATACTCTCATTCATTCCCCTAGAATATTATATTACTATCATAATCTTCTGGTCACATGGTATTAGCCTATTCCCTTCTTTTATATGGAATACTCAAAGAGAAACCTGAAGTTTTCAATGTAATTTCAATCATTCCCTATCATATTTTGCTATTATCTTTAATTTTCAATTTTATTTTATCCCAATAATTTATTAGGCATTTTTTATTTATATTTTTTTTTTATATTTTGGGAATAAACATTAACAACCTCTCCCCTTCCCCTAAAGAAAAAAATGGAAATCAAAGGTGTTTACAAACTATCAACTCCATGAAGTATCATGTTCATTTTTTATAAAATATTTCATGGATTAATATAATAATAGGTAAAAGAGTAGATATGTTTTTTTGTAATATTATTACTTTTTTGGTAACAAAAATTTAATATCCTTATAATGATATGATTGATAAGTAGTCTGTATAAAATTAACAGTCATAAATAAGAGAACTAAGAGGAAATACATTATTCATAATTTTAAATTGTTTCTTATCCATCAAATATTTTGATAATTATTTATAATTCTAATATATTTCAATAATAAAAAAATAATATCATTATTCCACTGGTAGAATCGTATAGAAACTTAATCACCATATAAACATCAATAATCATTGAATGTTCTTGTTGGGTTCATTTTAACCACCTACTTGAACAATTATGTGAAATTATATCCTGGGTTAATATGAAAAGATAATTAATGATGTAATATTTTTACAATACGTGAAAAATTATTTTATTTGTTCTAAAAATGATACATTTATATTTAACAAAATGTGTAATTAAACACCCTTTTTTGGTTAAGAATCACTAATATAAGCTTATTATCAATTTCATATTCTAGGGTATATAAGGAACTACTCATGAAAGGAAATTGAAACTTAAAATATAATTATACAACATCTAATACATTTCCTTTATTTATTTTGGTTATATGAACTTTGAATGAATAATGAATACCAACATTGCTCCTATAAATATTGTATAAACCATTAAATTAATAAACACACATGTGGAAATTTAGGTAAAAAATAACTAACATATATGTATAGAATTATTATAAATTATTATTATAAATGGTTATATTTATGAATAAGTTGATGGTGTATGTAATTTATAAAATTAATTTAATTGTTCATGATTTTGATGAAAGTTCATGATGAATCAGGACCAAGGTAAGTGTTTTTATCTCAATCATCCTTAATTGAAGAGTGCTTTGATAGTATACACTGATATGAATTTTATGGTGTATCTGAAGACTCATTTACTAATAATATCATAAATTATGGATGAAGATTGATAATTCATTGCTACTCATTTTGTTCCTCATTGTGGGCTTTGATAAAAAAACATCCAAAAAATATAATCTTTTTCATAACTCAATATGCTTCTTCAGTAATAATGTTCCACCTCGATATTCATCTTTCATTTAATATGAAGTAACTTATTTCTATCTTGGAAGATATATTTTGATTCATGAATTTCATATTGATGATTTCTCTACCTCCGTGAAAATGAAACTACGTTAATAATAATTCACATCCTTTTTAATAATGGTTTTCCCTTATTGTCTATATATTCAATTCTGAACTATCTTCTGATTTATACATGGAAATAAAACATTTTTATAAAATTTTACAAAATATTTCAATTATCTTTATTTAAAATTCTTGCTTTGGTTATTATTTTATGATATAGTTTTTCAAAAAAGCTATTACAAAATTTTGAAAAAAACTTCCACCCATTAAAAATAAAATATTTTTACCTACCACTCCACATACCTTATTTATAATATTAATATGATTTAAAAGATATATTATTGAATATTATATTTGATATTAAATATTTCAAATGGGGTTTAACTTGTTTTTATTAAAATGACCATTTAAAGTGACTGAAACTACTTTTCTAGCCTAAAAAATCTAGCATTTTCTAAAAACGCTTTTATGATTTCACGAACACTATTACCATTATCTATGAAGGATTTATTTATTTGGAAATTATTTTTAATGAATCTCCCTCTAAATATTCAAATTAAATATCATTTACTATGTTTTTATATATAATTTACATTCTAGTGGTAAATATTACGGATACCATCTTCAAATATTGTGAATCCCTTTTTTCATTCCATGGGTTCTTTAAGATATAATTAATAATTGATTTTTTATGGAACTAATATGTCTGAATAAGGATGTCTGGATTATTATAAAACTATAAAATTCATTGGAAAATGTTCCATATATCAGGATATAATGATTTTGTGTGTGGTTTTAATTATGGTTTACCTATGCTCATAAGGTTGTGCATGAGAAAAATTGTGGTTTATCTATGCTAAAATAGTTGTGTGTGGCTATAATAATGGTTTATATATGATGAAAGATTTCTAAATGGGAATAATTTTGGTTTATCTGTACTCTAAAGGTATTTTGTGAGTATAATTATGGTTTATCTATGCTCATGTAGCTTTGAATGTGTATAATTACTGTTTAGATATGCTCACAAGTCAATATATGAACATAATTGTGGTTATGCTGTATTTAAAATGATATATTTTCTTATACTATGTGTGTTTAAATTAGAAAAAGTGTTCCTTATATCTATGCTATGAATATGATTATGATATTAAATTTTCATAATATGTTTTGTTTTCATATGTTATGGTTTCATTTTTCATTTAATTAATGTTATGTGTTTCTACTCAATATTTTAATTTCTTTTAATTAGTATTATGTATATATTCCATGATCTTTAATGTACAATCAAGTATTATGATTTTCAAATAGGATCTTTTGATATTTTTATATGTTATTTATCCCTTTTCAGATTTTCTCTCATTTTTATAATCTACTGATTTGGACTAGTCGATAAGTTTCCCTTACCAAGAATTATATATTAACATTTTTTATGATTTTGTTACCATGTTTATAAAGATTATTGAATAATATCCGTTTTCCATTAGAGGTTTTTTTAGAGAAAGAATATCAAAAAAGGTCAACTAGTGTTTCAAAATAATATTTTTGTGTTATATGTATCTAGGACACTAAACCTTTCAATCCTGAGGATGTGTGACTACTTTTGAGATGTATTAACTTTTCTATATTATTAATATAATATTTTTGTATGTTGATCTTGGTTATCTATAACAATCATATAGAGTGGATGTGCAGTTCCACATTTTTCTTTCATCAATGTGGTTGGAGTAGTTGTCTTGGCGGATGGAAGATGACACTTTATTCCTAGGTCATTATGTTTTGAGTTTGTTTGGAGCTTTTACATTCAGAGAAGAATCATGATAATTTAATGGTGGGTTATTTTCTATATAAGGATATTTATTGGGATTCCATTTTTAGAACCTATTTTGGGTTTTTTGGGAAAAAATGGATTTAATTTTAGCCCGTTTTAAAGACCAATGTTTTTCACAAATCCAACATAGCTCATTCTTGTATTTTAGAGTCCTATGACCTCTCCATGGAAAAAATGTGAAATTTATGATAGAATTTATTATCTATTTTTTTCTTCAAATTTTCCTATTAGTATCACTGTACAATGATTACCCTAGAACATGTTTTGGTGAATTTTTTTACATTTTATGATTTTTATGATATTTGATATTTATTTATAAAATTAATAATTATCTACTTAGTGTTATGGTTATATGGAGACCTTGATTATTGATGTTTGAAAAAGGGGATATTTTTTAGTGGAATTTCATGATGAATCATTGAGATAATATAGTTATATGAGAAACATAGATCGTTAATAGTGATATAAAGAAATATTATATTATTTATTTCCTATGAAGGAGGATATTTGATGAAATGGTAATATCACCTTAGTGGGGGATCATATGGAAAAATGAGACAATGATTCTGTACAGATAATGGGATTACCTCTAAAAATGATCATTTTCCATCAATTCATGTGGTAGTTAGAAGTTGTGGATAGAATTAAAATAATAAATTAGATAATTAATTAAATTGAATTATTTATTATTTGAGATAATAAATCCATTATTTATACCCCTATAGAAAATATCTAATGATACCCTTTTATACTTGAGATTTGAATGAAGCCACTATGGGAGAGATATCAATAAGAGAGAACTAAATATTTAAGTCATTAATAATGGGTTCGATGATGTTTTCTGATTTCATTGATGTAGGTGTATTATTTACTAATAATGAAACCATTTATTATGTATAACTTATTATTTTTTATTTTTTACTATATCCATTCCAATTTCCATGTTATAATTAAGACATGGAATATTAATTCTTCATCAATGAACCCTGATAAAATTATCATAAATTATTTTTACATGATAATTATTACTATCATTTTTTAATTATTCGTAAAACATATTTATAAATTTTTATCCTTAAATAATGGATATTTATTGGATAAAAAAATTTCCCCAATCTTTTTTTTTTGTGTGGGTGTAACTTTATTGAAGAAATGATCTGATGAATACATTATATAATCAAATTTTACCCAATTTACTTCCCCAATATACATTTTCATTCTATATTATATTCATCTTCTATATTTTAATTGGACAAGTGAATTAATTGAACCTTGGATTATCCAACTATGCTGGGTTTTGGTGTCGAATGGTAGGAAGTGGGGGTGGTTGACTAGTTCCACGGAAGTGATAGTACAACACCATAGGCATGAGTGGGAGATAAACTTAGTAAGGTGAGGTTGGAATGAGTAGGGATGGCGAAAGTGGTTTGTATGGTTAGTGAGATCTTGGTTGTTGGTGTGGTAGTGGTATGTGACAGAACCATGGTAAATGTGATTGTTGGTGGTTTTCATGTGAAGTCAGGGGAAGTCGCATGGCTATGCATGTGATGTTTTTTGGTAAAACAAGGGCATAAGCTTTATAAATAACATAGGATATTATTGGATATTAGTAAAATAATTATTAAAGTAACAAATTATAATAAAAATTATGATAAAAGATTATTATAGATATGTGAGGATTGGAGAAAAAACCCCTCCATTATCATAAAATATAGGGTGCATGTGAATCCACTCCACTGACCCATCTATAAAAAAATATATATGTGTTTTATAATAATAATAATATTAATAATTTTATTATAATTATTAATACCTTTTTTCATAACTTTACAATAATACATTGAAATAAATAACCTTTTGTGGCATCATATCCCTAGAGTTGAGATAAATGATTCTATTCTTATATATGATACCTAGTTTTGAGTCATGGAATATGTCTCAAGTCCTGTCACATGTCCTATGTTTCTATGGTATAACCAAATTCATGTTTTATAATCAATATATGTTTTTGATTAGTCTATATCATATCCTGTGTATTTTTCCATATAGATAAAAATAAAAAAGGCTGTTAAACCATCTAAGGATGTTTGTGAGCTGAGATAGGATGACTTCTGGTTTAGTTAAATTTGACATATGAACAAATTTGACTGTGTAAATCAGAGTGTTCTTGGGGCTGGAAACCTTCATTTATTTCATGGTTATTTTAGTGATTAGGTTACCTCCACCATCCCTAGTTAGGGTAACAAATTCCTCTGATTTGTAGTTAATTTCATGGGGTCTTTGGATTATCTCCATTTAAATCACATAGTGTTGAAATTCACCCATATACTAAAGGCACAATATTCCAACATATATTGGTCGGATTGGGCATGATATCATCCCTTGGAATTGATGTTCCTTTCAAGTTATATATTTTATAGTGAGGAACAAGATACTCCACATTAGTTAATGTTAGATCACATGGGTTACTTGGCGGAGATATTTTGGATGCTAGATCAAATTATATGATATTAATAGTCTATAAGATGCAGTGCTCCCTCATCTGACAAGTATGCTTTAAAAATGATTTGCCCCCCTTTATAGATAATGGTGATCAACTTTAAGACTTTTTCTATTTTTATAATTTCAAGCTTCTTCATTTTCCCTCGTGGTATGACTATTGAGGGTCAAAGTAGTGATGTTTCAGACATTTATTAGGCCATTGAGAATTATTATTTTATATAATATATATATATATATATATTATTCCTTTACATTCATATGGTCACACTTTAGTACAAGGATCTTCAGATGAATTAATCTTTTAGGATTCATTTATGGTTTATGGGGTGTCCAAATGGGTATATTTATACACACCCCTGAACATGCCTTGTACCCACACTTATAGTGTATATTTTGAGGATTATTGACTCTATGATGGGAATGATATAAGTGTAACCAACATGAAATTTTAGAATGAAGATATGATAATGATCAGTGACACATTATGGATCCTGCTGACTTTTATACATCCAGTGACCACCACATCTTTAGAGTTATCCTATAGTAGATGTATCGTAGAGGGGATTCATAGTACCTTATGTTTCAAAGTTTTTTTATATGTTTTTTCCTATATACATACCTATTGGGATTTATGATTATTCTTTATATAAACAATGATTTATATATATAGATAATTTTATTGTATATAACTTGTAGGTATTTTATGATATCATGTGCATTGGGAATCTGTTTGTAATAGGTTTTCAAATGATACAAACTCCCATGTTTTAGGATATGCCTATTCAGTACTAGTAACCATTCCTAGTCTTATTGGATGTAAGATTTTTTCATCACTCTTAGCCTATTATAAGCCCATGTGGGTCCACATTTGGTCTCCTCCAATGGCCCATATGCATTAATTTTTTATTGATTTTGATAATCCACCTTTCAAGGGGCTATAGTACTCCTACAGTACTGCTACTATAGATAGAAAAATTATCCTTCGCCTGGATTTTATCCCGAGTCATCTGGATGCACTTAAGGATTACTCATCAATTGGGTTAGGGCTCATGTGCAGGCCTCAGTTGGTCTTTTTATGTCAATTATTCATATTTATAAGGGTTTTCCATAATATAATGATTGCATCTATTAGAGACCAAATTTGCTTGAGATTTTTGACATGAAGGCCTTTAATAGACATATAACAGCCAATATATTTTATATATAAAACATTTTCATATATTCATTAGTTTTATATTACATATTTATATTAATTACAAAAAAAATTAGTCAATTTCTGGCCAAAAGAAAAAAACACTTTTTCTAACCAAAATAGATTTTTATTATATAGATTTCTTTAATATATTTATTTCAAAATTACATAATTTTAATTTTTAAAAATTAAAATCATAATTTATTTATAATTTCAATATTATCAGAATATGTCATTTTGAGAGATTTCTGAAATGTTTAATTTTTCAATGAATTCTGAAAAATACTAATTTTTATTGAAAATGCATTCTCTTTTTAATTATTTACAAGGTAAAATTATATTTTGATTTAGTTTTAAAATTAAATTATTACCTTTTAATTTAAAATAATCTAGTTGTGATTTTTTTAAATGATTTTTATAAATGAATGTAGTATAAAAACATATTATATCTAAAATGACATTTTTCTGAAAAAAAACATTTTTCGTTGTCTTTTTCCAATATAATTTTAAATTAAATTATTCCACTAATTTATTTGGATTCTGAAAAATAGATTCCATATTTTTAATCAGTGGGTAATTTTTTTAAAAAACAGTCCCTATTAGTTTTTATCAATATGGTAGTAACCTTTGTAGTTTTTGTTAGAATAGTAAAAGGTACAACGAGTAATTAATGTTGAAAATAAAATGATAAGGACCATAAAATGACCAAAAATCATTCCTTATTTTTATTTTATTATTAAATTTCATCCATATTCATTCAATATATAGATTATTTAATTTTTTCCAATTTAAATGAGATTATGTCCATTAAAATATTTTATTATCAAAATAGTCAAAATTATTACGATCTTGTTTTTACTAATTATAACATTTTTAACCAAGATTTTACAAGAGGATATGTTCAGTTATACAAATTATTTTAAAATATACAAGATTTATATTTATAATGGTAATTTATTTTTAATTTTTAGTGATGAAATAAATACTTTACAAATTTACACAACCTTAATTCGATAATTATTCACTTAATAGGGAAAAAATAAATGATATTAAAAATGTTTGTAGTAAAATAATTTGAGATAAAAAATTCGATGAACGAATTTTATAGATTAAAAATTACATTTTACTAATGCATTAATTTTTTTTATTTTTCTTCTTGTATTGATATCATTAAAATAAAATTGATGAGTAGTTCTAAAAATTGACATAAATGATATTTTAGAATAAACAATACATTATTACATTATATAAAATTCCTAAAAATATTATATTGGGAAAAATATATATTATATGGTTGATAATATTTAAAATTTTCCATTAATTACATTTTTTCATTTATAGTAATTATCCTAACCCACAAAGTGTAAAACACCTTATTTTCACAGTAATTATGAAAGCATTAACGATGGGTAAAAACCAACTGATAAGAGTAAAAACATATTAAAAAAATATATAATTTTTATTTTATAAGGTTATTTTGGACCATATTCATCATATATTCTAAATAAATCCATTTTTATCAATTTTTAATTGAAAATTAATTTATATTAATTTAATATTTTCAAGATTTCCAAGAGTGACCATCTTCTATCTAATAAAAGGGTACTTATTTTTATCATTTATTCATAAATAAAAACCAATTTTAATGAAAATAATTACATAAATGTATTATTATAATATTTCCAGGTATTATAGAGTTATTTCTTTAGGTATAATACCAAACATAGAGTACCTACAATGTTAATTAAACCATATATTCCAAAGAAGATGTATAGTTTTTAATTGCATATTTTAGGTTTATTTCTTATTCAACCACATTCAAACATTATTTAAAATTTATTATATAACAACACTATTATATAATATATACTAAGTTGTTTTTATGATAATGTAATATTCTATATCCATCTCCCCCTCTAATAAATGGAAAATTAAAAAATCTTTCATGTGTACAACGGACTACCACCTTATGAGACGATGGAATTAATTTTCCATTATTGTATCTGACATATGGTTATAATTATGATATATATATATATATATATATATATATTATTAATGAAATATTTATCATTATTAATAGATGATGTGAATTTTACTTTCTTACCTTTTAATTCATTAAAAATTTATAATTTCGTTCGCGTGTACGTGTGGACTACCACCTCTATAAACCGATTTCATTATGTTTTAATCACCACATAAAATTAATGATATATATAAGTATATTAAAATAATAAATATGATATTTATGATATTATTATAATTATTTAAATATACAAGAAAATTAACCTTCTTTTGATAAAGATAGTTGAATAAAGGAAATGTTACTCACGTATACATACGACTTGCTGTCTCTAAGAATGTAACGTAGATCATTTTTCAATGCAATATTTTATGATAGTATTTAAATGAATAATTTATGTATAAAAATTATAATTATATCATTATTATTATTCTATATATATTTAAATAATTACATCTTTAACCATAATCAACCTATTAATGTCATTTATGACACATAAGCCAGATGTCATCAAAACATCCGATGTAAACTTAATTAAATAATTAATCATATATAACATTTTTATAAGTGAAATAAAAGGGAAAATAAACATGAAATGTCTTCATAAAATATTAAACCATTATAATTTTTTTATTATATATTATAATAAATTATGAACACGACAAGTCAAACTAAAGGAAAGGGACTACATCTCAATTTCTATTCGTTGAGACATATTTTGATGTTATGGACCTATATTATTTCATGATGTGTCTATAAAACCCCCTTTACATGTTATATCATGTGTTTTTATATTAAAATGATACTTAAATTTGGTCTAATGATTCAATTTTTTCCAATGTAGTAATGATGTTTTATTTAAAACCCCCCTTTTAATATTCCTCTTTCAACTACTTTTAAAAAAGTAAAAAGGAATGCATTTTTTACAAATATGAAATGAACATAATTTCATGACATCATGAAACATAAATTCTTTGAATATATATTTTAATTTTTATTATTTTATTTTTATATAAAATGGTTTTTTATTTTTCGAGTAGTTTTTAGATTTTAATAAATGATTCTTATTGACATTAATTTAATGGTTCTCGAAAAGAAATATTTTATTCAATGTTTGAATTTATTTAAAAAAGGACAAAAAATAACATTCCATTTTAATGTATACTTAAAAAAATTATTTCTTATCCATATTAATCATTATTTTAAATTTTTGATTCCTTTAAATGATTTTATGTTTTATTCAATGAAACCCCATATTTACTTTGTTCTAGGTATTTTGGTTTTGGAAATGTGTTTTAAATGAAAAGGGTATTTGAATATTCATAAGAAATTTTCATATGGTTTCATAGGTATTTTTCAATATATTTTATTATGTAAAGGTGAAAACACAAAAAAATCATGATATGGTACATGAGAATTATATTAAAAACGGGAGAGCTTGATACAACTTATATGTTGTGTTGAGAACCATTACAACTCATAAATATTAGGTGAGATCGATATGTCTTATATGAAGGGTTGTGACCCATTATATCTCAAGAAAAAAATGTGATCCCCATTATAGTTCTCATATGCATCGGGTAATGATTAAATTCTATAGAGAATTATATTGGAATTTTTTCGTATGGTTATTCAAATTTGAAATATTTTGAAACAATTTTATAAATATTTTTCTCTATGATGATAAAAATTGTTTTTATTTTCATTCTATGGGTATAAAGTTTTATTTAGAAATTTTATTTTTTATTTTCTTAAATAAATGATTTTATGAATATTATCTTTGAACAATAATGGTAAAGTTAAACATTGCATGGGTTTTTTGGGTTTTCACTAGACTAATGGATTTCTTCTTTTTTATTTTCCTTGCAAAGATTTTTATGTTCATCCCAAATTTTAGAATTTTTTTCAAAGGGTTTAATGTTTGGTAATGACAAGGAACAAATAAAGTTGAATTTATTGAATATTATTCATTAAAATATATCATGTACTATTTCAAAACATGTATATTTTGAGGAAATGGACACCAATGAGAAGTGTCAACTTTGTATTATATGGGTTTTTATGTAAGAGTTATGGACTAGTTCCCTAAAAATCCAAAAAATGAAAATATACTAAAATATAAGAGAATGAGTTATGGACTTGAATCTCATGATTATGTAATGTTTATAAAAGGGTTCTTATAGTTGGTATCAAAAGAAATATTTAGATAATTTTAATGGTTAGGAAAATGTTAATAGAATACTATTGAAATATTTTAATTTATGGTTAAGTTCATATGATAAATAATTTTAGGATTACCATATTTTTTGGACTAAACTATGATTGTTCATAATGGTTTTCTACAAAGGAAATAAAAAGAATGTATTAGAAAGGCACCAATAGGATGATATACTTCCAAATTAGCAACCTGAAATGAAATGAAGTAGAATTTAATAGTTTGTCGCTACGGTGGATTAGTTGAAATAATATATAAATAGTGGTGTAATCCACTCTAGAGATTAAATAAATCTACCATATAGGAACATAATTATAGTGGATACTTTCATGTGAAATATTCCCCATCAACCAATGGATCATCTAACCTTGTGGTAACTGAAGGATGCATCAATTCACTGGATAAGATATTTAAAGTGGTGGTATGTTCATAACATCAAAGTGTAACCCTTGACATTTATCATTTTTAAAGTGAAGTTGATTGAGGGTGGTATTTTATTAAGAATACCAGAGAGAACGATGGTCTTGAATTCATGGGTTAAGACACATTTATGAATATTATCCTTGTGAATTATTTACCAATGTTTTTTCAGAATAGGGTGGAGAAACAATTAATAGAGCTGATGAAAAATGATGTAGAATCAGTGGATGCATATGAATAAAATTTTACAAGATTGTATAGGTATATAATATTATTTATATGAGATCATGATAGTAAAATCAATAGGTTATACTTAAAATTGAATCCATGTTTATGAAGATATTTGGAGACCCTACAATTAAAAAATTATGAAAAATTAATTTGTTCAGCTGATATAGTTAATATAGAGTTTAATGAAGCTTATGTTCCTCAAGATGACAAATATTATAAATTTTAAAGGTGTAAAAAACTGGGATGAAATAAACTAATAAGTATCAAGGTAATCCCTAAATATGTTTTATGTGTGGTAAAAGATATTTGAAGGAATGTTTTCTAGATTAGAAAAGTGTTACCATTGTGTTCTAATTGGTAACCGGGCTCGTGAATATAATTAAATGTTTCTCGAACAATCCAAAAATGAGATAACTGTTATCTAGTCTACAATGAGATTTTTTAGATTCAATGAGTTGGGACATTATGCTAATGTGTGTATGTATTTACTTACTCAGGGTGGAATTAATCATGATCCGAAAAAGAAAGCTGTGGAAAAATCATTTTCTACTACCACAGTTGATGTTGGGAAATCAATTTAAGTGTTGAAAACCATATTAATTTTTTATTTAAACTATTCCTATACAATATATGATTATAGATCTTTATATTGATTCATTTATAATACTTCTTCATGTAAAATGGAAATATACCACATGAAATGAAGATAGAATTTTGATGGATACTCAAGGTGTAAGTATTAAATCTAAAAAAATTTAAAGGTACCTTTCTATTAATATTAGTGGGGAAATATTTCCTCCAAATATAGATGAACTACAAATAAGGGAGTTTGATATTATTTTTTGTATTTATTAGATTATATGTTATCATAGTTTGATAGATTGTAGGGCCCAGAATGTTTTATTTAATGATTTCATACCTTTGATAACCTACCATGTAGATAAAAAATTCATTGGTGATGGGAGTAAAATTTACGTAGATCATTTTTTTGAAAAGAAAGAAAATTTTCATATTAGTGACGTCTCAATAGTAATTAAATATATGGAAATTTTATCTAATGATTTACTTGGTATTATTTCTATTCTAAAGGTTGAGTTTAATATTGACTCAGTACCTAATGCTAAGCCAATTTATAAACCCCCATATCAAATACATCATGTTGAACTTGTGGAATTAAAAAATCAATTGTAATAATTACATGATAGAGGATTCATTCATCTGACACTTAAACATGGGGTGGCTCCAATTTTTTTATTACCAAGAGAGATGGTTTAATGATACTTTCCATTGATTATAGATTGTTGAATAGAATCACTGTTATGAATATGTATCCTTTGACTCATACTGATGGTTTTTTTATCAAATCTGGGGAGATTTGTATTTTCGAAGGTTAATATGGGGTCTGTTTACTACCAGATGAAAGTGGAGGAGGAAAATATCATAAAAACTTAATTTTTACTAGATATGATCATTATGAGTTTTTCATTATTCTCTTTGGGGTTTCCAATTCACTTACTATATTTTTGTACTGTATCAAGAGAGTTTTTCATGATTATTTTAAAAACCATAAAAAATTATGTTATATTGAAAATTTAGCACGGGGGATGTTTTTTGAAAAAAAGAAGATATTTTCATTGTCATAATGATCCTAAATATGGAATAACTATTGACCTTGCTAAAAAAACATTTTTTGAAGAATTGAAAAGTCCCAAAATTATTATAGAGATTCATTGTTTCCATATGTAATCGGGTTACTTCCAATGGTTTTTTGAAAAATTTAATTGGTTTTCTAGCCTACAACTTATTCAACATGAAATAGAGATAAATTCATCTCTAAAAAAGATTATGATTATTTTTTTAGGGACTCAAAAGAATATTAGCGAATACTTTAATTTTTTCATTGACTTCCAGAAATTAAGAATTTTACATCAATAGTGATACTTCTTTGAAGTGTCTTGGTTCTTTCATGATAAGGAATGATCAGTTAATTTGTTATCCTTCACATCAGATGAAAATCAAGAGTTAAATTACCCTAAACATGATCTGGATTATGAGTTATGCTTTTGTCCTTAAGAATTTTGAGTAATAATTTAAATGGACTAAAGAGTGAAATATATATTGATCATAGAAGTTTGAAGTATATATTCACTCTATAATAATTGAACATGTGATGAAAAAGATATATGGAACAGATCAGGGATTATTAATTCATGATTCATTATCATTCTGAAAAAGAAAAAAAGTATTCAATTTTTTGATTCCAAAAAAAATAATACTATGTTAAACATTTTAAATTTTTAACTCGATCATTTGTTCAAAAATTTAATAAATTTTATCCTAGAATATGTGGATAAATAGATATCCTCTATTTTTTTCAACATTTAATACAGTGAATTTTTTTAGATAAAATTAATCAATGTAAAAAGGAGGACCATGACTTGTAGGAAAAAGGAAGAATCTATTAAGAAGGACAAGTTTATTGAGTTTTATATTGTCAAAAAAATATTTTTTAGATTTGGAAATATATTATGTGTTCTTGGTGTTCCTCATCAAAGAATATAATTTTTGAGTGAAGCCTGGAGTTCTCCATTTTCAGTTCATCCTAGTACCACTAATATTTACAGAGCATTAGAATTTTTATTGGCATGATGGAATGAAAATATATATTATTTAATTCACTATGAAATGTTTTTCATGTCAATATGATAAGGTTGGATGATAATTAATGAAGGTAATTCTTCAACATCTTTCACTTCTTGATTAAGAATGTGAAAATTTATCAATATGTTTTTGGGTGGTATTTAAAAAGAGGTCTCGAGGTAACAATGCAATTTGGGTTATTATTGTTAGATTTAATAAATCTTCATACTTACTTCTCATTCGAGATAATATGTATCTGGATTATATTTCTCCACTATATCTCAAAGAGATAGAAATTTAACATACAGTTCTTCTCTCTATTGTCTTTGATTGTGATCCGATATTTACTTATAATTAAAGTAATTTACCTTAGAAGTCATTCGGTATTAAATTAAATTATATTAAAAGTTTTTATCCTCAATTTGATAAACATTATGAATGAAAAATTCATACCATGGAAGATATAATTAGTTCTTTTTAGAGTCATTACTAGGAATTTGGGATCATCAACTTCCGTTGGATTATTTTTCATACAATAAAAGTCTTCATTCTAGTATACAGATGGTACCATTTTGGGAATTATATGAAAAGTATTGTCGGACTCCGGATTCATGGGATTAATTAAGAGAAAAGAAGTTAATGGGAATATATTTGGTTGATGTAATGGATGAGAAGGTGATGTTGATTTAGAAACATATAAAGACAACATAGAGAAGGAAAAAAACTACATAGATAAGCAAAGAAAATATATTTCTTTTGAGGTTGGTGATCATGTTCTTATTAAATTATCTCCATGGAAAAGTGTTAATAATTTTGGTAAAAAGGGGAAGCTATGTTCATGGATCATTATACTATATTAAATCCTATAGAAAATTCTGTCAATTTCCTATTGAGTGTATTTTCCACTAGGTTTATCCCATGTATACAATGTATTTCATGTTTCAATTTTGATGAAATATGTTCCAAATTCATCTCATGTTTTGAGATCAGATTTAATTTATTTGGAAGAGAATATTTTTTATGAAGAAAAAATATATATATTATTTAACATATAGATAATGTATTATGGAACAAGTTAATCCACCAGGCTTTGGTTTTTTAGAGAGACCATATGGTTTAAAAATCAACATGATAATCTGAAAATGATATAAGGGAAATACACCACCACTTTTTCAATAAGTGAATACAATTATATGGATGCAATTTAAAAAATTGGGGAAGGATGTAATAGCCTCGGTTGGTTTTATATAAAATATTTTTATATATTCATATGTTATATTTTATATATCTATATTCATTATAAAAATATTAGAAAACTTTTAAGTCAAAAGTAAACATGTTTATTTCTAACAAAATTATATTTCTATAATATGTTTTTATTTAAAAAATTTATTTCGAACATAGAGAATTTTAATTTGTAAAAATGAACATCATTTCAAAGTTAATCATGAAAAAATTATCTAAATATTAATTTGTGTATGTTTTATGAAGATTTTATTT
This sequence comes from Viscum album, assembly GCA_963277665.1. NCBI lineage: Eukaryota > Viridiplantae > Streptophyta > Magnoliopsida > Santalales > Viscaceae > Viscum > Viscum album. The sequence continues at coordinate 1,947,186,831 of OY728147.1, read as the reverse complement.
CTTCAATAAATAGTGAAAATTATTGATTTTTATTGAAAAATTATTTTTATGTTAAAGAATTTATAAATTAAAATTATTTATTAATTGATTTTTTCAATTTAATTAGTTTCTTTTAATTTATTATAATCAAATTATGGTTATTGAAACGAGTTTTATAAATTAATTTAGTATAAAAACATTTTATATTATTATATTATTTGAAAAATTTAATCTCATTGTGTTTTATCAAATTTATATTTTATTAAACTCACCAACTTTTTTGTCGTTAATTCTGAATAATGGATTCCAAATTTGGAATAACTGGGTATAATTTTTTTAAATAATTCTATTTTATATTTTCCAATTTTAATATTAACATTCTTAATTTTTTTACCATGGTAAAGAGTGAAATAGGTAATTAATGGAAAAAATAATATGATAATGACTATAAAGCGAATGAAAATACCTTCCTCAATTTATTTTTTGAGTTTATTTCATCAATAATCATCCAAGATTCGGTTATATGACATTTTTTGGCCATTTTGATGATATTATGACCACTCTAATATTTTATTTAAATAATAGTAACAAATATCACACTCCTATTTTTATTAAATATAAAATTTATAACATAGAGATTATGAGTGTATACGTTGTTTTATAAATAGTATTTTGAAATATAAAAGTTTTATATTCATCATGGTAGTATATTTATATTTTTTGTGAAGAAATAATTGTTTCAGTTGGTTCCCTAGAACCAACTTCTTTGTAATATATGATAAACATATATTCATGGTTTTGAATATTAATGAATTCCTTATCATATAATAAATATTCTTATATATAATATATCATATAATAATGTCCCAAGAGTAGTTGTCGCACTAAAATTTCATGGCAATTCCCCACTATGATTAGAACCCGGAAGTCCCATGACTATATTCTTGAATAAATGTTCTATGGCCGCATGATATCATTTGAAGGGACAAAAATGTACATGCAATCAAGGGTTCAGAATCACAGGAATTTGAAACACCTTCTCATGGTGTACTCCACTGGTAATATCCCATAGAATAATATAAGAATGAGACCCAACCATAGGAAAATCCACATTATAAGTGTCATTGGATGTTTCAATATGTTGACATGTGTAATGGTCCTTAGACTTTCAGATTGTTATTAATGGATATTATGAGTCATTCAATTTTATGTATTGTTGAAAACTGTGATGACATATGCTTGTGGCAAGGTAGGATTTGTACGGTGTCTCACGAGCAATATTTCATTAATGAATAATGTGATAAAAGATTTATCCATTCTTTTTAGTAGTAAAAGTAAATATCTTAGTCCCTTTGATAGAAATGATATAGCCTAAATAAATCCATGGCCATGGTTTTCTCTAGGCTTGTTCTATTTCTAGAAAGTCCAAAAATGATTTATCAAGAATATATATTGATGACACTAGCATATAACCCAGTCGAATAGAGATACCGTGTTTAAGGGATTACATTACATTGTAAGCATTCATATGAGATGACGTTTCATTTTGGCATTAACATCTTTCTATATGGGTGTCTTGGTGTGTTGTTAGATTCAAACCTTGGACTTCTAGAAGGCTTATCTAATGCCACTAAGAAATAAGCCTAGTGGGTAACACACAAATTGTATCTGGAATCTTTGTAAAATAATTTATTATTTAACAAGATCAATAAATATTACTCCCAATTGTGGTTTATTAATTTTTCAAGTATTCCTAGTAATATTTTATTTATTTATTGGAAAATAATGCAGTTAGATTTATTTATTTATTTAAAAAATAAATAATCGTTATTCATGGTCCGATAAATATTTCAGAGGATTGAAAGACTGAGTTAAAGGGTCCATAGAGAAAAAAACGTTAAATATTATTTTATTAAAATAATATTTAATTGTAACATAAAAGATCAAAAAATGTCATGAAAATAATTTTATTGGTACTATTATTTGATATGGGGTTTTCACATAGAATAATACAATAATAAAAGCTCTTGTGATAATTATTTATTATTAAATAATGAATTAAACTCATCGTTACATATTATTATCTTAGTATCCAAGGGAGGGACCTATATGAAAGATTGAAAATTTTTGTTGTGTACATCATTTTGGTGAAAAATATCTCAAGCCTCGAGAATGTTTTTTTCTCCAATAACACTCTCACGATTGTGAGCAGTCATCCTCCATCGGATCCGAGAACGCTTTGGAAGTGTCTCTGAAGGTGATCGAGGGAGGACAATGCAAGCGTAAGGACCATCCTTTCTAGAACCCAGATACTCCTTCGATGACATCTAGAGATTCAAAAAGCTTGTGTGGATTACTGCTATAGGATATATACTCTTGATCTCTACAATATAATGAAAGGCTGACCGTATATCTATGGTGAGACACATGAACAAAGATAGAAAACCATGGAGGTATTTCGTTAATTTAATTAAACCAATTACAACCAAATATCTTGATTCTATCTCTAGTTTTTGAGCCACTTTATTCTTTATCAAAATCATTTATTTTATCCAATGGATACTGGAATTCATCATCGTATTGATCCTCGAATAATCATTGATCATGGTAAAATTTGAAGATGGATGTCGGACCAACTGTGCTTCCATTACGACCATAACCTTCAAGGGGTATCTGAGGGGATCATATTTTCGTTTATAAATATTTAAATAATTTTTTGATGGTTTATGGTTTCATAATTTAGTTTGTAAAATCATGTTTATTCGTTATTTTAATCATAATTTTCTGTTTTATTCTTCTTCTTTATCTTCTTTAAGAGCTAATAGAAACAAATAATTTTTGGATTAAAATTACATCGAGGATCTCGTCAGGAGGTAACGATGATTCTTTCAAGGTAACACAATAGTAAACACCGTGTATTCAGAATTACACATCAAGTAATCTGGAATACATGTTGTGCAATCCTAATTACACACCATGTAGTTATGTTCATCGCATTATGAGTATTTTGTAAATTACTCATAATGTGTGCATTGATGACATTCATTGTGGTCAATTCTTACACCGTGTGTTGACCAGGACAGACTGGTGAACATTCATTTGGACTACACATTGTGTGGCCCACTATACAAGGTGTGTAGTCCCTTTTGGTTAGGGTTAAGTCATGTATCCTATACCTGACATTGATGGCTAGTGACCATGTGACATGGAGTCTACAAGTCGTGTGTCCCACTAGACATACTGTGTATTTTGAAGATGTCCAAAGTACACCTCACACATCGTTTCCTTATGTGGGTACTTTTGATGGATGAGGAGGAGGGTACATGTCGTGTAGTCGGATCTACATGCTATTTACATTTTCCAGATTACACAGATTTGAAATTTTTACTATATTATGTAACCAATGAGACATATACCTTCATGTTGGCATAAATCTGAGACACAAAATTTGATAGGTGTTTGATATATATATACATATATATCAAAATGTTTAATTAACATCTACATATTTTTCAAATATCTACACATTATGTACGTGTTGTATTACAATTGTAATTCTGCTTGCATGCTACATGTCACAAAGAAAAAAGTGTATAAAGGTATAAAACATGTTGTGTAGTTTTGGACGTTTATTCACCGGGTTTCCTCCAAGGTACAAGTTATGCAAACAGTTAATTTTAAATTAATTTATTAAATTGATTAAAATTATAATGTATTTGAATCTCAAGGAAGTTCAGAAAAAGGATTAAAATAAAAGGATTTATTAATTTAATATAATAATTAATTTATTCGAGTGTGATTTACCTTAATAATAATTATTAAATAATTGAATGATATTATTATTAAATGCATAATTCATTGCATGTTTGTGGATAATCATGAGCAAGGATAGACCTTTGTATGTGATTGGTTTCCTTTTAATTTATTTTTAAAATTAAACATGTTAGTTTGTGCGCCTTCTCAATATTATTATGTAGGGTCTTTGTACCCATGGTTTCTTTTATGTAAAACCCATTTTACCCCTAACCTACATGTGCGTTAAAATATTATTTAATGGATGGACTTCTTAAGCTAGTGGAGGTAGTTCAAGTTAGGACATGAGGAAAAACAAATCCCAGGAGATATAATGGTGGACAGGTGGAAACCTGTAAACACAAAACATAAAAGGTTCAAGGTGTTTCTCCCCTAGGTCATGGTTATTTTATCAACCACTAGATATACTAACCATTAGAAAATAACCTAATCATACTGTTTATTTTATTTCTATCAGTTTCATGGTTATTCATTTTGGACGTATTTTCGTGATCACATAATTAATGATTTAACAAGAATGTAATATAGAGATAAAATAAAATGGATTATGTGTATATTTTATCAAGACATGGATAATAATTTAAGTATATCACACTTAATATTAATAATCATGTTAAAAGATAATAAGAGTAAATTAAGAAAAAGGATAAAATTCCATAATAAAATATTATGTTAGTATAGCCTTCTATTACATCAGTTAGAATAGAACAAATAGTTAAAAGTGATTGACCCGACAATGTTAGGGTGCTTTCAATTATTTGGAAACTCTAATTTTATGTTTTGGTTTGACTTTAATTGGTTTATATAAAGGGTTTACTACTAAGCATGACTTTGTGTAACTGAGTGGAAGGGGTTGAGGAAATCTAAAATAATGAATTTTGGATTGGGGAGTCCACTCAACGGATCAAGGGGATTTGAGTTAATGTAGTTGGAATTTGGAATGCCTACCTAAAACCATTCTTTTTTCCTAACTGGCCAATGTTGGGGTGATTAGAATGTAATATTGATCCTTTCCACTAGAATATCCATGGAATACTATATTCCAAATCAAATGTTTAGGGCTATTGGGTTTCAAATAAAATAGTGGGAGACTAATAAATATTTATTTATTTATTGTGTATTAATTTTATCATATAATGTACTAAAACTCTATTGATTTTATTTGTATAAAAGACAATAAAATTGACATCAAACACATTATTGTGATCCATACTTGTGAAGTAAAACTATCTCACTCACACTAATATCTAGGAGTGGAAAAGGATTCTTTGGTTCATCCTTCTCCATGAAAGAAAAATATTTGTTCTGGAAGAACCTTTATCAGTTGTTCCTGGGGATGAGGTGAGTTATGAGGGGCTCTATATGTACGAGAAACATCTGAATGATGATAGGATTTTCTTTTACTCATTATTTCATCCACGAGAAATGATCTCTTGAAGTAACATAAAGAAATGGATGCTTATTGAATGATGTCTCACCATTGGGATCTTTATCAAGAGAAGGAGATATGGGAGAGGTATGAGATCTCCAACGCTATGTTCAATACTAATCTTGGAGAGTCTGTGCCACATTAAACAGTTGTAGTCAACCATATTGCCTACAATGATCATCTAGACATCTTCGGGATTAAATTCCAATTTGAGTTGTGTAACGATCAAATAATGTCATCACTACCCATGGACTTTTCTAGTTTTATTATGAATTATAATATGAGAAATAATGATAAGAGCTTATCAGAACTTCTGACCCGGATTCTCCAAGTGGATAAGGGCATGGGGTATGAAAACCCCACAATCATTATGTTGAATAGGAAGAGGAGGAAAATGAAAAGGAGTCTAAGATTTATAAATAGTCTAAAGATCCCTACCACTGCCTGACCAAGGAGAAGAAGATCCAAATCCAGGGAAAGGAAAAGGAGGTAGTATTCTTTGCACATGGCAATTCATACCTCTAGAAGAGGAACTACACCCATATGTAACTGGAATCCAAAGGTGTGTTCATTATCAAGTGCAGTATTTCCATTTCTACACATTTGGTATTATATATGTCTTGTTGTGATCACATCTGTATTCAAATTTAGAAACCATGTAGATTTTGGAAAATTTCCATAGGAATAGTGGATCTAAGAGATGCCAATGGTTCAAGGTTGGCTTCTATTTCTTTTGGTTAGTAGCAAATTTTGTTTTCGACCGAAATGATTTTCGTTTTACATGACTTTTATCATGTACCAAGTGTTACCAAGAACATAATTTCTTTGTCATGTTTTGATACATATGAGTTTTTTTAATTCGGAAATGAATGTTGATTCTTTTATAAGGAAAACACATTTTATGGTATGAATCATTTAAATAATGGCCGATATGTATTGAATTACAAAGACTAAATGTTGGAAATTGATAATTAATCGAGTTTACATGACTCATATAACACACAGTTCTGGCATCATAACCTTGGTCATGTAAATGAGAATCCCCTAAAAATGCTATGTCAAGATGGTTATTAAGACTCTTTCGACCAAAAACCACTTGATAGATGTCATGCTTGTTTACAAAGTAAAACTCCCAAACCACCATTTTGTGGATATGGTGAAAGTGTTATAGAAATTATAGGATTTGTACATATTGATGTGTGTGGACCATTTACAATAGATTCTACATGTAGATATTCCTACATCATATCTTTTACTAATGTATTTAGAAGATATAAATATATTTACTTGATGATGTATAAGTTTGAGTCCTTTAGAAAATTCATGGAATTCAATAATGAAGTAGAGAATCATCTTTGTAAGAAGATAAAGAAGCTAAAATCGAACCGAGGTGTACAATATATTAACAAAGTGTGAATCAAACTTTTATGGGTGTTTAGGATTCTATATCAACTCTCTCCACCTTATACACCACAGTGGAATGGTGTTACTGAAATAAGGATCTGTACATTGTTGGACATGGTATGTTAGATGATGATTAATAAAAATATTATATTATACTTATGGGGATATTAATTACAAACATTGGCATATAAATTATACAGAGTATAAACTAAGGTGACAAATATAAACCCTTTTGAGTTATGGAGTTGAATGAAACCCATTTTTTCACATAAATGTGTATGGGGCTATGAGGAATTTGTTAAGGATTAGTCAAAAAACAAACTAGCTCCCCAAAACACAAGGTGTATCTTTATAGGGTATCCCAAGGAAATAATGGGACACTGCTTATACAACCCCTCAGATAAGAAAGTGATTGTTTTCGAAACATGTTGTATTTCTGGAGAGGGATCACATCCTCAGATTGGATGGTGGGAGTAGGATTGACATCGATGAAGTTGAAGCTCATGATACACATGAGTTGGTACTGGAACAAGTTCCATAGGTCCCCATAAAATATGTATTTCCTGAAACACAATTACTGCATAGGATGTGTAAGATAACTAAGGGAACCAATGAAATATGATTTTCTTTTCACCAATGATGGGGACACATTATTGTTTGACAACGATGAACCTATGTCCTATAAGGAGGAGGTAGAGAGATTAGAAACATCAAGATGGTAAGAAGCTATAAATTCTAAGATGGATTCCATGATTCAGAATGAAGTTTGTGTTATGGTCGATGTGCTAGATGATGTAAATGATATTGGATTTAAATGGGAATTAAAGAGGATACTGGACCTAGAAGGAAAAGTAAGTGCATATAAAGCAAGTCTAATAGCACAAGGTTTTAAAATAGAATCAAGGAATTAAATATGATGAATCTTTTTCTCCATTTTCCATGTATAAATACATCACAATACTACTTACCATAGCATCTTACCAAGACTATGAGATTTAAAATATGAATGTCAAAACTGCATTCCTTAACATTAACCATCATAATATTTCTACATGAAACAATCAGAAGGGTTTGTGACCCCAGGTGATCCCAATAGTGTTTTAAAGTTGCAGAGACCCATTTATGGATTGAAGTAAGCATAGAGGCCAAGGAATATTTAATTCAATAAATCCATGGGGTAATTTGGTTTCATTAATAACGAATGTGATCCATGTGTATAGAAATGGTTTAATGGTAATGTGGTCATTATCCTAGAAGTATATGTTGAGGAAATATTACTTATTGGAAATGACAAAATAGTCTTACAGTCATTTAAGGACTCATTGAATATGTGATTCTTCACGAAAGACTTAGCTGAAAAAGCATACATTCACGGAATCAATATCATTCGTGATAGATCCAAGAGGATGCCTGGGCTACGTCAGAGTATATAAATGTACGTAATACTAAAGAGATATAGTATAAAACAATCCAAGAGGGGATTTGTTATAGAAACACATGGTATACATATTTCTAAAAAAATGTGTCCCCAAACACCATAGTATGAAGATAAAATGAGTAAGATAGCGTATTCTTCTACAATAGGATCAATCATGTATATCAATATATGTACTAGAATTTATGTTTCCTATGCACTGAGCGTGGTAGGAGGATATCAAGTAGATCTGAGAGAATAGAATTAGACTGATGTTAAGGCTATACTAATGTATCTGATAAGAACGAAGGATATGTTCTTGGTGTATAGAGGAGACGAGGAGATTTTCATCAGAGGGTATACTGATGCTGGTTTTCAAATAGAACAAAATAATCTAAAGTTGCAATCAAGATATGTTATTTTCTCAATGGAGGATTTGTGAGCTAGAAGAGTTCAAAGGATCCAGTTTTCGATGATTCTATAGTAGATTTAGAATATATAGAGTCTTCTGATTCACCAAAAGAAGCTATCTAGATCCGAAACATTGTCCAAGAACCTGATGTAGTGCCTAAAAGTAATGACCTTATCACATATTATTGTGATAATACTGTAGTAGTGACTATTGAAAAGGATCCTAGGATACATCAACATAAAAAGCACATATTCCAAATGTATCTTTTATTGGGGGGTTTTATAAGAGGGGTTAAGTTGTAGTGAGTTGACTGTTCACTGAGGAGAACATGGTAGACTTCTTGACTAAAGGACTATCTCTGAATAAACATGAATATAATGTGAGGGCTAGCAGAATAAAGGTTGTTAGCAGTTGAATTTAGTGAAAGTGGGAGTCTGTTGGAGTAGGTTCCCTAGATCAAACTTCTTTTTACATTATGATAAACTTATATTCGTGATTTTTAATATTCATAAATTCTTTATCCTGTCATGATTGTACTTCTGCATAACATAGCATTTGATAATGTCCCAAGAGTATCTGTCTCACTAAAAAGTCATAGTAGTTCCCTTCTATGATGAGAACCTATAAGTTCCATGACACTACTCTTGAATAAATGTTCTACATTCAGATGATATCATTTGAAGGGACACAAATGATACATGCTATCATTGGTGGAGACTCATAGTACATTGAGTCACCTTCTAATGTTGTACACCCCTGGTAATATTCAGTGGGATATTATATTAAAAATATCTTTTTGTATGAAATTTACATTATAAGTGTCACTGAATGTTTATATATATGGACGTGTGTAATAGTTATCAGAATTTAATATTATTATTAATGGATATTATGAGTTGCATACTTTGATGTGTTGGAAAAAACTGTGATGACATATAATCGCAGTGAGGTAGGATATTTTTGTTATGTCATCAGTAATATTACATTAATGAATAATTAAAGAATGGAATTATCCCTTATATTCATTAATAGAAGTAAATATCTTAGGCCCTTTTATAGAAATGATATAGCCAAAATAAATCGATTTCCATGGTGTACTCTATGCAAGTTCTATTTTCAAAAATTCAAATAACGAGTTATCAAGAAAATAGGTTGATGTCAATGGAATGAAACCTTATTGATTAAAGATATTGTGATAATGGGATTATATTATATGTCTAGCATTCGTATGAGGTGACATGTCAATGTGGCATTAACGTTTTCTCTATGGGTTCGTTGGTGTGTTGCTATATTATAACCTTGGACTTTAGGCAAGCTCACCTAATGCCACTGAGAAAGCGGCCAAGAGGGTCACACACTAAGTGTATCCATAATATCAGTTAAATAATTTCTTATTAAAAAAGTTGAATATATATAATTCATGTTTGTGGTTTAATAATTATTCATGTATGCCTGATCGTATTTTATTTATTTATCGATGAATAATGGTGTATCATTTATTTATGTATTTAATAAATAAATAGTCATTATTCATGGCCCAATAACTATTTTATAGGAAGGTAGGACCATGTTAAATGTGTCCAGTGGGAATTTAAATTGAAATATTATTTTATTAAAATAATATTTAATAGTAACTTTTAAGCTAATAAAATTTCATGAAATTAATGTTATTCTTGCTATTATTTGATATAGGGGTTTCACATGGAATAATAAAATATGTAACAACACTTGTGATAATTATTTATTATTACCTAGTGAATTAAATTCCCGGTTTCATATTATTTTTTATCATCCAAGGGGGAATCCTACAGGAAATATAGCCCATTTTGGTTGTGCAGAACATTTTGGAGAAAAACCTCTCAATCCTCATGAACGTTTTTTCTCCAATAACAGTCTCAATAATGAGAGAATTCATCCTCCAATGGACCAGGGAACACTTTGGAATTGGACTTAAAGGCGATCAAGGGAGGACAATGCAAGCGCAAGGGCCATCCTTTCTGGCACACAGAGACTCCTTTGGCAACATCCGGAGATTCCCAGATCATGTGTGAATTACCAGCAGAGGAGTTCTACTCTTGATCTCTACAAAGCAATGAAAGACTCACTGCATATCTATGGTAAGACACATCAACAACGAAAGAAGACCTTGTAGGTATTTATTTAATTCAATTAAACATATTATAAACAAAATATGTCGATCATATCTTGGGGTTTTGAGCCTCTTTCTCCATTATCTAATTCTTCGATGTTATTCCATGTATAATGGAATTCATCAACATATTGATCCTAGAATAATCATTTATCATTGTAAAGTATGAATATGGGAGTCGGCCCAACGGTCATTCCACTGCACCCGGAACCTACAAGGGGTATACGAGGGGATCATATTTTCATTTATAATTATTTAAATAATTCATTTCTGGTTTACGATTTAATAATTTAGTTTGTAAAGTCATGTTTAATTAATTTTTTAATATGAATTTTGAGTTCTATTATTCCTATTACTTTTCTTACAGATTTAACAGATATGAAAAAAAAAATTGGATTAAAATTACATCGATGATTTCATAAGGAGGTGCTGATGATTCTGTCCATGTTAAATGACAGAACATGCCAAGTTTTTGGAATTACACATCTTGTAATATAGAACACACATCTTGTAATATTTATTACACATTGTGTATTTGTGTTCAATTCATTAGGAGGAATTGATAAATTACTCAGACCATGTGCATTTATGACACATGGTGTGGTTAATTAGTACACAGTGTGTTGACCAGGACAGACTGGTGCACGGTCAGTCGGACTGCACACTGTGTGGCCCACTAGAAATGGCATGTAGTCCCATTATGTTAGGGTCAATTCATGTATACCATACAGGGCTTTCCCAACTATTGATCATGTAACGTGGAGTCTATAAGGTATGTGGCCCACTGGGCATGCCGTTTATTCCAATGATTTTTGAAGTAAACCTCACATACCATTTCCTTAGGTGTGTAATTTGGAAGGATGGTGAGGATAGTACATGTCGTGTATTCGGATCTACACACCGTTTACTTTTTCTAGTTTACACATATTTAAAATCTATTATTATATTATGTAACCCTTGATACATAAACCTTCGTGTGGATGTAAAGCTCGGACACAACATGCAAAAGGTGTTTGATATATATATATATATGTGTGTGTGTGTGTGTGTGTGTTTAATTAATATCTATGTAATGTTCAAATATATAAAAATAATGATTGAGTAGTATTAAAATTTTAATTCTTCTTGCACGCTACAAGTCACAGATAATAATGTGTATACATGTATAAAACATGTTGGGTAGTATTGGACGGGTAATCAATAGGTTTCTTCCAAGGTAAATGATATGTACACAATTAATTTTAAATGAATTTTTTAATTTTTTTTAATTATAATGGTAGATAACCTCAAGTAAATTAAAAAAAGAATTAAGATAAAACAATTAATTAATTAAAGATAATAATTAATCGATTCAAGTGTGATTTATCTTAATAAGAATGTTTAAATAATTTAGTGATAGTTTTATTAAATGCATAATTTGTTGCATGTTCATGGATGATCATGAGCTAGACCAGACCTTTGTATGTGATTGGTTTCCTATTAATTTATGTTTTAAAATTAAAATAATTGTTTTTTATGCCTTTTCCTCATTAGTATGTATGGTTTTCATGCCCATGGTTTCAATTATGTAAAACCCCTTTTACCCCTCACTTTCATGTGAGTTAAAAGAAAATGTAATGATTGGAGCTCCCAAGCTAGTGGACGTAGTTCAAGTTAGGATCTGAGGAAAAACCAATCCAAGTGATAAAAAGGTGGTCAAGTGGAATCCTGTAAAAATGAATCGTAAATTATTCAAGGTTTTTCTCTCCTAGGTTAGGGTTAGTTTATCAATCACTAGATAAAATAACTATCTGAATAGTTCTTATTCATACCATTTATTTTATTTTTGTCAATTTTATGGTTAGTCATTATGGATGTATTGTCACGATCACATAATTAATGAATTAATTAGCATGCAAGATAGAAATAAATTAAAATGGTTTATGCGTATATATTATCATGACATGGTTAATCACATAACTATATCCCACATAATATTAACAATCATGTGAAAATATAATAACAGAAAATTTAATAAAAAAGGATAATATACCTCTATAAAATATTTAGTCTGTATAGCCTTCTATTACTTCGGTTAGAATCACACCAATAGTTCAATGTGTTTGACTAGCCAAAGTCGGGCTGCTTTCAATTATTAGGGAATTCAAATTTGAGGTTTTGGGTTGACATAACTTGGTTTACATCAATGGTTTACTACCAAACATGACTTCATGTAACTAAGTGGAAATGGTTGCTGAAATCTAAAATAATGATTTCAGGATTGGTGAGTCCACTCAACGGATCAAGGAGCTATGAGTTAATGTAGTTAGAATCTGGAATGGCTACCTAAAACAATCAATTTTTCCTGACTAGCCAAATTTTGGGTGATGAGAATGTAATATGGATCCTTTCAACTATAATATCCAAGAAATAAGATATTCCTAAGCCAATAGTGAGTTATATTGGGTTCTGATGAAATAGTGGGAGACTAATTAATATTTATTTATTTATTTGTCTTAATTTTATCAAATAAGGTGTAAATACACTATTCATATTATTTGTAGAAATGAAATTAAAAATGACATCAAACATATTGTTTTGTTCCATACATGAGAAGGAAAAACTATTCACTATTACTGATTTCTTGGACTAGAAAATGAAGCTTTGGGTCATCCTTTTCCATGAAAGGAAACTATATGTGTTGGAAGAACCATTATTAGTTTCACCAAGAAATGATATTAGTGATGAGGAGCTATCTTTTAATGAGGAACATCTAAATGATTCTATGGATCTTCATTACCTCATGCTATCATCCATGACCAATAATATCTTTATGTAACATAAGTAAATGGATTCTTATTGCATGATGTCTCTCCTTCGGGATCTCTATTAAGAGAAGGTGAGACATGAGAGGTATGAGTTCTCCAACGCTTTGTTCACCACTAATCTTGGAGAGTCTATTCCTGATGGACAACTTTTAGTCAATATTATTGGCTACATTGAGCATCCAGAAATCATAGGGATTAAATTCACATATGATATTCCTATAGATCTAATAATATCATCACTACCCTAGGAATTCTCTTTTTTTATTAAGAATTATAATATGAGAAATAATGAGATGAGATTATGATAACTTCTAACCCTGATTTTCCAAGTGGATAAGGACATGGGGTGTGACAAACCAACAATCCTTATAGAGAATAAGAAGATGAAGGAAATGGACAAGGGGACTAATATTTATAAACAATCTAAAGCTACAAAGCACAATCCAAGCAGGGATAATAATATACAAATAGAGGGAGACGAAAACGAAGTAGTATTCTTTGCATGTGCCAAGTCAGGCCACTGGAGGAGGAAATATACACAGAGGTAAGTGGAAGCCAAATGTGTGTTCATTATCAAGGGAAATAATTTGATATACACACATTTGGTTTTATATAAAGCTTATGGTGATCACATTCGTATTCAAATGCCGAAAACAAGTAGCTTTTAGACAATTTCCAAAGGATAGGTGGATCTACGAGGTGCCAATGGTTCGAGGTTGGCTGCTCATTCTATTGGTGACTAATACCTTTAATTGTTGACCGTATGATTTTTTTTCAGGACTATTATTATATAATAATTATTTCCAATAACATAATTTCTATATCAATTTTAGATACATATGGGTTTGTTTTAAAATTATTAAATAAAATTTGTTTCATTTATAAGGAAAACATATGTAATGGTATGAAATATTTAAATAATCACCAGTATGTATTAAATTAAAAATACCAAGTGTTGTGAATTGATAACAAACAAAGTTCACATGACTCATATAACACCTAGTTTTGGAATCACAACCATGGTCATGTAAATGATAAGAACCAGACAAATCTCTATCAAGATGGTTATTTAGACTCTTTCGAGATAAAACCACTTTATAGATGTCACACTTGTTCACAAAGTAAAATTACCAAAACACCATTTGGTGGATAGGGTGAAAGGGTTATAGAGCTTATAGGATTGATACACACTGATGTGTGTGGACTATTTAAAATAGAATCTAGATGTAGATATTCTTACTTCATAACTTTTTCTGATGACTTGTGTAAATATGGATATATTTACTTGATGAGGTATAAGTTCAAGTCCTTTTAGAAATTCACGGAATTCAAGAATGAAGTAGAGAATCATCTTGGTAAGAAAATAAACAAGATTTGATCGAACTGAGGTGGATCATATATTAACCAAGAGTTCATCATCCTTTTATGGGATTTTTGGATTCTATTTGAAATCACCCCACCTTATAAACCACAGTGGAATGGTTTTAGGGAAAGGAGGATCTGCAAATTGTTGGAAATGGTAAGGTCGATGATGATTCATCAAAATATTCTGTTAAAATTTTTAGGATATTCAATACAAACTGATAAATACACATTATACCGAGTACTATCTAAGGTGACCAATAGAATCCCTTTCGATTTATAGAGTTGAAGGAAACTCGTTTTTTGACATAAATGTGTATGGGGATGTGAAGAATTTGTTAAGGATTTTCCAGGAAACAAACTAGAAACACAAGGAATATGGTGTATCTTTATAGGGTATCCCATGGAAACAAAGGGATACTACCTATATGACCCCTCAGATAATAAAGTGACTTTTTCCAGACAGGTTGTCTTTCTTGATATTGATCACATCCTCAAAAAGGATAGTGGGAGTAAGATTGACTTCGATGATGTTGAAATTCAAGATACACGTGTGTTGGTACAGGAAAAAGTTATATAGGTCATCGTGGAAGAATTAGTTCATGAAACACAAGTACTGCGTAGGAGCATAAGATAAGTAAGGGAACCAAAGAGATATGGTTTTCTGGTCACTGAGGATGGTGACTCATTATTGTTTGACAATGATGAACCTATGTACTATAAGGAGGTGGTAGAGATCTTAAAAACTTCAATATGGATAGAAGCTATAAATTCTGATATGGATTCCACGTATTAGAACTATGTTTGGGTTCTAGTCAATCCCCCAGTATATGTAAAGAATATTGTATATAAATGGGTATTAAAGAGGAAACTAGACATGGAAGGAAAAGTAAGAACATATGATGCAAGGCTAGTAACTAAAGGTTTTAAAAAGCATCAAGGAATTGACTATAATGAATATTTCTTACTAGTTTCTGTGTATAAATCCATTGGAGTCATACTTACCATTCTAGCATACCATGACAATGAGATTTGGAAGATGGATGTCAAAACTGCATTCCTTAAAATGAACCTTATAGAATATGTCTATATGAAAAAACTAGAAGGGTTTGTGACAGAAGGTGATTCCAAAATCATTTCCAAATAACATAGATTCATTTATGGATTGAAGCAGGTATCTAGTACACAGAATGTTCAATTATATAAATCCATATGGTAATTTGGTTTCATTAAGAATGAATGTGAACCATGTATTTTCAAAAAAATTAATGGGAATGAAGTTATTGTCATAGTTGTATATGTTGATGACATATTACTTATTGGAAATGAAATACCAGTCTTACAGTCAGTTAAGGACTGGTTGAACATGTTCTTCTCCATGAAAGACATAGGTGAAGCAACTTACATTCAAGGGATCAAGATCATTCGTGAAAGATCCAAGAGGCTTCTTGGGATAAGTCGGAGTACACACATTGACCAGATACTAAAGATATTTAGTATGGAACAATCCAAGAGGGGATTGGTTTCATCGTCATCTGACATTAATCTTTATAATAAAATGTTTCCATAGATAGAAAAGGAGAAAGATAAAAGGAGTAAGACACGACATGCTTCTGTTAGAGGATCAATCATGTATGTCATGATATGTTCTAGACTTGATGTTTCCTATGCACAGAGCATGGTAGGAAAATATCAAGTAGATCTAGGAGTATATAATTGGAATGATGTTAATTCTATAAATAATTATTTGAGAATAACTATTGATATGTTCTTAGTCTATGAAGGAGATGAGGATCTTTTCATTAGAGGGTGTGCTGATGCTAGTTTTCAGATAGACCAAAATAATCTAAAGTCGCAGTCAAGATATGTTTTTTATCTTCATGGAGGTGCTGTGACTTGGAAGAGTTCAAAGATTCCAGTTTTTTCTGATTCTACAGTGGAGAGTGAATATATAGTGGATTATGATGTACCTAAGGAATCATTATGGATTCATATCATTTTCCAAGAGCTTTATGTAGTGGCTAAAAGTAGAGACCATATCCCATTGTATTGTGATTATACTATAGCGGTGGATCTTGCAAACGATCCAAGGAAATATCAACGGATAAATCACATACTCTGAATGTATCTCCTATTAAGGGATTTTAATAAGAGGGGTGAAGTTGTAGTGAGAAGAGTGTCCATGGAGCAGAACATGGTAGAACCCTTGACTGAAGGCCTATCTCAGCAGAAACAAAAGTATAATTTGAGAGCTAACAGACTGAAGGTTCTTAGCAGTTGACTCTAGTGAAAGTGGGAGCCTTTTAATGTTGGTTCTCTAAAACCAACATTTTTTTTACTTTATGATATAATTATATTCATTATTTTCAATATTCATTATTTCTATATCACATCATGATTGTTATTCTTCATAACATAGCATGTGATAAAGTCCCAAGTGTAGTGGTCGCACTAAAAGGTCATAGTAATTCCCCACAAGGATGTGAACCTCGATGTTCCATGGAACTATTCTTGAATAAATGTTCTATGGTCAGATGATACCATTTGAATGGACACATATGATACATGATATCAAGGTTGGAGACTCATAGGACATTGAGGCACCTTCCCATGGTGTACACCCCTGGTAATATCTAGTAGGATATTATAATAACAATACTCGACAATAGGAAAAACACATTATCATTGTCATTGTATGTTACTATATGTGGACATGTGTAATGGTTCTTAGAATTTATGATTATTATTAATGGATGTTATGAGTCATGCACTTTGATGTATTTCTGAAAACTGTGATGACATATGATTGCGGCGAGGTGGGATATTTTGTGTGTTTCATTAGTGATATTGAATTAATGGATAATGTGAGAAAATATTTAACCCTTGTATTCATTAATAGAAGTAAATATATCAGGATCATTGATGGAAATGATATAGACAAAATAAATCCATTTCCATGATGATCTCTAGGAATGTTTGGTTTTTAAAAATTAAAAGAATGAGTTATCAAGCATATAGTTTGATGACATTTCCATGCAACCTGCTTTATTGAAGATATTGTTCTAAAGAGATTATATTACATGGTAAGAATTCGTATGAGGTGACATGTTGTTTTGGCATTAAACTATTTATCTATTAGTGCCTTGGCATGTTTCTAGATACTAACCTTGGACTTTAGGAAAGCTCTCTTAATCCTGTGGCGCTCCTGACGCCACCTCCTTCTCGGATCCTAGGGTTTTGAGGGCCTCCTAGATGGTGACGACTCTCCCTACTTCACATGTTTCCTTCTTATGCCTTATCTAGTTTTTATCTTCTTATCCTCTCCCTTCTGATTTGTCTTTCTGGTTTGGGTATCGATCGACGCTTACCGCCCCTCTTTCTGTCAATATTAGCGCATCGGACCCCCATCTGGGTCTGGGTGCGAGAGCCTTAGATGGCTTTGGTCAGCATTGGTGGCGGTGGCCGGTGCCATTGTTCTCCACTTCACTTACTGGCCTACCAATAGTGTTTGACTCCACTTTAGTCGGGCTCAAATTGGGATCTGGGTCTACTTGGGAAAGTGCCGGAGGAGGGTTGGTAGCGTTCTTAGTTTGAGTTCATAGTCGACCTAGATCTGGACTGGTGATGTCAGTTTGATGTCTCTAATGGTGGTTCGCTTCTCTCTAGTGTTCAATGATATGGCTTCTGGCATTGTCCCCTACCTAGGTCTCCATCATCTCAACTGTGCTCTGGCATCATGGTCATGGGATCCTTTCTCAGTCGGTCTGGCGGGCAGGGCCTCATGAGGCTCTGGTAGGTGTGGTTCGACTAGGTTTTTGTTTCCAGGTGGGTGTCTGGCTCTTCAAAGGTGGTTCAAATTAGGTTATGTTTTTCTGGTAGCTATTATTGGAGGGATATTTTCATACATGGTGTATATTTTTAGAGTGGGACGGTTTTCTAGATGTTTTGTTTTTTCTTCGCTCAAGACATAGACTTCTGTTGTGTGGTTGATGATGATTTCGCTGAAGGACGTTGATGACGATGACGACGGTATGGACAACGATGTTGACAGAGTTGTGAAAAAAAGATAGTCGATGCTGTGCAGGTGTGATATCTGGTGACGTTCTTGCCAGCGTTATGTCTTAGGAGGTGTTGTAATGATGACAGTGAGGTTCTCTCCTATGTGGTGTGCTCTCTGGCGCGGTTCTATAGGGATGAAGATGGTTCTGTAATGATAGCGAAGACACTTGTTTCCCAGTGGTAGCATGATTTGTGGGATTTGTTGCTGACATGATGGATCCTATGGTGATGCTACTGTCGTTTAAATTTCAAATTCCGATATGGTTTGAATTTTGAAAGTGTAAGGCATAATATGATCAGTTTCAACTTTTCCCTAAAAGTGTATTTTTCATAAAAATAAAAAAATGATTTGGGTGGAAGAGGCCTAGAGGGCCACACACTAAGTGTATCCATAATATCATTTAAATATTTTATTTTATAAAAAGTTGAATAAATATTATTCCTAGTTGTGGTTTAATAATTATTCTAGTATGACTGATCGTATTTTATTTATTTATCAGCAAATAATGAAGTTAAATCTATTTATTTATTTAATAAAAAATAATTATTATTCAAGGTCCAATAAATATTTTATTGTATGGGTGGACCGAGTTAAAGGTTCTATTGAGAAAATAATGTTAAATATTATTTGATTAAAATAATATCTAATTGTAACTTGAAAGGTAGGAACATGACATTGAAATAATGGTGTTGTTGTTATTATTCAGTATGCAGTTTTCACATAGAAAATTTAAATAATTAAAGGTATTTTTGCTAATTTTTTTATTATTACCTAGTGAATTAAATTCCCAATTACATATTATTCTCCTATTAGCCAAGGGGGAATCCTACAAGAAAGATATCCAATTTTGGTTGTGCACAATATTTTGGAGAAAAATATTTCAAGCCTCAAGAGGTTTTTTTCCTCAAAGAATGCACTCAAGAATAAGATCATCCATCCTCTACTATATCAGATAATTCATTGGATGAATCTCTTAAGGAGATCAAGGTTGGACAGTGCAAGCGCAAGGACCTTCCATGCTAGAACACGAAGACTCCTTTAGCATCGCCCACAAATTCACGGAGCACATGCGGATTACCACTAGAGAAGATCTAAAAATTATCTCTAAAAAGAAATGAAAGACTCAATGTAGTTCTATGGTCAGACACATCAACAATGAAACAAAACCTTGGAGTTATTTCTTTAATTTAATTTAATTAATTATAAAAAAATATGTCGATCCTCTTGTTAGGTTTCATGCCTCTTTATTCTTTATCTAAATCATTGATTTAATTCTGTAGATACTGGAGTTCATCATCATATTTATCCTTGAATAATAATTGATCATGGTAAAATTTAAAGTTAGGTGACATCCCAACCATCTGTCCACTACACCTGGAATCCCAATAATCATCTTAAAAATCTACGCAATGTTGATGTAGTAATTATTCAATTAATGTGATAAATCAAATTGATGATATTAAAAATAGTAAATATAATATAATTTGACAAAAATAATGTGATAAAATAATTTAATAGATGAAAATAAAATTTTAGGGGTTTATTAAAATATTTTTTATTAATTTTACTTATTTCATTGATGTTATTAAAATAAATGTAATGAATAGTTATAAAAATTGATATTTATCATATTTAAAAATTAATTATATTTTTTAAAATGATATAAAATTTATACCAAAATATAGAGTCATTTAAATGAGTGTTATCTTGTTTATAATATCACCCATTGTTTATTATGTTCCTTTTTTCCATTTATAATATTTATCATGACCCCCAAAGAGTAAAAATATGTGTTGTCATGGTAAGTGTGAAAGGGGCGTGTAAGGGGTTGAAACCAAATGATAAGGTTAAAAAAATATTTAAAACATATATAATTATTACTCTATGAGGTTATTTCTATGCATACAAAACCTATTTTCTAAATAAATCAGTTTGGATCCATTTTTTATGTTAATTTTTATTAATATAATCTTTTGAGGAATTCCAAGAGCTCATGTACCATCTCTTAAAGAAGGGAACAACTAATTCTAATTTATTAACACTTGAAAAAAATTGGTTTTTCTAATCCCTAAAAAAATAAATTCCTAGAATCTATAATATCATTATATAGGTCTCCTCTTCGGAATAATACTGACCTCAAATTTCTTATGTTGTTAATCAAAGGACACTTTCCAGAGAAGATATGATGTTTTTAACTGCATGTTTTGGTTTTTTTCCACCTCCATAAAATATTCCATAACCATTATTATATAATAAAAATATTATATTACATATAATTATATGTTCTTATCAGAATTTACCAACCAATATCCATCTCCTCTTCCATAAAATGGTAATCAAAACCATCCTTCATGTGTACGGTGGATTACCACCTCATGAACTCATGTAATTAGTTTTCCATAACCATCTCTCATATCTAGTTATAATTGCAGAAATAATATATATATATATATATATATATATTATTTATAAAATATTTATCATTATCAAAATATTATATATCATTTACTTTCTTACCTTTCTATTTATTAAAATATGAATACGTCATGTGTGTATATGTGTGGATTGTCACCTCCACGAAGAGGTGTTATACATTTTTCATCACCACATAACATGGATGATATATATAGGTATATTTATGGAATTAATATAATAATTATGATATTATGATCATTATATAAATATAAAATAAGACTTAACATATTTCTATAATTATAATTGAAAAATTGAGAAGTTACTTATGCGTACGTATGACCTACCGTCTCTATAATTGTGACGTTGTTAATTTTAAAAAACCACATTTAATGGTTTGATTTAAATATATAATTGATGTATTGAAATTGAAATTATATCATTATTGTTATTATAAATGAGTTTAAATAAATACCCCTCTGAACATAGTCAACCTAATGAAGTCATTTATGACACATAATCCTAATATCATCAAAACAACTGATATAAAATCAATTGATTAAGTAATCATATACAATATGATAATATGTGAAGTAAAAGGAATAATAAATATTAAAAGGTATTTTAAGAAACTAAATCATTAACATAAGTTTATTATTAAAGAAGGTAAAGAATTTATGTGATGAGTTGTAATCAAGGTAAGGTACTTTGTCCCAATTTCATTTTATTGAGGAATGTTTTGATGTTATGAACCTATATTCTTTTATGATATTTATATGAAGCCCATTTTACATGTTATATCCTGAATTTATTTATTATCATCATATTTAATGTGGGTATTATGTTTAAAATTTTCCAAAGTGTTAAGAGACTTTTGTTTTAAAAATCCAATTTAAAAGTTCTTATTTCTACTCTTTTTACAAAAGTAATAAATAAATGTATTTTCATTATATATTTAGAATGCATGGAATTTCAAAAATTCAAAATAACTCAATTAATAAATGTTACCTTGATAATTAGACAAGGTTATTTTTAAATAATATTGTTTCTATATTATGGGGTCAATTTTTAGGTTTTAATAAATAATTTTATTTTACTTTATTTCAGTGGTTTTTAAAAAGGAATATTTTTTCTGGAATTTTTTAATTTATTTATAAAAAGAAAAAAAATTAATTTTCTATTTTAACATATATTGTGACAACTAAATTTTCTAATAGGAAAATTGTTTTTTATTCATTTATAAGCTATCGTGATTTATTCAATCGAAAAACCTCTTTCCATTTTCCGAGATATTTTTGTATTCAAAATGGGGTTTTAAAATAAAAGGGTATTTTGATATCCAAAATTTATTTTCCTATGGGTTAAAAGGTTGTTTTCAAAGGGTTTTATGTTTAATAGGTGAAATCATAAAAAAATTTATTTATTATATGGTACTGAAAAATTATTTGAAAAACTAGTGAGCTCAATACAATATATGTGATAAGTTGAGCCCCATTTTAGGTCCTGAAAATTAGGTGAGCCCAAAAAACATTATATGGAGGGTTGAGGCACATTATAACACATATAAAATAGGTAATACTGCTATATATTATAGTAAGGTTGATCCCCATTATATATCTCTAACTTATTGGGTAATGGTTTTGTTCTCTAGAGAATTATATTAGATGTTGGATGTATTGTTATTCTAATTGTGCGGGTTTTTAATGGTTTTATGAACATGTTTCTCTATATTTCAAAATATTGATTTTTTTTATTACAATGAGTTTTAAAGTTTTTATTTGAGAAAAAATTGTGTTTTTTTAATATGGAAATGTTTTATTTCATATGCTCAATGAACATTAAAGATGAAGGTAGAAAAATGGGTTTTCATGTTTTTTGACGGGACTAACGAATTTCTTATTTTTATGTTCCTTACTGATTTTTTTTCCTTCATACCATATTTAAATTTTTTCCCATTAGAATAATGGATTATAATGAAAAATGATGAAATAAAGTAGAAATTTATTAAAATCAGTCTTGAAAATTATTGTGTTTTTTTTAAAGTTTTATGTTATAGAAATAATAGATACTCATCTGAAGTGTCCAATTTTTAAAATATGGTTTTTTATGTACGATTTATGAACTTGTTCTCTTAAAATCCAAACCTAAAAGGAAAATAAAATATAATGGGAATAATTATTAACTTAAAAACATATTATGTAATGTTTATTGATGGGTCAGTATTCAACATATATTGGTTTCTCTAATCCATCCATAAATTATAAACATTTTTTCATCTTTGTATCATGTGTGGTCATATAAAACTTGGGTAATTGATCTAATTATCAAATATTTTTAGTTTCTGCATTATGTTAATGATAAAAATCATATATAGGATATTATTGATTCATAGTGAATTTTATGACTAGACATTGGACTCTAATGGTGGGGTTCTTAAATTAATTGATGTAATTGATGTTTGTGACTACATGTAGGGGTTTCATTAGTGGAAATCCGACCTATTGGTTTTAATTTAAGTACCCTATGTTGTTGACGGTGTAAATTTAGTGTGATAATATGATGCTAACATGGGGGTAAACATAAGTAATAATGGATATGTAAATGTTTTGTGTGAATTAGTGACCATCCTATACAATAATACAAATTTCATGATTTGTTTTGGGTGATTTTCAAACCCCTTTAACCTTATTTCAATAATAAATTATCACAGATAACATATAAATGTAACCTTTAATTTTTTATAATAAATTGTGAATTGGGTTTATATTGTCACTTTTGCTCTTTATTCTTGAGTTGTAAACAATTTATGTCTATTGGTCAGGGAGAGCATTCCATCTTTTGGAAATTGGGAATTAGCAAATGTTTATATGGATTGGGTTGGGTGATCATTCTTACCATGTTGAGAGATGATATTGGAATGTGGGTTTGGTGTTCATGCCAATCAATACCATATATGATGTTATGAGACTTGTTATGATTTTTGGGTTTGGACTTCATTACAGCCATGGATTTGTACATTGATGTCAAATATAATATTTCAATTGGGTTTTGATATAATTTAAAAAAATTACATGTATGTTGTGATGAAATGGATATGTTGGATATGTTGGGAGGAATGGAAACCATTGTCAGATTATGTTATATGTTGGGAAATCATTCCAATCCTTGGTGTTTATAAGGGATGAGTTGTATGTCATACCAACATTCTTTTGACAAATTATTGTGTTGGATTTAATTCCAACTAAGTGGGATACTTTTATATATTATAAAGGATGTGATACCAACATGGATTCATGATATCCTGAGAAGATAATCTAAATATAAATTTTTTTATGCATCCTTCAACAATGATTTTAATTCCTGTAGTTATCCAAGAGATTTAAATTTGGTAACCTAATATATTATCAAATACAATAATAATAGATAAATATTTTTTTTACTTTATAGGTGGCCACCTGTTGAGAGCTATAAACTCCTAATATCTTAACCTAGTTAGTTTCAGAAGAATAGTATGGATTTATTTATGAACTAGAACATTCAAGGAGTTATTCATCTAGGGTAAGATATGATTCATGATATTAGTAAGAAGGTGATTGGATTTAAAATCATGGTTATAGTAGACATCAAATAATCCTATGATACATTTCATTGGAGTTTTATATTTAATAAAATTTGACAGTGTGTATTTATTGAGTGGTTCAGTGATCTTATATTCTTTAGCTTCTATTGCATATGGTTCTCAATCTATTTGAACGGAAATCGATTCAGATTATTATATTTTAATAGAGGGATTTGATAGGGGTATCCCATCAATCATACCTTATTTTACTATTCCTAATAACCTATAAATAGAAACAAATCCGATGATATTTTTGTGTGTTTGATAATACCCTTTAAAGGAAGTTATCATGACCTTGGTACCTCCCATTGGTTTTCTATTAATGGTACAATTTATTTTAAAATTAGAACATATAACCGGATGAGGAGATTAAAAATTATTAATTTCAAATATATAAAACAATGTAGGAAAATTTTAATTCTTGAAAAAATTAATATTTATACATAAAATTCATGTACTACTATTCGAGCTGATGATACTAATGATAGGTTATCGATTAATCAAAGTTCATTCCCCAAGGATTTTCATGGGGCCCTCTATCATCTAGATGGATTAATAAAATTATGTTGATAATATTATTCCATTAATTGTTGCATTAATTAACATCTAGACTAGACAAATTGTTTCTTTTTGTGGGAGTATCACACCTATCGATTCATTCCTAACCTACATACCAATTCATGGGATGCCTATCATTATAATACAAATAGGTGTTCTTATACACATTAAAATACTATCAAATCCTTCATCTTGGACTAAATACTTGAGTTTAAATTCCTCTAGCCTAGCTTCATACATCTGGATATACCTATTATAGATGTTGCAATCCCTGTGAGAAGTATGGAAGAAACTATGTGACCCATGCATGCCAAAGTCACACGAGATATAATATTTGTGGATTGTCTATTGACTAGTTAAATGAATATTTTTATAACTAGATTTAACTTGAAATGTCCTTACTATCTATTACCCATTATGGTGAATTATTGAAATTTATCTCCATATGTTTTATAATACTCACAATATGTGATATGTCATCGAGTAATTCTTTTTCTAAAAGGAAAACTAGGGTGGGTGTTCCCTCTTCTATCCACAATTCTATAAACTTAAAATGTTCTTTAATTTGACTAGTAACAACCCTTGACTCTATCCTCTCATGTAATAAATAAAATATCTTTTAAAACGTCTAGTTTAATGATAATGATGACAAATTTTAATTCACCCCATCTAGCGTAGAGTTTTTTAAATCCGAATACTAAATAAAAATTAAAAAAATGAATAGAGATGAACCATCCGGTAAAATGTGTTGGAACTCATCCTTTTTTGGAAAAATCAATTTTATTATATATTTTCCTCATCAGTATGTTAATCCTATAAAAAATTTTGTGTTATGAAAAAGAATATTGTTATCTTCTAAATGCCTCTTCTAGTCCTTCCCCCAATCTAAAATGTTTGAGAACCTATTTTTGAACTGTATGTGGGTTTGCATTGTTTAGAATTTTCTTAGGGCCAATCTGGGAAATAATATTTCCATATTAACATTTCAAATTATCATATCTTCACGGTTTATAGGTATTATGATTAATGTAGATCATATTATAATTCATATAGTTGAACTTCTCGTTAGATTTTTGTATATTTGGGAAGCTCAGAATGTGTATAGATTCAACTCTTGGTACACCAACCTCTAAAATATAATGTTGAAGTGCTTCTAAGATCATTGTAATTTCAGTTCCAATTAGTGGTTCAAATAAGTGGGTCAATTTCACTGGTATTAAAAACTCCTCTCTATCTAGGAATGTTAATTTTGCACACTTTGTCTCATGGAATCCATCATTCATAGCTATGAATTTTAATTTTGATGGCTCCTATACTAATAGAACCATGAGAGGAGGGGGTATCAATTGTGGTCATATTTCATCAATGGTTTTGGATTATAGGGCCTTTTATAGTGAAGGATATATACATATCACATAAACCAATGATTTTCTTATCCTTATATATATTTTCAAAGGAGTATCTCTATTTTAGTGATTTAATTAGATTCTATATTGATTGTAAAATATATGAAAGGATTTTATCCCTCGAACTAGTATATATATTATTCTATTTGGAAATTCAAAAACCACCACCTTTGTAAAAAAGGATTCATTTTACATTGTATGAGGGAAAAAAACAATAGATATTTTGACTTCCAATGGAGAATAAATCTCCATGGTAAATATATTTTTCCTATTTAAGATCCTATAAATATGAATCTAATATTATTATAGTCAAGGATGCATGAAACCTATATAATTTTATGCCTCTTTAGTCTCTCTTTATTTTTTCACTTCTATTTTATCTAATATAAATTTATATTTTTTATTCCCCATGCTAACACTTGACATTGAAATGTGTAATTTTTAAAATCCACACTAGTAATGGAATTGGTAGATCTGGTTGGTCCATGATGTTACTATGGAACCTAAGGATCAATGTTATTATTTCATGATTTTATTTTATATATATTTTCAAATAAATATACATGTTTATATGTTGAATATCTTTAGGGACACAATCGGTGGGGTACAACTTTGTATTACTCACATGTTATCCCAAAATTTTATGTTCTTGGATAGTCATCATGGTTTTAGGTGTAGATAAGAGAAAGTGCTTAGGCTTTACGGTTAAATCAGATGGCTAAGTTAGAGTTGGTATATTGTATTGGGACAATAACCATGACCAATTTTGTTATCTGTAGCTTTGTTTTTAATTTTCTTATTTTGGGGATCTATTGTATATGGCTTAACTATACTAGGTTTTATCTTCTTCAGTGTGAATTTTATTGTATAATTAGCTGTTTATATGGTTATAACATTGAATTTAATGTTTATTAATGTCGTCATATCTCTTTGGTGTTTTTTTCTAATTATGATGTTCATTTTTGTAATATTCTTTAATGATATTTATGGTTATCTATACCAAAGAGTATAGTCTCCCTTTGCTTACTCATAGAACACCACCTCTAGTCAGAAACCTATTACATATAAGGAGGTTTGTCTGAAGTATTTAGTAACGTGGTTTAGTAATGGTTGAGGTAAACCTGACCGATATGTCTACACCAAATAAAGAAATTCTATTTATAATGTATAGACCAATAAAATATAAAATTATGAAATATATCTTCCTTTTCTATACATTTATTTTTTATAAACCAATTAATGAAATTATCAAATGGTTTTAAACAAATAAAAAATAATAATATTAATAGAATATTATTCATAGTCCCATTTAATACTAATATTTCATGTTTAATGTTAAATTAAAATTTTATTTATTTATTGACCTAAAATACCCCTCCCCTTTAAGTATAATTTCCCATCGAACCACATAGTAAAATTACTCCCCAAATCAATTATATTCCCAAATAAACAATAAATTATATCCACCTAAAACTTATAAGAGACACTATAGGCATGTAATTTGAACCTCACACTAAGTCTTCAATGCATTTTCACCTTATAAAAATATCAAATATAAAGGATGAGGTAATATCCCACCCTTTTCTTTCATTTCTATTATTTATTTATAATTTTGTATAATTACATTCAAAAGAAATATTCCTAAAATAAATTTATAAAAATATTAACAAGATTTTAATTTCATAATGGTATTATAAAATTATTATAGTCTATTTTTAGTGTATATATAATTTCCATCCCACTATTGAAAAGTCTCATTTACAGTCAGTTTAACCACTTATGAGGGAATTATCAATTTTTTTATGTCATCCTTTATGGATGTTTAGATTATAATTTTGATATATATGTTGTTTTCAATATGAAACTCTATGGTTATTATCAACTATTTTAATTTATAGATATTATCACTCTCTCGTAGTTTTGGCAATGTCTCATTAACTATCAGTTTACATTCTCTCAGGACGATGGAAATTAATTATTTATGATTTACTTAGTGGATTGTTAGTTTAGTGGATATATAAAATATAAAAATATAAGTTTATATAATTCTTCATTACATATTAATTAATTTTATTTATAAATAACAATAGAAAAATTCAATGATATTAATATGAAATAATAGTTCAAAAAAACATTTCCTCAAATTATACATTATTCAATGTATTTTTAATAAATAAATTCCAAATATTATAATCAACAAAGAATAAAAAATTATTATAATATAATTATAGAATAATTTTTTAGTAACTATAATTTGATTATATATAAGGTGAAAATTTGTTGAAACAATGAAAGATATAAGTTAAGGGGACTATCGACACTTCTATTTTGTTCTCGTTTTACTCATTATTTCTCTATATATTACTTAAAATTATTCTAAAATCTCTTTGAATTCTCTTCAATTTATCTTTATTTTTTTACTAGGGATATTAATATATTTATTTTTTTATATGCATTATTATCAACTATAATTATTTTTTATACAGGATTGTTTACTTTAATAAGTCACTGATTCTTCTGATGTTCATTTTTCACTTCTCCGTGAAATATCTACTTTTCATTGTTTATTATACCATTTATGATTAAAATATTTTTTTCCTTCCGTATTTAATAAAAATACATGATTATTTATTGACATATTACAAACATAATCATTATAAAACCAATTTTTTCTCATTGGTATATTATATTTTTAGGGTTTATATATATTTTCTTTTTATTTGGCATGGATGATTATGTGGATATTACGATGTGAAGGGTGGGGAAAATTTATTATATCCCTCAAATGTATTGGTTAATGTATTGTATAATATTATATTAATATATCTATAAATTATGTAGTTTTTTGTTCTAAAATGTTATATATAAAAATGATGCATTTAACATTGTCCATAATTTTATAATGCCTTTGTGTTATACCTTGAATTTTATTTTTGTGTTTTATTATTATGGATTTATTACAGTCTATGTCTCCTCAAAAATATATCAACATTATTATGATGATGATCATATGAATATTATAATATAATGATTACTATGCTCACTTAGGTACATATATTTATTCAATTCTCATGTATCTTCCTATTATTCACCAACATACTATGATTTTACCTCACTCTTTTCATTGATATATATCCTTAGGTGATTACACATATTTATATAATTATTATTTATAATAGGAATAATATTTTTTAATATTAAATAAAGATTAATTTTATATATATATTTCTTTTTTTATAACCATAATTTTTCCAAGACACTAAACCTATTGTTTTGGGGAGATATATTATTACGTATGTTTGTCTTTAAAATGATGTAATAACCATTTAGGAAAATAACATGTAACTATATCTGGTATCAGATAAATTTTTACTTAATATTGGAATTAATTTATTAAAATAAAACATAGTCTAAATATATGTATTTCATGTGTTATGACCATAGGATTGATTAAGGAATATAAATATGTTTTTTATTAATTATATATTGAATAATGTTTTTTTATAACCTAATAAATTTTTTAAATTGTGTGAAATATGTGGATATAATACAAAAACCAGTGATATGGATAATGGAATAATTATCCAAGTGAAAATACTATTTGGATGGGGTATGGTGATAAAAACATCATGCTGGTACTCAACCACTTGTCTCAGTTTATAAACAATATCATGAATCATGTTTAATGTCCACCCTTATGCAAGAGGTCGCAATTAGACATTGAATCATTTTTTTAATAATGATCTCATTCATTATATATATCTTTTGATCTAGTTATTTTGAAATAATAGTTCAAATCCATGGAAAATATATTATCATGATTTAATGTTCTGATCAAGAGAGATTCACATTGGATATCAATCATCTAGATGAATAATTTGACCAATTATGGACATTTATCAAGAATTTAAACATGAAGTATGATAATGAAGAAAAAGAGTGAGAAGAATTTACAAAATATATTTCCAAATAAGTATTTTCCTAAAAATATTTATACTAATTTACAAAGATAATTTATTATTCTTGAGTAAAAGTAGATTGAATATACAGTGGATTACAATGAAAATTTAATAATTACTTAATCGTACGCCTTTGAATTATTTATTATCCATGATAGAAAAAGAGATAAATTCTTTCACTACTGGAAAATGGACCTATCCCCACGGTTTTTCCCAAAACCGTGGAGATAGACTTCCCTATACCCACAGTTTTGGAGAACCTTGGGTATAGGTGAGTTTTCAGGACCTATTCCCATGGTTTTCCAAAACTGTGGGTATAGGGGGGTCTATCCCCATGGTTTTCAAAACCATGGGGATAGGTCCTGAAAAGTGACATATACCAACGGTTTCCTAATACCGTGGGTATAGGGGTATCTATCCCCACAGTTTCGGGAAAACCTGTGGGGATAGGTCTGGGCTAAAATACTTTTACCCACGGTTATGAAAAATCATGAGTATATGTCACTTTGTGTGAGTGGGAATTTTTTTTCCCGCGGGGAGGAATTTTTTTTGGCGGGAACCATATACCCACGGTTCTTCCCTCTATACCCACGGTTTTAATAACTATATATAACTATATATATATATATATATATATTCATATAGGTGATGTTAGGGTAGTGGTTAGATGAGGTGTTTGCAACAAAGAGGTTGCAGGATCGAAACATGGTGCCTGCATTATTTTAGGACATATACCCACAGTTTTGAAACCGTGGGTAAAATCTGTTGACATCGTGGCAATTGGCTATGTTTCGGTGACACGGTGGTAGGACGCCTATACCCATAGTTTTAGAAAACCGTGGGTATAGGCTAGGGACCTATACTGACTTCGTTCTATCCCTCAGTTCCCAAAACCGTGGGTATAGGCTATACCCACAGTTTTGGGGGCTATACCCACTGTTTTGAACCTTGGGTATAGGCCTTTTTTCCAGTAGTGTTTTGTAGTTTTAAACCACATATTTGAAAATATAAACATATATAGTGTTTTAGGATTTATTAATAAGTTGAT
Source organism: Viscum album (assembly GCA_963277665.1). Classification (NCBI taxonomy): domain Eukaryota; kingdom Viridiplantae; phylum Streptophyta; class Magnoliopsida; order Santalales; family Viscaceae; genus Viscum; species Viscum album. Next base: position 1,947,155,000 of record OY728147.1, on the reverse strand, counting down.
CAGTGGGACCAAATATTAGAGAATGTGTTTAGATAACAATCCTAATAACATGGATAAAATAAGAAATATATATAATTTTATGTACGAAGATCAAACGAAAAAGGACATGGAGGAAAAAACTTCTATCATCCAACATATCTAAAATATTGAATGAAACCCACCCGAATTTACGACATAGTAATGATGAAATTATTTAGGTTCGGAAGAGATGGATATAAATCTCAAGATTAATTAAGGGATATGAAATGGACACAAGATCCAATAGATGAAATAACAAAAGAACTGAATGCACGGAATATATTCTAGTACTTCAAATAAAAGGATCTTGGGAACTATGAAAGTTAGTTCTCCAAACCATTTACCTTTGAGGTTAATCAATATTAATATCCACCTAATATTTGGTGTTAAGGAAAGGATTATTCCATCATTGATACAAGAGTGGATCTATAAAATGAAGTTATTAAAGTTGAAGTAATTATTCCCTCAAGAATAGAGAATTTTTTTTATTTGATTTAGATTCAATGACTAATTTTATGTCATAAAAGTTTTCTAAAATATTTGAATCACCTCCCTAATAGGATTAAGTATGTATATATGTATATATATATATATATATGAAAATACCTGGTGGTGAAATAATTGAAACCCCGCGTGTTGGACACTTCCTAGCTAGCATCTATGGGATAACTCATCTAATGAATCTAATAATTAATTATTTTTTAGAATGTGATGTTATACTTGAAAATGATTAGCTCTCTTTATATAGATATTATATCAAATTTTCTGGAAGATTAAATTTAAACTCATATCCTAAACCATACATTAATCCTATATTAATTCCTGTATGATTATCATTCACCTTTTAAAAAATAAAATAATGTTATCCACGTCAATACCCAATAATGATGAATATCATGCTCAAATGGTTAGGATAAAGGAAATCATTAGCCATGATAGATTTCCCATTATAATTGAATTTATTTATATAATCCCCAAATTTCCATGACATATCTCATATTTTAAAGTAGTATTATAAATTTAAATAATACCTTTTGTAACACATTTATCCAAGAGAACCTATAGTATAAAACCAATAAAACATAATGAGTTAATTAATTAAAATATAATATGAACAATGGGTTTATACACCCTCATGTAACCCCTTAGGGTGCACCAATGCCCAATTTCAAATAGAACGATTGGTTAATATAGATTTTCATTGATTATTGATTTCCTACCAAGATAAACATCAATAACAGGTCTCCAATAGAATAATTCTAAAAATAGGATCTCATATTTGGATATCATTATTTGAATGTGAAGACAGAATTTATTAAAATGAATAAATTTCATACAATATATGAAAACTATGAGTTTTTAGTTACTATATTTTAGATGTAAAAATTCCCCAAATATATTATTTTACATGATTAATATATTATTTATATAATACATTTATTATCTTTTAATGGCCTTGAATAATTATATTCTCATATACATCAACAGAAATGGAGAAAATGGGGAATGCATATGGATCGTGTTGAACACATTATTATTAGATACTTTTTTATAATTCATGAGGATATATTTTAAAGAATGTTATATTCATTGGGAATGTGATAAAAAGTGAATTATTTGATAAGGGTCATTAAAAAGAAAAGGTAATTTAGGAATAAACTAAAGCAAAATGTTTCCTAGAGATATACACTCTTCATGGATTAGCTTAGTACTATCAATGTTTTGTGATAAATTTTTTTCTATTTTCTATCCTGAAAGGGTTTAATGTCTGTATGGATAAGTGATTATTAAGGTAGATTAATGGTTCTGAAGAAGAGTCTAATCACTACACATGTACTAACACCTCTGTAAAATTGATAAGGGTTTGTGATATATAGAGATTATTAAAATGTTAACTTCATTTCGATACTCTAGCAAAATGATGAAGTGATAGAATATTCCAGACATCAATTGAAGATCTATAAAAAAATACATGAAACATGACCTAAATTTTTATACTATAATTTTTTATTAATGATTTAAAGGAACTACAAATACCAATATAAGTGTGACTTATATGATGTTTATAAGAGTTTAAAGTATATATTCACCTAGAAAGAGCCGGTAATGATTCTTCCATGATAGATGGATTTAATTTAGGACATTTTTTCAATAATCTACCATCATGTAAATGTAACTAATTGAGTTTATTATGTTATAATTATGAGACCTTATATTCAATATATGATGTGGATTGTAAAAAAAACCAATACTCGTATACATAAAAATATGGATCAATAACTCAAAAAGGTAAGGAATACATTCAATATTTATTAAATTACTTCCCAAATATCTCTCTAAGAGAAAATAATGTAGGAATAAAGGTATGATCAAGTGAATCCAAAGAAGATAAAGGAAAAAAAATTAATAGATGATTTAGGAGTTCAAAATTGATAAATATGGATTCATTTATTTTATCTGTAGACATATTGTACCATCAACACCAAAAATTAAGAGATAGGCACTTGCTAATTCACATAACACATCATTATCAATCTAACTAGGAAGCACCAATTATGTATAAATATTATCAAGAGAACTTCTGATGGGACAATATGTAAATGAATGTTGTTTAGTGTACCTAAAAGTTCTTATCATGCTTATAAGCTTCTATTGAGATTGTAACATCCTATCATTTTCTTTAAGTTACATTATTTGATTCTTGATACTCCCCCATTCTTCTCCTATTTTTTATTTTATTAATATTCTTATAAAGGATTATGGATTTTGAAAATCTTGTAGAATCTTAATATAATGGGTTTTTGAAAAATTCCTCCAAATCAGGCGATATCATAAAAATACACTAAAAATCATACCATAATGGAGTTTTTTATTCCATGTAGGTAGTGGTTACGCCATAGTGGTACTGTAGTGGTAAATTCCACACTACAGATATAATGGTTACACTTTAGGTACCTCAACATCCAAATTATATTCTGTGGGATTTTCCATGGATTATTTTTTTGGGGAAATCAATTTTTTAGTATATTCAACCATGCTATAGGAGATATTAAATATAAATTTCATTTAGTTGTTTCCATTCATTCTTCATAGGTTACACTCTATTAATAAAATGCATAAAATGTTGTTTTGGAGATCTTATTTTGGAACGATTCGATATTTATAGTACATGATGGACCATATTATTCAAAGATATGGTGAGTTAACTTGTTGTTTTCTATACTTTTATCAGGGTGTTGTGGATTTTTTTCTCTAGTAGAGTTTTTCTCATACCAACCATTTTATCAAATTTTATATTTTATCCGGTAAATAATGTTTATAAATCATTAAATATATACTTTTATGGATTCTATAGTACTTTTGTCAGACTATGGGAATTGGGAGCACCCTTCAGGTCATTTTATGATGAGCTCAGTTACTATTTAGGTGGTTTATTCAGGTTGGTTCGTGAAAGGATTAGGGGTGAACAATACTATTGAATATTCTATGGTTCATCCAAAAAAATATTTTGGAAACAATTATATATGGGTTTTTGTTTATAAAATTTCCTAGACATGTCACTTCCTAGTCATTTGGAATGATTTAATATTCTAAAAACATTAAAATATTTTTATCAAAGATGTGGTGGGGTTTTTGGGTAAACAATTTCTATCACAATTGATCAAATCATGGATTACCTCTAAATTTTGGAGGATTATTAAATATTTTCTAAATATTTTCTTGTGTTTTAGTAAATACAATAACTTTTAGAATGATGGTTAATATGAAAGGACCATTCATACTATTTAAAAATGAACATCGCACACATTAAAGCTGACCCCAATGTTGTTTCAGAGTGGCTCAAAATTGGTGAGTACTCGATCATTGTCCCTTTATTTCTTCCTAATGGATAACAACCATAGAAAATAGAGACAATTTAAGGAGATGATTTTGTCATTTGTGATTATTAATCCTAGAAATTCAACTCTCTTGATAGGGATGCTTCTATATTTTCTTCCCCTTGGAAGAGCTGAAAATCTGAGCCTAGGGCTATGGATCCATAGCACTCAAACCTGGAATTGTTGACCATCATGAATTCGATAAAAAATTAAACCCATTTGTGATTGGTAGAACCACTAATAAAATTTTTGTAACGATATATAAATTAAATAGGATACTATGAAACCCCAAAATATTATATGATATTACACTGTCTATCAGTATACTGATCAAAATTAACAAGGAAATGAAAGTGGATCAATTTGGATACTTCTCTGGGTTCTTGGTAAAGGTTAAATTTGGATCAACCCTAGTTGATAAGGTAATTCTAGCAACAGATGGTGATATTATTGAGTTTCAGATTATTTTCTAAATAACACAAAAATATTAAAAGTGCTTCAATTCTATAGGTCATGAACTATCTATCTATAGATGCTCTAATGTTTTTGACTTTTCCTCTATGCGAGGGCATGGTATGAGAAATTTTCTCAAGAAGGAAAAAAATACACTTACTCAGAATCTTGATGCACCCTCTTACTTGTAGATTCTTATGGATAATCCTTGAATGATTAATTATAGAACTGAAATTTCTCCTAATAATGTATCACCAATGAAATAAGGTAAGTGCGTTGTTCGTGAGAATGCGGTCAAGCCAACCATTGAAGAGAAATTTGGTCAGGTCTATGCGTGTATCTGTGATAATAAAATGAAGTCTTGGCCAACCATCTTCTCTAAATAGGTGAATGTCCAAAATGATGATACTTATAGAAAATGAATTTTTTTGGCTTTTTGACTACCCATATGCTAGGAAACGATGATTACTCGATGGCTAAACAACTGATGGAATAATAAATACAAATATATTTTGATAGCCATCTATCACGTGAATGGTTGGTTGCATCATGTAAAAAGGGTAATAAAATTTTATAACGCGACACTTTTATTAGTTATAAAACATACCATACATCATTGAAACCCATTTTGGATAATGAGGGATTTCATATTCTTTTATACAAGAATACGAAGTCTCCAGTTTCACCACAAGTTATGGATGAGAAACTAATTGTAGGTAACCTCTCCCCTTAATATACTCAAAATATTTATGGTTACATTGATATTTAGGATACAAATATGGGTTCTACTAATGAAATCATCAACAGAATCTTGCTCTGGCTAATGAAATATAGGTTGAGATGATGATGACCCAACAACAAGACACACTTCTCCTAAAATATGAAAACAACATCATGAGGATCACTCTAATTTTCATAACATTTATGTTGATACACTACTAAAAAGGCATAAATTGCTTCCTTCATAGAGGGGGAGATCAAGAGTTCAAGTGTATTGTCCTTGTAGGGATTAATGATATGGAATTCTAGAAGAATAATTAAACATAATTGACCAGTTGAAGAAAAATATAGGTAGCTCGATTTTTTTCATTGAATTTTTCTCTGTTTTTCAATATGATGTTGGGTTCCTATTTTTTGTTTACTTTTAATAAAAGTTGAACTATCTCTATTTTTCTCAAAAAAAAATCCACTAGAATATTTATATAGATCAATATTAATCTCTATGTGGGAAGAGATGTAGTACTACAATGTGTTATGATAAATTATTTTGTTAATGAATGCTCTTAAGACCAAAACTTGTAGTGAAATTATAGATAAGCTTTTGGTTATTGTTTAATATATTAAATTAGATAAAAATTGATAGAAAATATATGTTGGAAATTTTTGGAGTGAATTAAAGTTTAATTTCAAAGAAAAACTATTCTTTTAAATATCACCTTATAACGAATATCATGAATAGTATTTCATGTTTTCATGACTGGTCAAAGTTTTCACGATTCCATTAAATTTTTTCAAATTTATTTTCAAATAATCCTTTTTCTTTTATATTTGTGATGTTTTTTCAATATATTATTTCCAAGTAAAAAATGAATTTTGAATATGTTTCTAAAAAGTGTTTTTTAATGTGTAAAGGTTAAATTCATTAAGAAATGATTTAAATGATTTTTAAATATTTCTGGATTATATTTCAATGTTATTTTAAAATAATTGGATTTCTAAAATATTTTATGAATTTTAAATTTTTTAAAAAAAAATCAATGGAAATTTATTTTCCTCGTGAAATGTTCCAAGTGATATTTAAAGAGCATTATTCATATAATATGAAATCCTTTTATGTAACTTATTCTTTTTTAAGGGATATAAGACAAGGATACTATTATCTTTATTAATCTAAGTATTTTATGATGAGAATATGTTTATAAAACCTATTTCTCTTCCATTGGATATTATATGATGTCATTTCTATGAAGCTCACTTCTTTTTTCACAAGTTATGCTATGATGAAATGATGAAATGATTATGAAACCTATCTATTCTTTATAGGTTATGATTTGATTAAATGTTTATGAAACCCAATTAATTTAATATATAATGATATATATAATATTTTATGATCTTATGGAATACATAATTCTTGAATTCATTATGATATGGGTGGGACATATATCTCCCTCTAATTCATTAGGTAAATATTTATATCTCCTGAGATAGAGAACAGTAGAATTGGGATTGAATCCAGTTTTGTAAGGGAATTTTTTGTCTACAGTGGTCATTCATGTGAACCTTAACTACTATGATGGGTTGGGGAGTGAACCCATTCCACTAAAATAGCCTTAGTAATGATCCTTGACTACTGTGGAATTGATTTTCTATGCTTATGTGTTTTCCACAATTCTATGTCTTATGCTAATTTTATGCTCCCATGGCTCGTGTTCTTTGATTTCTATATGATTAATGCCTTATGAACTACTAATATTAAATAAATTACCCAATATTATAATCTTTTATATATAGGGTTTGGTTTCAAATGTTATGGTAATGTTCTCATAACATTATGTCCATATTATACTTAAATATCTCCCATTTTTTACACTTCATGGGCATCTGAGATCACCCATTCTTATGATTCACTTCCCCAGGTTATAAAGAATGGTTTTAGGAAGGGTATATTTGTGAAGAGAACTCCAAGAAAATATCATTATAGGATATTTAGTATATCATTAACCAAATTATAAGATTTTCTACCTAGTATTCAAAGGCACTAAACTATTATGGTTTGTGGGATTGTGTCTATGTAATGTATTAGATATTAATCTTAAAATATGTAATATATGTATGGAAGCCCTAGGATTATATAGTTGGTATTAGAGGAATAGTTTAGATAAACATTATAAAACTATGATTTGAAAACATTATTGATATCCCTAGGGATATTCCTAAGTACATGTCTATAGAAGTCTCAGGGATAACTCTAAGGATGATTCAATGTATAGAAAAACGTTATGGAATATTATTAAAGGATATATTGTGTGGTTTCTAAGAAATTATATCCATTTATGGATACTACAATGATATGTGTCTCTATAATAGTGGTACCTAGGGGTAATAACTCTAAAAAGGGTGCATCGAGCTGAACTCTATCATTTCATGGTGGATGAAAATGGGTCTTTTTGTAAGCATTATTTGACACTCCTGAGGGATAAGCTTTGGAAATACACAAACATTTAACAAACCAACATGAATTGTTTTAATAGATGATGATCATGGATGAATTACGTTAAAACTAAGGTATCATAAATTTAAGATACAGTGTCTTGATTTATGAATCTTATAAAATATATTTAATACTATGTGGTATTCAGGTAGAGGAGACCATGGAGGAAAGAAGAATCAGTCTCATATATGTTCAGAATGTGGGAAGAAGCTCTCAAGGTATTGTCTCAGAGGTATGAGAAGATGTCTTGTGTGTGGAAAATGGAGATGTATAATAAGTAATTGTAAATTGAAAATGAAAAGTTTAGTTAACGATTAGGATAATAATAATGGTATCCCTAAGGTATCATTTATTTTTGAATGTTTTAGATGTGTAAAGTATAACCATTATGAAAATTGATTCCCTAAAGGGAAATCTCATAAATAGAATCATCAAGGTTTTATGAGTAATGGTTTTACTATTTATAGTGAAGATACTATGAATGGAAAATACTTATTGTCTTAAGGATGAGGTGTAATAATTGAAACTTTTATGCATTGGAATTCTATAATTATTTTATAAGAATCCATATATATATATATATACTATTTGTTGAAGTTTTGAATCAAGGATTTTCATTAATATGTTGAATTACACTAATGACCTAGAAATTTGATTTAATGGAATGGTGATACATTACAAAAAAAATACATGATTAAGGAAAGTTATACCTTACTATTTTACATAATGTTGAAAAAAATGGTGTTTAGTTTGGGTGTGGATATGATTGATATGGATACTACAAATTGGATAGTGTTTATTACCATAGAACTAATTAATTATTTGTTGAAAAAGTTTTTTATACTATCATTGATGGAGTTTAAATCTTTTTTTTATTTAAGGAATATATCCAAAAATCTATATTTTATGTAAGTAATGAAAAATAATGCATGTTTTCAATAATTTATTCTGGTAATTAAGGTTATTACCATCTTCTAAGATAATACATGGTGAAGGTATTCACATGTTTTGTTTGTGACAATAAATAGCTACTTTATTATATGTAGGGGGAATCATTTTAAGAATATGTTGAAAACTTTAGCGACATAATATATAAATTTTTAATGAAGGAAGGTTTATAAGTTTAAAAATTAATATAATGGTTTAATTTTAACTTTGGATGAGGTTTTTGAGAATAAAACATTACTTATCCCTATGAATATTTATACATATTAGAGAACCTGTGCTATTTTTTTTAAACTATAGATATAAAGAATGACTTATCATTCTATTATGGATCATATTAAGTGCTTATGTCCTTAAAAATTCATCTATTAGAGTAATATATGAAGTTTAAAATGATCACGACTATACTCATGGATGAAATTGTTCTTATGACATAAAAATACATCAGGTAAGTTAATTTTCATATCATCTTAGTCTAGATTGAAAAATAATCCCCCAATATTTTTAAATTTTTCTTGAAATAAATTTTTGTCCTATTATAATCAGTTTTTATATTACAAATAACCTATTTTATACCTATCTGTTTTATGGCTTTGTGACTTTTAACATTATATTGACCATGTTATCTATCACTCTCTATTTTTATTTGGGTTTTAGCTTTCTCTAAAATTTCCATGTTATCACATCTAAAATATTTTATACTAATTAGAAACTTATTATGTGTTATTCTAGATGAAATTATAACATCCATTTCACTTTTTCAAGATTATTTTTTATAAACCATTTTTAGGATGTGGGTTTATATGAAGTATTTTTCAAATTTTAAACCTATGATAACCGAGATGAATTTTGATGGAGAAATTCATTTTAAGGTGGGTATAATATGACAACCTAAGATTTTGTTTAATATTTTTTCTAATTAATTTAATTATTTTCTATTTTTCATTATATATAACTCTAATTTTAGCTTTCATTACATGTAAGACAATGTTTATTTTTTGTTACATGCAACATCAAGCTCAAATGAAACATGACATACTATTAAAATATTATTATAGTTTTCAACTTCTCTTGGAAAATAAGGTATTAATAGGATTAACTAAATTACAAAAATATATGATTTCTAAATATATTTAAAATTATTTCATTGGTGACAAATTAATTTTAAATAAAAATAAAAACAATTTTAAAATAAAGGAAATCTTTTTCTGAAATAAACTTTATATGCAAAAAAACACGTTCTACCTTAATTAATTAAGATAAAAACTTTTGTTGAATGATTTTAATAAAAATTTTATATTATTTATTCTACAAAATGTTTAAAATCCATCTTGTGTGTTATTTTATATATGAGATAATAATAAATCCAATTTTATGCTTAAAAACTGTATCATTCTCAAAATAAATTATGTATGACTTTGATCACTTAAAATATAATTAGTTTTTAAAATATATAGAAAATTTATTTCAAAAAATAAAGTTCACTTTTTAAATATCCATTTAAAATTTTTCTTTGTTTTAATTTTTGGGAATTTTCTAAACATTTCATTTTTTAATGAATATTGAAAAATACAGAATTGTAATTGAAAACGCCTTTTTTTTAATTATTTATAAATTTAAATTTTTTAATAATATATAAATTAAAATTACTTAAAATATTTATATTAATTCAATTTATTTCATAGTAAATATTTTCAGATTGATATTTGATATAAAAACTATTTAAATTTTTGATCATTTTCTCTTTGAAAACTCATTTTCTCATCGTGTTTGTTGGATTAATTTTAAATTAAATTTAAAAAATAATTTAAATTTAATTTGGAAAAATTGATTAAATATGTGGAATAAGAATAATTTATATTATGTAATAAGTAAAACTAATTTTTAACAACAATGAATAGTAAAATAGTAAAATTTATTTACCACTATTAAGTGAAAAATGGGTTTACTGGGGGTTAAACTAAAAATATAATGGTTAAAATTACCAAAAAAACTTGAATAAAGTAAATTTTATTTCAATATTTTTGAACTATAATATCTAATTCTTGATAATACTCTATTTTTTACCCTTGTGGAATGTGAAAAACGTGGTTTCACATTTTTCTTCTGAAAACATAGAAGTGTGCCACTCACCTCACTAATAAAAGGTCACCCCTACTCTCCCCATGAAACCTTAAAAACATTTTGGTTCGTCCAATAACTACTAAAATCACTTCCAAAAATCCTTTATATTTTCCTAGAATAATTATTTTGGGCAAAAATAGAACTTATGAATGATTTTAATTCCAACCTCATGATAGTTATCTCAAGAAGTTTTAATTTTCCTCAACAAGAATTTTTTATTTCTTACTCCAACTCCTTAAATTATTAATTAAAATATAGGATATATTTACCTCAGTAAGTTCCATATAATTATATGTTTTTATGTAAATTTAATTACTTACAAAAATCTCTAATTCCATTAAATTGAATACGAAATCATTATTCGTGTCTATGGTGGATCACTACCTCACGAACAGATGACATTCGTTTTTTATTAACCACCTCTCATGATATGGTATAATGTAGGATATAATGTATATATATGTTATTTATAGCAATATTATACCCCTAAAATTATTATATCATATATAAATTCTTAATTTCCATTTGGTAGTATATATGATGGCGTCGCTCATGTGTACATCAGACTACCACCTTGCAAAGAGATATGATTTGTTTTTCACTAATGACTTTCATGGAAGATAGTAAAGATGCATTTAATAAATACATGTAATATAAATACAATAATTAGTATATTAATGAAATATGATTCTTTTTTAAAATATAAAATACCATTTTATTTCTTACCTTTTCACTCATTGAAAGATGATAGTGTCGTTCTTATAAGTGTGGACTACTGCCTTCACGAAGCAATGTGACTCTATCATTTCATCACCACACCAAATGGATGATATTTATAATTAAATTTAATGAATTAAAATTTTATTTATTACATTATGATCAATATGGAATGATAAAACAATACTTACCTCATTTACATAATGATCGTTGAAAAATGGAAATGCTACTCATGCGTACGCACGACCTACCATCTCTACGATCATAAAACAATTAATTATTCAAAACCCACATTAATTATTGGTATTAAAAGTATAATTAATCTATAAAAATGATAATTATTTCATGATTATTATTTTGTATAATCAAAATCTATGAAAAATGTAGGAGGACAAAAAATAAAAAATCAAAAAAAATTAGGAAAAACAAAGTGTTATTACCCCAAACATGATTTTAATAAGGAATTGCAGATAAATGAGTAATTAATGGTCATAAGTAAAATATATATGGAATAGTATATTTAATTATGGTTTTGTAATATATGTATAATAAAATTATATTTATTATAAAGGATTTTCAAACATGTATGAAGAAATTAAATACTTAAGGTGAGGGATTTCTAGTGTATTTTTAACTTCTGGGAGACACAAGAAAATACCCCACTCATTTCTTTTATACGATGTATATACTATCCATTTGACATTTTATATCATTAATATAATTATTTTCATTATTTATAACGTTTTATTTTATGTTTTTACTTATTGGGGCTTATGATTCAAATGATTATTGAAGTGGTAAGGGATTTACATCTCGCATTTTACTTATGTCAGACACGTACCATATTCACCACCTATTTATTTTATGAGTTATATATACATTCCATCAATGTATTTTATTATGATTATCCAAAAAAAATTTCTATTTACATATCCATTTTATTATATCTCTTTTATGGGGTTTATGGTTCAGAATACACCAAAATGGTATGGGATTTTTGTCTCAATTTTCCTTCTTTGAGACGTACATTTTGTTGGGCCCCTATATTTTTTTATAAGGTGTATATATAGTCACATTAACATATAATATCATGAATTTATTCTTATCATGATATTTTAAGTTTCATTTAATGTTATTATTACTCTAGTACTTATGATTCAATGTTATCAATGTGGTATGGTTTTTATAATACAATCTCATCATTTATCAGGATTGTGTATGTTTATACTTCAGATGATGAAATATTGTGATATATTTATAAAAAAACTCTTGAAATTTTTTATAATATGGTTATATAATGATAATACATGTTTTCCATTCATTTTTGTAGAGACCCAAAGCCTGACGTACATTGATATTACATTACATTTGCGGAATACTTAGTACATAACAAAAACACACACACAAGGATTGTAATAGTTTAGTGTCTTTGGAAACTCGGAATATAATCTTCTAATCCTGGTGAAAGAACTTCAACATCTCCCATGAAGATCTTCTTTTTTTTATACCTAAAACCTTTCTTTATATCCTGGGGAAATGAAAACATAAAAGGGTGAGCTCAAATGCTCAGTAAGGGTAAACAAAAGAAATATAAATCTCATCGTATACACAAGCACATAACTTTTGGAAATCTTAACCTGCAAAAGAGATCATAATTTCATAACATGGGATAAATCATGGCAGTGAAATGAATCACAATAATCATAACTTAAAACATGAAACATTGTGGCATACACACATAATCATAGAGAATCATTTCTTGTTAGTCAAGACTCATTTCCAAGACTATCTTAGTGGACAAAGTCCCTTTCTGAATCGAGTAACCCTCGTTTCAGTCCTGTTTCACTGAACCGGTATAACCTAACATTTCAGCCATGTCTATCTCATGAGATATAAAATCATTACCCAATGCATTGGAGGGAGATATAGGTCCCACCCATCTTATAATGAATCTTTTCTTATGTGTTCCACGTAATCATAAACCATACATCATAGCGTAACCCATGTAATAAAAATGGGATTCTTGAAACATCATGACATCATAAATAAATTCATATAAGATAAAGGAATTCATAAAAATAATTCCATCACAACATGATCAAATCAATGTAATAATAGGGATACAAATAGAACCCTTTTATTATCTTAGATGGAAAATAATTTTTATAAAATACTTGAACTCCATTCTTGAGGAAAATATCTGTTCTACTTCAAAAACACTTTTCTTTTATTAACATGTCATACAATTATAATCTAAAAGAAGTTGATTAAAAATGAACTTGAAAACTTATAAAGGAAGATTCTTGGAAATAATGTTTTAAAAATCCATTCTTGTCATATAATTTAAAAAAAACACTCTTTGTACTTTTGTCGGAAAAGTCAAAAAGTACCTCGTACGAAAAACGACAAAAGATTCATTTCATTTCTTTTACTAAAAACTCACCGAAGGGTAAAAATGGATTTAAAAAATTGTAGGTGGATGAAAATAATATTACATATTTAGGAAACATGGATGTGGATGAGAAAATACACCCCAGTAAATTTCAATATATAAACAATCTCGGATAAAAATGAGATTGTGATATTTCCCTTACCTTAGGTCCGATTTGCTTCGTATGTCTCCGAACCTCCTGTATAATGATTTAAATAATGTCATTGACTTATTACAGAATCATATTCATTTTTATGATATCATATATGGTTCACATATGACATTATATTACCCGTTCTTTTGTAAATTCCATGTTAAAGAAGCGTTTTGGGTAAAATCGTTTCATTTATCGTAGGTGTTTTGACTTGTTGTTCTTGACATTATTATTACTTATATCATTATTTACTTACTTCCAGAATATAAAATATGATTTATATATTATACATATTCAGTATATATATTGATAGATAAATAAAATGAAAAACACGGTTCATGGAGACGTTAGTCCGTACGTACGCATGAACGCTGTTTTCCATTCCTTATTGTCTTGAAATGGATGTAAGTAGATGAAATAAATATATATATATATATATATACATAAATCCAGTAGCTTTATAATGTCATAAATTTCATTATTATTTCTTATATATACTTTATAATCGTTCTTAAATGGTTAACATGGAGAATGAATCTCATCGCGTCGTGGAGACGGTAGTCCGTACGTATGCACGAGCGATGATATCATTTCCATAAATATTGAATTGAATTGGAGTGGATTATACAATATATCAGAATCAATATGATATTGTAATAACTATGTATTTTTATTCTTTACACCACTATACCCATCCATGTAAGGTGGTGGTGGAAAATAGATTACACCACGGCGTGGAGATGGTATTCTGTACGTACGCACGCGCGGTGATTTCTTTTTCCGTAGGATGGATAGATGGTAAAAAAGGGTTGTTTCATACTTATAATAACATATACGTATATGAGTGATACTGATGTTATTACTTCATAATGAAACAACCTAAGAAGAAGAACTGGAAGAAGAAATAAAGATGAAAGAATTAGTAACGGTAATTACCTCTTCTTTGAAGCGCCTCTTTGAGACCTCCTCTTAGGGCACTAAAATTGGTCTTTGAGGAAGACCAGAACCTCTAGGATGTTTCTAGGGAAGTGGAGAAGAGATTTTGATAGGGGTTGGCCGAGCTTGAGTGCTCAAATTGGTGTGAGGAGGAGGGGGAGGAGGTGTCCTTTTATAAGGGAGGAGAGGGGCACCTTAGGAATATCTCAAAATATTATTTTATTTTAAAGTTAAAATCGGTTTATAATGGTTCCAAAGGGTCTTATTTCAAAGATAAAGTTGGGATGGGTCGAAATCCTATCAACCAATATGATTTAGTCAAGTTTAGGTTATTATTTTAACCTTATAAATTAGATTTAACTCTAAGTTAAATAATTTAACTTTTACCGTGTCTTTTTGTTTTCTTTCACTATATGGTTAATACACTTACTATAACATGCCAAAAGAACCCAAAATTGTATATTATTAATACATATATATTTTTCTAAGTCATTTGGCCGAACCTTAGATTTTTAGGAATAAAATAACAATTACTAATATAATATTAGATTTAAAAACTATTTTGTGTCAATTTTGACACTATTTGATATATGATTTTTGTGAAAGTCATAACATAATTATATGTTCGAAACAAGTTGATTAAATCAACACTAATATATCATATTAACCTAGAAAATTAGTGGAATTCATTAAAAGTCTCAAATTACATTCATTTGAGCATTTATAACATCAATTATGTTAATATTTCCTTAAAAGGGTAATTACTGCATCATCGTTGTGTCATAAATAAATTAATTTATTTAAAGTCTAAAAATTATAAATAAATTAGAATTATGTAGGAAATCGTTTTAGCTTTCTAATGAATATTAATAGTCGAATTTATCTTATGTATAACCCCATATTAAAAATGTTTTAGTTATTAAACTTTGATTTTAACTATTTTAACTACTCATTAAATAAAATAATATTAAATGTCATAATCTAATCCAAGTGGACTTAAATGGTCATATTATATTCATAAGGTTTTTTTGGTCGAATTACACTTATCCAATAGAATTAGGACATGTGTTAGGATAATAGTAATATCATATTTACCCTTAGTTACCCTATTTACTATTAACTATGGAAAAAAAAGTAAAAAGTTACTATTCACCAAAAATTATTTTCATCTCATTGAACCATATTTTACTTACTGACATCAACCGTGTCTCTCGGATTTTTGAAATTCCATTCACAGAAGCGGTAAAATTAAGATTTATGAAGAAATTAATTTTTTTAACTACCACTTAGTAGATTCACTATTCTTCAAAAAATTGATGTTTTTCAGAACAATGCCAAAATTTCATCCTAAGCTATATTTCATATTCCGAATTCAAAAATGAAGTCTATTTTACCAAATTCATATCACATAAGTTGCATTAATTAATTTTATAATTAAATCCCGGTGTTAAAACAAAGAGCGTGTTTTTAAGAAACAATATCTATCAAAAGATTGACACTTGTTTATATCTGGTTTAAATGTGAAATTACATCCAATGACCAACATAGTATTAAATTGTAAAAATATATTCTAGATATAATTTAAAACTACTCAAATTAATAATTTATCACTATTAATTATTTTGATTAAAAAAGTTGTTTTTAATTATAATTTAGTAATTTTCACTATTCATCAGAATATGAAAGTTATCCGAAAAGTACCAAAATTTCACCTTAGGCTAAATTCAATACTCCGAATCTAAAAATGAATTCCATTTTGAAAAATAAAATTTACAAAATTTCGAAAAGTGGTTATTACTATTCATAACGGCTAGTTTTTATAATATTTTAACAGCATATCGTTGTTTCGTGAAACTCATTATTACGTACTACACACGCTATCGAGGAAGGTTGCGATTGCGTGTAATGCGAGGCAAGTCAAGGATGCGTGTTGTGCAATCTCCTTTTGGTGTATCGTACAACACAAGACATAAAATTAAAAAAAATATTTTTCATAAAATCTCGGGTTTTTACATTCTACCCCCCTTAAAATGAATTTCACCCTCGAAATTCGTCGGGGTTATAAATGGTTTACTATTCAAAAGTTTCTTTAATAGAAACCTACATCGTAAAAAGGAATATCAAAAGAAATCTTTAAAAACAATAGTATGAAACATAACGGTTACCCAAATAAACTAATCACTGGGTTTCCACATAGGTGAAAATATGGATATGGAAGAGAAATCTAACCATCATGTTCTAATGGAGAGTGGTAGAGAACATGGCTATGGAAAATCCAGCAATCACAATGCCATAAATTTGTGATGATCTAAGGTACCATATGATTCATCAGATATAAGATCACTAGGACAACATTTTTGTTTTTCAAGATCATTTCCCTAAAGTTGATGAATTAAAAGAAATACTTACATGATTTTGGTACAATATCACTGTTGTTCGTGAATTGAACAATTTCCACTTCATATTATAAAGAAATTAAGTTGAATTTGTTATTTGTGAAGTGTTAGCAGATCATGTGATAGAATGGTGGGTCGTTCCATCTATTTCAAACAAAAGGTTAGCAAAAGTTATAAGTCAATCTTATAGTGAGATTAATCGTATATGGTTCCAAAAATGAACTTATATAAAATAAAACTAGTTTCTACTAAACAGGGACTTCCTGTAGGCCAGTGGTAGGTGATAAAGGCCAGTTGTACTTCGGTTGTGGGTTCGATTCCCACAGCCTTGTCTGACGCGATGGGTTGTCGCCTGTCCTGCAGGTTGTCCTTTTTCTAAAACTATATTACTATAACATCCCATCAATAATATCGAGAAAACTTCTATCCTTAAACAATACTAACTTATGTCCAACATAATCCATTCCAATCTTTAGGCTTATCCATAATACTGCATTTAACTCTCATAACATAATGAAAACGATTACCAGAGATTTAATACCATCGTTGATCCCCATATATCATAAGATATGTTTTGTTGGTCACATTCCAAACATTCAAAGTCCTTAATCATGTATTCTATTGAATACCTTAGTGAAAACAAGAATGAAGTTAAAATTTAACACTTTCCACATACCAAAATCCTCAAAATTCTATATACTCAAACAATGATATCACTTAGTCCTTATATCAATCATGAGCTCATGAATACAGTCAAACATCTCATTATCGTCTTATCCCTTCATTATGCGCATATCATCTTCATTCCAAAAATATCTGAATAACCTATCATGGATACTGGTACTATTAATCATACACTTTCAAAACTCAAGGAAAGACAACAGTGTAACAATCCTTAGATGTCTCTTTATTCCATAGTACCATGAGATTACTTATACAACATGTCATCATTCCACTACATTCTTAAACCATTGACCGAGCTTCAACAATTCTTTCATTTCACATATCATTTGTAGTCTCTTCATCATCATCAACATAAATACTACCCATATGGCCGTACTGATTCTCTTCATTAGACTTTCCCTTAGGGCATTGGTTTGCACAATGCCCGTACATTCCACATTTAAAACATTTAACCATTGTTGATGTCATAGCAATACCATTATCCTCATCCCTGGTGTTAACTGAAACTTTTCCTTTGCACTTACTGGCTTTGTGTCCATCTTTTCCACACCCAAAGCATCTTCCAGTTCCTTTGAAACATTCTTCTTGATGCCTCTTCCCACATGATTTACGTAGGGGAAATTGAACTTTCTTTCCTCTATGATCATCATGAAACTCCATCTTTCTCTTATTAGCCGAGTCAGGAAACTTACCAAATTTTACTTTATTGATCATATTATGAGATTGCTGATTCGGCATAATAATGATTTTTGGACTTCCAAATCCCATTTCATTTGGTTGCTCATGAAAAATATCATTCCATTGTCCAGCATATCCTCCATTATCGTGAATCACCTTGTTTCCATCCATTTTCTAAAACCCAAAAAGAATAGTGTGAGAGGCAAAAATCATAACAAAGGGGAAGTAACTTCAATATCTAACATATTTTGTTTAATCTAATATCGGTACCATAGTTCTAGGACTATATCCTATACGTATACTTATCCTTAGGGGCATCCCTAGACATACCTTAGAAATATCTCTAGGGATCTCACTAACATTCTCACATCCTAGTTTCCAAAGGTTGACTAATCCTTTCCTCTGATACCAACTGTAGAGACCTGAAGCCTGACGTACATTGACATTACATTACATTTGCGGAATACTTAGTACATAACAAAAACACACACACAAGGATCGTAATAGTTAAGTGTCTTTGGAAACTCGGAATATAATCTTCTAATCCTGGTGAAAGATCTTCAACATCTCCCATGAAGATCTTCTTTTTTTTATACCTAAAACCATTCTTTATATCCTGGGGAAATGAAAACATAAAAGGGTGATCTCAAATTCTCAGTAAGGGTAAACAAAAGAAATATAAATCTCATCGTATACACAAGCACATAACTTTTGGAAATCTTAACCTGCAAAAGAGATCATAATTTCATAACATGGGATAAATCATGGCAGTGAAATGAATCACAATAATCATAACTTAAAACATGAAACATTGTGGCATACACACATAATCATAGAGAATCATTTCTTGTTAGTCAAGACTCATTGCCAAGACTATCTTAGTGGACAAAGTCCCTTTCTGAATCGAGTAACCCTTGTTTCAGTCCTGTTTCACTGAACCGGTATAACCTACCATTTCAGCCATTTCTATCTCATGAGATATAAAATCATTACCCAATGCATTGGAGGGAGATATAGGTCCCACCCATCTTATAATGAATCCTTTCTTATGTGTGCCACATAATCATAAACCATACATCATAGCGTAACCCATGTAATAAAAATGTGATTCTTGAAACATCATGACATAATAAATAAATTCATATAAGATAAAGGAATTCATAAAAATAATTCCATCACAACATGATCAAATCAATGTAATAATAGGGATAAAAACAGAACCCTTTTATTATCTTAGATGGAAAATAATTTTGATAAAATACCTGAACTCCATTCTTGAGGAAAATATCCTTTCTACTTCAAAAACACTTTTCTTTTCTTAACATGTCATACAATTATAAACTAAAATAAGTTGATTAAAAATAAACTTGAAAACTTATAATGGATGATTCTTGGAAATAATGTTTTAAAAATCCATTCTTGTCATATAATTAAAAAACATTCTTTGTACTTTTGTCGGAAAAGTCAAAAAGTACCTCGTATGAAAAACGACAAAAGATTCCTTTCATTTCTTTTACTAAAAACTCCCCGAAGGGTAAAAATGGATTTAAACAATTGTAGGTGTATGGAAATAATATTACATATTTAGGAAACATGGATGTGGATGATAAAATGCACCCCAGTAAATTTCAATGTATAAACAATCTCGGATAAAAATGAGATTGTGATATTTCCCTTACCTTAGGTCCGATTTGCTTCGTATGTGTCCGAACCACCTGTATAATGATTTAAATAATGTAAATGACTTATTACAGAATCGTATTCATTTTTATGATATCATATATGGTTCACTTATGACATTATATTACCCGTTCTTTTCTAAATTCCATGTTAAAGAAGCGTTTTGGGTAAAATCGTTTCATTTATCGTAGGTGTTTTGACTTGTTGTTCTTGACATTATTATTACTTATATCATGATTTACTTACTTCCAGAATATATAATATGATTTATATATTATATATATTCAGTATATATATATATAGATAAATAAAATGAAAAACACCGTTCATGGAGACGGTAGTCCGTACGTACGCATGAACGTTGTTTTCCATTCCTTATTGTCTTGAAATAGAAGTAAGTAGATGAAATACATATATATATATATACATAAATCCAGTAGCTTTATAATGTCATATATTTCATTATTATTTCTTATATATACTTTATAATCATTCTTAAATGGTTAACATGGAGAATGAATCTCATCGCGTCGTGGAGACGGTAGTCCGTACGTACGCACGAGCGATGATATCATTTCCATAAATATTGAATTGAATTGGAGTGGATTATACAATATATCAGAATCAATATGATGTTGTAATAACTATGTATAGTTATTCTTTACACCATTATACCCATCCATGTAAGGTGGTGGTAGAAAATAGATTACACCACGGCGTGGAGATGGTATTCCGTACGTACGCACGCGCGGTGATTTCTTTTTCCGTAGGATGGATAGATGGTGAAAAAGGGTTGTTTCATACTTATAATAACATATCAGTATATGAGTGATACTGATGTTATTACTTCATAATGAAACAACCTAAGAAGAAGAAGTGGAATAAGAAATAAAGATGAAAGAATTGGTAACGGTAATTACCTCTTCTTTGAAGCGCCTCTTTGAGACCTCCTCTTAGGGTACTAAAATTGGTCTTTGAGTAAGACCAGAACCTCTAGAATGTTTCTAGGGAAGTGGAGAAGAGATTTTGTCAGGGGTTGGACGAGCTTGAGTGCTCAAATTGGTGTGAGGAGGAGGGGGAGGAGGTGTCCTTTTATAAGGGAGGAGAGGGGCACCTTAGGAATATCTCAAAATATTATTTTATTTTAAAGTCAAAATCGGTTTATAATGGTTCCAAAGG
The DNA here is from genome assembly GCA_963277665.1 of Viscum album. Taxonomy (NCBI): domain Eukaryota; kingdom Viridiplantae; phylum Streptophyta; class Magnoliopsida; order Santalales; family Viscaceae; genus Viscum; species Viscum album. The sequence continues at coordinate 1,947,133,513 of OY728147.1, read as the reverse complement.
GTCTTATTTAGAAGCTAAAGTGGGGATGGGTCGAAATCCTATCAAACAATAGGATTTAGAAAAGGTTAGGTTATTATTTTAACCTTATCAATTAGATTTAACTCTATGTTAAATAATTTAACTTTTACCGTGTCTTTTTGTTTTCTTTCACTATATGGTTAATACACTTACTATAACATGCCAAAAGAACCCCAAATTGTATATTATTAATACATATATCTTTATATAAGTCATTTGGACGAACCTTAGATTTTTAGGAATAAAATAACAATTACTAATATAATATTATATTTAAAAACTATTTTGTGTCAATTTTGACACTATTTGATATATGATTTTTGTGAAAGTCATAACAGAATTATATGTTCGAACCAAGTTTATTAAATCAACACTAATATATCATATTAACCTAGAAAATTAGTGTAATTCATTAAAAGTCTCAAATTACATTCATTTGAGCATTTATAACATCAATTATGTTAATATTTCCTTAAAAGGGTAATTACTACATCATCGTTGTGTCATAAATACATTAATTTATTTAAAGTCTAAAAATTATAAATAAATTAGAATTATGTAGGAAATATTTTTAGATTTCTAATGAATATTTATAGTCGAATTTATCTTATGTATAACCCCATATTAAAAATGTTTTAGTTATTAAACTTTGATTTTAACTATTTTAACTACTCATTAAATAAAATAATATTAAATGTCATAATCTAATCCAAGTGGACCTAAATGGTAATATTATATTCATAAGGTTGTTTTTGGTCGAGTTACACTTATCCAATAGAATTAGGACATGTGTTAGGGTAATAGTAATATCATATTTACCCTTAGTTACCCTATTTACTATTAACTATGGTAAAAAAAAGTAAAAAGTTACTATTCACCAAAAATTATTTTCATCTCATTGAACCACATTTTACTTACTGACATCAACCGTGTCTCTCGGATTTTTGAAATTCCATTCACAGAAGCGGTAAAATTAAGATTTATGAAGAAATTAATTTTTTTAACTACCACTTAGTAGATTCACTATTCTTCAAAAAATGGATGTTTTTCAGAACAATGCCAAAATTTCATCCTAAGCTATATTTCATATTCCGAATTCAAAAATGAAGTCTATTTTACCAAATTCATATCATATAAGTTGCATTAATTAATTTTATAATTAAATCCCGGTGTTAAAACAAAGAGCGTGTTTTTAAGAAACAATATCTATCAAAAGATTGACACTTGTTTATATCTGGTTTAAATGTGAAATTACATCCAATGACCAACATAGTATTAAATTGTAAAAATATATTCTAGATATAATTTAAAACTACTCAAATTAATAATTTATCACTATTAATTATTTTGATTAAAAAAGTTGTTTTTAATTATAATTTAGTAATTTTCACTATTCATCAGAATATGAAAGTTATCCGAAAAGTACCAAAATTTCACCTTAGGCTAAATTCAATACTCCGATTCTAAAAATGAATTCCATTTTGAAAAATAAAATTTACAAAATTTCAAAAAGTGGTTATTACTATTCATAACGGCTAGTTTTTATAATATTTTAACAGCATATTGTTGTTTCGTGAAACTCATTATTGCGTACTACACACGCTATCGAGGAAGGTTGCGATTGCGTGTAATGCGAGGCAAGTCAAGGATGTGTGTTGTGCAATCTCCTTTTGCTGTAGCGTACAACACAAGACATAAAATTAAAAAGAATATTTTTCATAAAATCTCAGGTTGTTACATTCTACCCCCCTTAAAATGAATTTCACCCTCGAAATTTGTCGGGGTTATAAATGGTTTACTATTCAAAAGTTTATTTAATAGAAACCTACATCGTAAAAAGGAATATCAAAAGAAATCTTTAAAAACAACAGTATGAAACATAACGGTTACCCAAATAAACTAATCACTAGGTTTCCACATAGGTGAAAATATGGATATGGAAGAGAAATCTAACCATCATGTTCTAATGGAGAGTGGTAGAGAACATGGCTATGGAAAATCCAGCAATCACAACACCATAAATTTGTGATGATCTAAGGTACCATATGATTCATCAGATATAAGATCACTAGGACAACATTTTTGTTTTTCAAGATCATTTCCCTATAGTTGATGAATTAAAAGAAATACTTACATGATTTTGGTACAATCTCACTGTTGTTCGTGAATTGAACAATTTCCACTTCATATTATAAAGAAATTAAGTTGAATTTGTTATTTGTGAAGTGTTAGCAGATCATGTGATAGAATGGTGGGTCGTTCCATCTATTTCAAAAAAAAGGTTAGCAAAAGTTATAAGTCCATCTTATAGTGAGATTAATCGTATATGGTTCCAAAAATGAACTTATATAAAATAAAACTAGTTTCTACTAAACAGGGACTTCCTGTAGGCCAGTGGTAGGCGATAAAGGCTAGTCGTACTTCGGTTGTGGGTTCGATTCCCACAGCCTTGTCCGACGCGATGGGTTGTCGCCTGTCCTGCAGGTTGTCCTTTTTCTAAAACTATATTACTATAACATCCCATCAATAATATCGAGAAAACTTCTATCCTTAAACAATACTAACTTATGTCCAACATAATCCATTCCAATCTTTAGGCTTATCCATAATACTGCATTTCACTCTCATAACATAATGAAAACGATTACCAGAGATTTAATACCATCGTTGATCCCCATATATCATAAGATATGTTTTGTTGGTCACATTCCAAACATTCAAAGTCCTTAATCATGTATTCTATTGAATACCTTAGTGAAAACATGAATGCAGTTAAAATTTAACACTTTCCACATACCAAAATCCTCAAAATTCTATATACTCAAACAATGATATCACTTAGTCCTTATATCAATCATGAGCTCATGAATACAGTCAAACATCTCATTCTCGTCTTATCCCTTCATTATGCACATATCATCTTCATTCCAAAAATATCTGAATAACCTATCATGGATACTGGTACTATTAATCATACACTTTCAAAACTCAAGGAAAGACAACAGTGTAACAATCCTTAGATGTATCTTTATTCCATAGTACCATGAGATTACTTATACAACATGTCATCATTCCACTACATTCTTAAACCATTGACCGAGCATCAACAATTCTTTCATTTCACATATCATTTGTAGTCTCTTCATCATCATCAACATTAATACTACCCATATGGTCGTACTGATTCTCTTCATGAGACTTTCCCTTAGGGCATTGGTTTGCACAATGCCCGTACATTCCACATTTAAAACATTTAACCATTGTTGATGTCATAGAAATACCATTATCCTCATCCCTGGTGTTAACTGAAACTTTTCCTTTGCACTTACTGGATTTGTGTCCATCTTTTCCACACCCAAAGCATCTTCCAGTTCCTTTGAAACATTCTTCTTGATGCCTCTTCCCACATGATTTACGTAGGGGAAATTGAACTTTCTTTCCTCTATGATCATCATGAAACTCCATCTTTCTCTAATTAGCCGAGTCAGGAAACTTACCAAATTTTACTTTATTGATCATATTATGAGATTGCTGATTTGGCATAATAATGATTTTTGGACTTCCAAATCCCATTTCATTTGGTTGCTCATGAAAAATATCATTCCATTGTCCAGCATATCCTCCATTATCGTGAATCACCTTGTTTCCATCCATTTTCTAAAACCCAAAAAGAATAGTGTGAGAGGCAAAAATCATAACAAAGGGGAAGTAACTTCAATATCTAACATATTTTGTTTAATCTAATATCGTTACCATAGTTCTAGGACTATATCCTATACGTATACTTATCCTTAGGGGCATCCCTAGACATACCTTAGAAATATCTCTAGGGATCTCACTAACATTCTCACATCCTAGTTTCCAAAGGTTGACTAAACCTTTCCTCTGATTCCAACTGCAGAGACCTGAAGCCTGACGTACATTGACATTACATTACATTTGCGGAATACTTAGTACATAACAAAAACACACACACAAGGATCATAATAGTTTAGTGTCTTTGGAAACTCGGAATATAATCTTCTAATCCTGGTGAAAGATCTTCAACATCTCCCATGAAGATCTTCTTTTTTTTATACCTAAAACCATTCTTTATATCCTGGGGAAATGAAAACATAAAAGGGTGATCTCAAATGCTCAGTAAGGGTAAACAAAAGAAATATAAATCTCATCGTACACACAAGCACATAACTTTTGGAAATCTTAACCTGCAAAAGAGATCATAATTTCATAACATGGGATAAATCATGGCAGTGAAATGAATCACAATAATCATAACTTAAAACATGAAACATTGTGGCATACACACATAATCATAGAGAATCATTTCTTGTTAGTCAAGACTCATTGCCAAGACTATCTTAGTGGACAAAGTCCCTTTCTGAATCGAGTAACCCTCGTTTCAGTCCTGTTTCACTGAACCGGTATAACCTACCATTTCAGCCATTTCTATCTCATGAGATATAAAATCATTACCCAATGCATTGGAGGGAGATATAGGTCCCACCCATCTTATAATGAATCCTTTCTTATGTGTGGCACATAATCATAAACCATACATCATAGCGTAACCCATGTAATAAAAATGGGATTCTTGAAACATCATGACATCATAAATAAATTCATATAAGATAAAGGAATTCATACAAATAATTCCATCACAACATGATCAAATCAATGTAATAATAGGGATAAAAACAGAACCCTTTTATTATCTTAGATGGAAAATAATTTTGATAAAATACTTGAACTCCATTCTTGAGGAAAATATCCTTTCTACTTCAAAAACACTTTTCTTTTCTTAACATGTCATACAATTATAAACTAAAATAAGTTGATTAAAAATAAACTTGAAAACTTATAAAGGATGATTCTTGGAAATAATGTTTTAAAAATCCATTCTTGTCATATAATTAAAAAAACATTCTTTGTACTTTTGTCGGAAAAGTCAAAAAGTACCTCGTATGAAAAACGACAAAAGATTCCTTTCATTTCTTTTACTAAAAACTCCCCGAAGGGTAAAAATGGATTTAAACAATTGTAGGTGTATGGAAATAATATTACATATTTAGGAAACATGGATGTGGATGATAAAATACACCCCAGTAAATTTCAATGTATAAACAATCTCGGATAAAAATGAGATTGTGATATTTCCCTTACCTTATGTCCGATTTGCTTCGTATGTGTCCGAACCTCCTGTATAATGATTTAAATAATGTCAATGACTTATTAAAGAATCTTATTCATTTTTATGATATCATATATGGTTCACTTATGACATTATATTACCCGTTCTTTTGTAAATTCCATGTTAAAGATGCGTTTTGGGTAAAATCGTTTCATTTATCGTAGGTGTTCTGACTTGTTATTCTTGACATTATTATTACTTATATCATGATTTACTTACTTCCAGAATATATAATATGATTTATATATTATATATATTCAGTATATATATATATAGATAAATAAAATGAAAAACACCGTTCATGGAGACGGTAGTCCGTACGTACGCATGAACGCTCTTTTCCATTCCTTATTGTCTTCAAATAGAAGTAAGTAGATGAAATACATATATATATATATATACATAAATCCAGTAGCTTTATAATGTCATATATTTCATTATTATTTCTTATATATACTTTATAATCATTCTTAAATGGTTAACATGGAGAATGAATCTCATCGCGTCGTGGAGACGGTAGTCCGTACGTACGCACGAGCGATGATATCATTTCCATAAATATTGAATTGAATTGGAGTGGATTATACAATATATTAGAATCAATATGATGTTGTAATAACTATGTATAGTTATTCTTTACACCATTATACCCATCCATGTAAGGTGGTGGTGGAAAATAGATTACACCACGGCGTGGAGATGGTATTCCGTACGTACGCACGCGCGGTGATTTCTTTTTCCGTAGGAAGGATAGATGGTGAAAAAGGGTTGTTTCATACTTATAATAACATATCAGTATATGAGTGATACTGATGTTATTACTTCATAATGAAACAACCTAAGAAGAAGAAGTGGAAGAAGAAATAAAGATGAAATAATTGGTAACGGTAATTACCTCTTCTTTGAAGCGCCTCTTTGAGACCTCCTCTTAGGGCACTAAAATTGGTCTTTTAGGAAGACCAGAACCTCTAGAATGTTTCTAGGGAAGTGGAGAAGAGATTTTGGCAGGGGTTGGCCGAGCTTGAGTGCTCAAATTGGTGTGAGGAGGAGGGGGAGGAGGTGTCCTTTTATAAGGGAGGAGAGGGGCACCTTAGGAATATCTCAAAATATTATTTTATTTTAAAGTCAAAATCGGTTTATAATGGTTCCAAAGGGTCTTATTTAGAAGCTAAAGTGGAGATGGGTCGAAATCCTATCAAACAATAGGATTTAGAAAAGGTTAGGTTATTATTTTAACCTTATCAATTAGATTTAACTCTATGTTAAATAATATAACTTTTACCGTGTCTTTTTGTTTTCTTTCACTATATGGTTAATACACTTACTATAACATGCCAAAAGAACCCCAAATTGTATATTATTAATACATATATCTTTATATAAGTCATTTGGCCGAACCTTAGATTTTTAGGAATAAAATAACAATTACTAATATAATATTATATTTAAAAACTATTTTGTGTCAATTTTGACACTATTTGATATATGATTTTTCTGAAAGTCATAACAGAATTATATGTTCGAACCAAGTTGATTAAATCAACACTAATATATCATATTAACCTAGAAAATTAGTGTAATTCATTAAAAGTCTCAAATTACATTAATTTGATCATTTATAACATCAATTATGTTAATATTTCCTTAAAAGGGTAATTACTGCATCATCGTTGTGTCATAAATACATTAATTTATTTAAAGTCTAAAAATTATAAATAAATTAGAATTATGTAGGAAATCTTTTTAGATTTCTAATGAATATTTATAGTCGAATTTATCTTATGTATAACCCCATATTAAAAATGTTTTAGTTATTAAACTTTGATTTTAACTATTTTAACTACTCATTAAATAAAATAATATTAAATGTCATAATCTAATCCAAGTGGACCTAAATGGTCATATTATATTCATAAGGTTGTTTTTGGTCGAATTACACTTATCCAATAGAATTAGGACATGTGTTAGGGTAATAGTAATATCATATTTACCCTTAGTTACCCTATTTACTATTAACTATGGTAAAAAAAAAGTAAAAAGTTACTATTCACCAAAAATTATTTTCATCTCATTGAACCACATTTTACTTACTGACATCAACCGTGTCTCTCGGATTTTTTAAATTCCATTCACAGAAGCGGTAAAATTAAGATTTATGAAGAAATTAATTTTTTTAACTACCACTTAGTACATTCACTATTCTTTAAAAAATTGATGTTTTTCAGAACAATGACAAAATTTAATCCTAAGCTATATTTCATATTCCGAATTCAAAAATGAAGTCTATTTTACCAAATTCATATCATATAAGTTGCATTAATTAATTTTATAATTAAATCCTGGTGTTAAAACAAAGGGCGTGTTTTTAAGAAACAATATCTATCAAAAGATTGACACTTGTTTATATCTGGTTTAAATGTGAAATTACATCCAATGACCAACATAGTATTAAATTGTAAAAATATATTCTAGATATAATTTAAAACTACTCAAATTAATAATTTATCACTATTAATTATTTTGATTAAAAAAGTTGTTTTTAATTATAATTTAGTAATTTTCACTATTCATCAGAATATGAAAGTTATCCGAAAAGTACCAAAATTTCACCTTAGGCTAAATTCAATACTCCGAATCTAAAAATGAATTCCATTTTGAAAAATAAAATTTACAAAATTTCGAAAAGTGGTTATTACTATTCATAACGGCTAGTTTTTATAATATTTTAACAGCATATCGTTGTTTCGTGAAACTCATTATTGCGTACTACACACGCTATCGAGGAAGGTTGTGATTGCGTGTAATGCGAGGCAAGTCAAGGATGTGTGTTGTGCAATCTCCTTTTGGTGTAGCGTACAACACAAGACATAAAATTAAAAAGAATATTTTTCATAAAATCTCGGGTTGTTACATTCTACCCCCCTTAAAATGAATTTCACCCTCGAAATTCGTCGGGGTTATAAATGGTTTACTATTCAAAAGTTTCTTTAATAGAAACCTACATCGTAAAAAGGAATATCAAAAGAAATCTTTAAAAACAACAGTATGAAACATAACGGTTACCCAAATAAACTAATCACTGGGTTTCCACATAGGTGAAAATATGGATATGGAATAGAAATCTAACCATCATGTTCTAATGGAGGGTGGTAGAGAACATGGCTATGGAAAATCCAGCAATCACAACGCCATAAATTTGTGATGATCTAAGGTACCATATGATTCATCAGATATAAGATCACTAGGACAACATTTTTGTTTTTCAAGATCATTTCCCTATAGTTGATGAATTAAAAGAAATACTTACATGATTTTGGTACAATCTCACTGTTGTTTGTGAATTGAACAATTTCCACTTCATATTATAAAGAAATTAAGTTGAATTTGTTATTTGTGAAGTGTTAGCAGATCATGTGATAGAATGGTGGGTCGTTCCATCTATTTCAAACAAAAGGTTAGCAAAAGTTATAAGTCCATCTTATAGTGAGATTAATCGTATATGGTTCCAAAAATGAACTTATATAAAATAAAACTAGTTTCTACTAAACAGGGACTTCCTGTAGGCCAGTGGTAGGCGATAAAGGCCAGTCGTACTTCGGTTGTGGGTTCGATTCCCACAGCCTTGTCCGACGCGATGGGTTGTCGCCTGTCCTGCAGGTTGTCCTTTTTCTAAAACTATATTACTATAACATCCCATCAATAATATCGAGAAAACTTCTATCCTTAAACAATACTAACTTATGTCCAACATAATCCATTCCAATCTTTAGGCTTATCCATAATACTGCATTTCACTCTCATAACATAATGAAAATGATTACCAGAGATTTAATACCATCGTTGATCCCCATATATCATAAGATATGTTTTGTTGGTCACATTCCAAACATTCAAAGTCCTTAATCATGTATTCTATTGAATACCTTAGTGAAAACATGAATGCAGTTAAAATTTAACACTTTCCACATACCAAAATCCTCAAAATTCTATATACTCAAACAATGATATCACTTAGTCCTTATATCAATCATGAGCTCATGAATACAGTCAAACATCTCATTCTCGTCTTATCCCTTCATTATGCGCATATCATCTTCATTCCAAAAATATCTGAATAACCTATCATGGATACTGGTACTATTAATCATACACTTTCAAAACTCAAGGAAAGACAACAGTGTAACAATCCTTAGATGTCTCTTTATTCCATAGTACCATGAGATTACTTATACAACATGTCATCATTCCACTACATTCTTAAACCATTGACCGAGCTTCAACAATTCTTTCATTTCACATATCATTTGTAGTCTCTTCATCATCATCAACATAAATACTACCCATATGGCCGTACTGATTCTCTTCATGAGACTTTCCCTTAGGGCATTGGTTTGCACAATGCCCGTACATTCCACATTTAAAACATTTAACCATTGTTGATGTCATAGCAATACCATTATCCTCATCCCTGGTGTTAACTGAAACTTTTCCTTTGCACTTACTGGCTTTGTGTCCATCTTTTCCACACCCAAAGCATCTTCCAGTTCCTTTGAAACATTCTTCTTGATGCCTCTTCCCACATGATTTACGTAGGGGAAATTGAACTTTCTTTCCTCTATGATCATCATGAAACTCCATCTTTCTCTTATTAGCCGATTCAGGAAACTTACCAAATTTTACTTTATTGATCATATTATGAGATTGCTGATTCGGCATAATAATGATTTTTGGACTTCCAAATCCCATTTCATTTGGTTGCTCATGAAAAATATCATTCCATTGTCCAGCATATCCTCCATTATCGTGAATCACCTTGTTTCCATCCATTTTCTAAAACCCAAAAAGAATAGTGTGAGAGGCAAAAATCATAACAAAGGGGAAGTAACTTCAATATCTAACATATTTTGTTTAATCTAATATCGTTACCATAGTCCTAGGACTATATCCTATACGTATACTTATCCTTAGGGGCATCCCTAGACATACCTTAGAAATATCTCTAGGGATCTCACTAACATTCTCACATCCTAGTTTCCAAAGGTTGACTAAACCTTTCCTCTGATACCAACTGTAGAGACCTGAAGCCTGATGTACATTGACATTACATTACATTTGCGGAATACTTAGTACATAACAAAAACACACACACAAGGATCGTAATAGTTTAGTGTCTTTGGAAACTCGGAATATAATCTTCTAATCCTGGTGAAAGATCTTCAACATCTCCCATGAAGATCTTCTTTTTTTTATACCTAAAACCATTCTTTATATCTTGGGGAAATGAAAACATAAAAGGGTGATCTCAAATGCTCAGTAAGGGTAAACAAAAGAAATATAAATCTCATCGTATACACAAGCACATAACTTTTGGAAATCTTAACCTGCAAAAGAGATCATAATTTCATAACATGGGATAAATCATGGCAGTGAAATGAATCACAATAATCATAACTTAAAACATGAAACATTGTGGCATACACACATAATCATAGAGAATCATTTATTGTTAGTCAAGACTCATTGCCAAGACTATCTTAGTGGACAAAGTCCCTTTCTGAATCGAGTAACCCTCGTTTCAGTCCTGTTTCACTGAACCGGTATAACCTACCATTTCAGCCATTTCTATCTCATGAGATATAAAATCATTACCCAATGCATTGGAGGGAGATATAGGTCCCACCCATCTTATAATGAATCATTTCTTATGTGTGCCACATAATCATAAACCATACATCATAGCGTAACCCATGTAATAAAAATGGGATTCTTGAAACATCATGACATCATAAATAAATTCATATAAGATAAAGGAATTCATAAAAATAATTCCATCACAACATGATCAAATCAATGTAATAATAGGGATAAAAACAGAACCCTTTTATTATCTTAGATGGAAAATAATTTTGATAAAATACTTGAACTCCATTCTTGAGGAAAATATCCTTTCTACTTCAAAAAGAATTTTCTTTTCTTAACATGTCATACAATTATAAACTAAAATAAGTTGATTAAAAATAAACTTGAAAACATATAAAGGATGATTCTTGGAAATAATGTTTTAAAAATCCATTCTTGTCATATAATTAAAAAAACATTCTTTGTACTTTTGTCGGAAAAGTCAAAAAGTACCTCGTATGAAAAACGACAAAAGATTCCTTTCATTTCTTTTACTAAAAACTCCCCGAAGGGTAAAAATGGATTTAAACAATTGTAGGTGTATGGAAATAATATTACATATTTAGGAAACATGGATGTGGATGATAAAATACACCCCAGTAAATTTCAATGTATAAACAATCTCGGATAAAAATGAGATTGTGATATTTCCCTTACCTTAGGTCCGATTTTCTTCGTATGTGTCCGAACCTCCTGTATAATGATTTAAATAATGTCAATGACTTATTACATAATCGTATTCATTTTTATGATATAATATATGGTTCACTTATGACATTATATTACCCGTTCTTTTGTAAATTCCATGTTAAAGAAGCGTTTTGGGTAAAATCGTTTCATTTATCGTAGGTGTTTTGACTTGTTGTTCTTGACATTATTATTACTTATATCATGATTTACTTACTTCCAGAATATATAATATGATTTATATATTATATATATTCAGTATATATATATATATAGATAAATAAAATGAAAAACACCGTTCATGGAGACGGTAGTCCGTACGTACGCATGAACGCTGTTTTCCATTCCTTATTGTCTTGAAATAGAAGTAAGTAGATGAAATACATATATATATATATATATATATACATAAATCCAGTAGCTTTATAATGTCATATATTTCATTATTATTTCTTATATATACTTTATAATCATTCTTAAATGGTTAACATGGAGAATGAATCTCATCGCGTCGTGGAGACGGTAGTCCGTACGTACGCACGAGCGATGATATCATTTCCATAAATATTGAATTGAATTGGAGTGGATTATACAATATATCAGAATCAATATGATGTTGTAATAACTATGTATAGTTATTCTTTACACCATTATACCCATCCATGTAAGGTGGTGGTGGAAAATAGATTACACCACGGCGTGGAGATGGTATTCCGTACGTACGCACGCGCGGTGATTTCTTTTTCTGTAGGATGGATAGATGGTGAAAAAGGGTTGTTTCATACTTATAATAACATATCAGTATATGAGTGATACTTATGTTATTACTTCATAATGAAACAACCTAAGAAGAAGAAGTGGAAGAAGAAATAAAGATGAAAGAATTGGTAACGGTAATTACCTCTTCTTTGAAGCGCCCCTTTGAGACCTCCTCTTAGGGCGCTAAAATTGGTCTTTGAGGAAGACCAGAACCTCTAGAATGTTTCTAGGTAATTGGAGAAGAGATTTTGGCAGGGGTTGTCCGAGCTTGAGTGCTCAAATTGGTGTGAGGAGGAGGGGGAGGAGGTGTCCTTTTATAAGGGAGGAGAGGGGCACCTTAGGAATATCTCAAAATATTTTTTTATTTTAAAGTCAAAATCGGTTTATAATGGTTCCAAAGGGTCTTATTTAGAAGCTAAAGTGGGGATGGGTCGAAATCCTATCAAACAATAGGATTTAGAAAAGGTTAGGTTATTATTTTAACCTTATCAATTAGATTTAACTCTATGTTAAATAATTTAACTTTTACCGTGTCTTTTTGTTTTCTTTCACTATATGGTTAATACACTTACTATAACATGCCAAAAGAACCCCAAATTGTATATTATTAATACATATATCTTTATATAAGTCATTTGGCCGAACCTTAGATTTTTAGGAATAAAATAACAATTACTAATATAATATTATATTTAAAAACTATTTTGTGTCAATTTTGACACTATTTGATATATGATTTTTGTGAAAGTCATAACAGAATTATATGTTCGAACCAAGTTGATTAAATCAACACTAATATATCAAATTAACCTAGAAAATTAGTGTAATTCATTAAAAGTCTCAAATTACATTCATTTGAGCATTTATAACATCAATTATGTTAATATTTCCTTAAAAGGGTAATTACCGCATCATCGTTGTGTCATAAATACATTAATTTATTTAAAGTCTAAAAATTATAAATAAATTATAATTATGTAGGAAATCATTTTAGATTTCTAATTAATATTTATAGTCTAATTTATCTTATGTATAACCCCATATTAAAAATGTTTTAGTTATTAAACTTTTATTTTAACTATTTTAACTACTCATTAAATAAAATAATATTAAATGTCATAATCTAATCCAAGTGGACCTAAATGGTCATATTATATTCATAAGGTTGTTTTTGGTCGAATTACACTTATTCAATAGAATTAGGACATGTTTTAGGGTAATAGTAATATCATATTTACCCTTAGTTACCCTATTTACTATTAACTATGGTAAAAAAAAGTAAAAAGTTACTATTCACCAAAAATCATTTTCATCTCATTGAACCACATTTTTCTTACTGACATCAACCGTGTCTCTCGGATTTTTGAAATCCCATTCACAGAAGCGGTAAAATTAAGATTTATGAAGAAATAAATTTTTTTAACTACCACTTAGTAGATTCACTATTCATCAAAAATTGATGTTTTTCAGAACAATGCCAAAATTTCATCCTAAGCTATATTTCATATTCCAAATTCAAAAATGAAGTCTATTTTACCAAATTCATATCATTGAAGTTGCATTAATTAATTTTATAATTAAATCCCGGTGTTAAACCAAAGAACGTGTTTTTAAGAAACAATATCTATCAAAAGATTGACACTTGTTTATGTCTGGTTTAAATGTGAAATTACATCCAATGACCAACATAGTATTAAATTGTAAAAATATATTCTAGATATAATTTAAAACTACTCAAATTAATAATTTATCACTACTAATTATTTTGATTAAAAAATTTGTTTTTAATTATAATTTAGTAATTTTCACTATTCATCAGAATATGAAAGTTATCCGAAAAGTTCCAAAATTTCACCTTAGGCTAAATTCAATACTCCGAATCTAAAAATGAATTCCATTTTGAAAAATAAAATTTACAAAATTTTGAAAAGTGGTTATTACTATTCATAATGGCTAGTTTTAATAATATTTTAACAGCATATCGTTGTTTCGTGAAACTCATTATTGCGTACTACACACGCTATCGAGGAAGGTTGTGATTGCGTGTAATGCGAGGCATGTCAAGGATGCGTGTTGTGCAATCTCCTTTTGGTGTAGCGAACAACACAAGACATAAAATTAAAAAGAATATTTTTCATTAAATCTCGGGTTGTTACAATTTTTATCACTTTATATAATCAATAAGATGAAATAATTCTTTTAAGAAAAATCATATTCATTTATCTCTAAGGTCGAAAATGCTTTTTCATCTAAAATCATGTTTTCTAAAAATATTTTCAAAAATGATAAAAACATTATTAAAATGGTATATTATAGAAAATTTTACTCTTTTTTAATATTTAAAAAAATTGAAATAATATTCATTTCATTTTCCAAACAATTCCCATTTAAATTTTACAAAAAATGTGAAAAGGATCTTTATTTTAACATGCATGTCATGAATAATATTTTCCACTGTCATGACCACTCAAATATATCAAAATTCTATTATAATTTTTCAAATTTATTTTAATGAAAAATTTATTCTGTAATATTTGTGAAATTTTTAGATTCTAAATAAATGATTATAAAGTAAAAAAGGGTCTAGAGAATGTTTTAAAAAGGGATTTTTGAAGTGGAAAGGTTATTTTTATCAAGAAATGTTTTAAATTATTTTAAAAGATTTAATTATGTTTTTTCAAGGGTATTTTTAAATGAAATGATTTCCAAAATATTTTATGATTTTATTTTTTTAAAAAGTGATTTTCAAAAAAAATTATTTTCCTCAAAAAATGTTTTAAATGATATTTAAAACTCAATATCCCACTAAGATGACATCCTTCAATGTAACTTATACTTTTATGGGGATATGAACTAAATATACCATTCTCATTATTTATCTGAATTGTTTATGATTAAAATATATCAGTGAAACCTCTTTATCTTCCATCGGTTATTCCATAATAATTTTTTTATAAAACCCACATTTCCCATAGGTGATTATTTTATGAAATGATAAAATAGTTATTAAACCATTAACTTTTCAATGGGTTAGGATATGATTGAATTTTTTTGAAACCCATTTAATTTCCATGGATATTATATGATGAGGTTTTAATGATATTGTAGAACCCATAAATATGGTTTTCATTAATAGATTGGTGGGACTTATATCTTACTCCAGTGAATTGGGTAGAGATTTATATCTCATGAGATAGATAGGACTGGAATGGTATGTGAACCTAGTTTAGTAATGGAATTTTTCCACTACAATGGTCTTGGGAGTGGTCCTTGACCACTATGAATGTTTAGGTAATGAACCCATTCTACTATTATATCCTTTTAAATGATCCATGACTACTATGTAAATGATTTCCTATAATTATGTTTATGACAGTATTCCATGTCTTATTCCAATGTTGTGCTCTCATGGATCATGTTATTTGATTTCACTATGATTCATGTCTTATGAGTGATAAATATTTATTCTTTGACTCGATATTGTGATCTTTTATATGAATGTTATGGTTTTAATTGTAAGGCTAATTCTCTCATGCCCTAATGTTCATGCTATGCTTGCAAATCTCCCATGTTTACCTTTGCAGAGAAATTATTCTCACCCTTTCTTATATTTTCATTTCCCAGGTTATATAGAATGGTTTAAACTAGGTTATTTTTGTGAAGAGTAATATAGGGGTATATCTTTGTGGGATATGTTGAATATATTTCACAAAATTTGATGATTTTGTACCTAGTATTCAAATACACAAAACTATTATGGTCATCAAGCATGTGTTTTTGTTGTGTATTGAATATTAATCTAAAAATATATAATATCTATATATGAAAATACTACTTCGATATAGATAATATCCATGACAATGATTACATGTCATCATGAGATTGAACATTTATCACATGACTCACCACAGAAAAGACGAGTGACCATCCATTGTAATTATTTCATGTCGTCACAAGATATAGTATTGACCTTATGACATCCTGACAGAAACTTAATGTCTAGTTCATGGGAAATAGAGGATAAAAATATTAAAAAGGAAGAACCCTTATGAGAAGTAGTGTTACATTTTTTTCATATAAAGGCACTCCAATGAGCCATCTCGATCTCACGAAGGACACAAGACAAGTACTCATTGATCATGTGTAAGACTCTTTTATATGCATTTTTTTCTAGTTAAGACTCTAAAACATTCCATCTTGATCCTGTGCAGACTCTTTGAAATGAAGACATGATTAAATGAAATACCTTTAATAAGTCATGGGTCCGATAAATATGGAAATGATGTAGTGTTATAATGGTCACTGCTTATCATGAAACATACAGACAACATCATGTATAACACAAGGTAGATTCATGTGAATTACATTATGTGATTCCCCCAACACCAACTCGGTCTCTAATATCTGATATATGTGTTGTTAAATGATGAATATATCCAAGGGGTAGAGGTTGATAAATTCATTCCTCTATGCACAAATGCTAAACACGATACATGCATGAGACACACAATGTAGCACAAAGGTGAGAGCAGACTTCTATAAGTGGAAATCCATGTAATCTCAAGGGTCTTCCACCAAAACATAGGGGATTTCCATAAGGGATTAAACGACAACTATATAAACTTCATGTGATCACCCTATTAATCACGCAAAGGACTCCTTATAAACCAACCAAATTATGTGATGCGGTTTCCACATATATATTTTATCATGTGAGGTCTCAACTCGCTAATTCCTAAAAAATGATGAATCATATATGTAATAAGGACTAAAAAAGATAAAATCCTTACATGAAGATGGATATGATGATTTTCATGTCAAGGCATCATGCACTTCACATGACCTATATAGACCATGTGATTTCTCTTGGACATGCCATTCATGTTACACAAGGTCCCCTAAACATTTCATCTATGTTAAGTGAGGTCCCCATACTATCTTCCATGTCATGCGATGTTCTCAAAACATATCAGCCCAGTCATCTGAATTCATATAAATATGTCAGCTAGATTTTGTGGTATCCCTCTGATATATCAAACATGATCCCATAACACACTTTGACATGTCTACATTTATCATACCATGGCTCCCTAAATAGGTTAGTTGATGCATGTGGATCCCTTTGACTTGTACACTTCAATCATGTGAAGTGATTTTGACATGTCAGCCTTATCATGTTATGGTCCTCGTATAATTTGGATAGATCATGTAGAAGAAAAAACATCAGAAATGTTTTTTAGGTATTCTAAGACATTTTAGGAAGATAAATAGAACATGTCCAAAAATCCTCACACATTTCAGGAATACAATCATGACATGACAACTTGACAACCCTGATATGTCCAGTATCTTGGGTAGACACCCAAAGACATGAAATTTTTTTTTGAAGATACACATGGACATACACTTATCGAACTGTGATAAATATTATTTCTATCTACATAGGATATGTAGGATTCCTTCCTAACACCATTTCTCTAGTTGGGAATCCACCTTGGTGTAAGACCCTCTATATATCGGACACTCTATCTCATGGGACCCAAAGTCTTCAATTGGTTTATCATTCATCCAAATCCATTACCATATTTGAAATCTCATCAAACTATGAGGGCTCCAATTTTTCTATAGGAAATATATATAGGATGTATTCCTAAGGCCTGAGCTCATTATTACACACCTTAGTGGGACCACCCCAGTACATAAGTCCTATGTCCATATGTAGTGAGTATGATCACTTATTATCGCTTGTTTCCAACACCAAGCAAGAATAATATGGGATTATTGATTTTCAATGATTATATCAGAAGAATCATGAATTTCCCACAACTAGGGAAACCTCAGTGTGTAAAAACCATTCAATAAAATGCTATGATTTACCTCATACAAGGGCATCTATGTCAGTGTAAGTCCTAGGGGAATTCCTATATAAGTAAACCCCAAGGAAATAACCCACATAGACATTAATTATCTATAATCTTACATCATTAGGTTGATTGAAGATTAAGCTAGGATGACTCTGATTTTATCTATTATAAGGACACTTAGGACAACTTCCAAAGTCTTGATCTCTATACATGGTGCCTAAGTGCCCTTATATGTGTCATTCTCACATCACATTAAACATCACATCTTGGAATAATAAGAACTATGTGGGTTTTTATTCCTATTACAAATAAGATATGTAAGATGCCTCGTGAAGGTTCAATCTCATCCTTGAAACAGCAATCGCCTCGTAGGATGGTAGTAATCTATAGAAAATCTAGTTATATTGATTCAAAATATAAATTGAAACCGACTAGTAATAAATAATGGGAAACAAATAGAGAAAGTCTGATACATAGAGATGGTGGTATCAAAAGAACCCCCTTAACACAAATAAGTATTCAACAGTTGATTATTTTATTAGGGTAAAAAATTCTATATAGAGATTTGTAAGAGATTTCTGAACACGTCTTAAATCTATATGGGAATCTTAGAATAAGAAATAATTTCATCCAAAAGGGTAAAATGAACCTGACCTCGAATCCTCTCAACTAATATGGGTTCCTTAGATTAATTGGGTTTGAAACCCCAAGTGACCTACAACCTTTGGAAAGAAATAATATACCTTATTAAGGATGTGGGAACCGTTGGGAGTTTCTATGAAAGATGAAAATGGTAAACCTAATGTGGATGGTTGTGAAACCATACTTGATCCCCATGTAATCAATCATCAGAGACCATATACCTTTGAAGGAAAAAATGGTTAACCCATCGTAAAATCATGTAGTGATGGAATAACTAAATCATTATAGGAATTAGGTATCTAGTATCCTAATCCTAGGGATAAAAACATCATCTTCATTAAAGTAAATAGATTAGAAATGATCCACTGATAAATTATTCAAAATTTGACTAATTAATTTATTTTTTACTCTTAAAATTACTAATACTCCAATTCGTAATATAATTCATAAAAAATTTAAATTTTATTAATAAAACACTTCAAAAATATATTTTAAAATTTAATAAAAAGTATGCACATGTAATTTGGATTTATGTTTCAGGAATGATCTTTGAAGGAATTTGGAAGTAGTTCTTGACAAGTCATTATAATATATTCACAAGTGGGATAATTATATACTTTTGATACTAAATCCAATATCTCACTCAAACCTAAGTTTCATAATCAATAAATTATGGGTAACTTCATATAACCTTAAAAATAGGTTAATAGACACTATTTATGAGTTGTTTCTCACATCGCATGTCATCATGTATATCATTTATAAAACCACCAAAAAAGAAACACATAGATATAATACCACTTGTATAGACCCGCCACAAGAAATTCTACTGACTTCATATAGATCACTATTGAAAAAAGTTTATTCCTTGATTAGAAGTGGTAGGTTACTAACATTGTGGATCAAAATGAATTGTTCAGTCAATGTACCATTCATATTACGAGCATTTAAAAATTATAATAAAACAACCTTTAAGATATCATGTATCTATTATACCAATATAATAATATAAGGTCACCATTTATATGTATAGGAAAAATATAAAACAACAATATCATTTTCATCAATAATAAGGATATCGATATGACATAATGTTCTAAGATGGGAGGAATCAGCAATATGCCACAGTTATCGTTCTACAGATGTTTTCCACCTTAACTCAAAATCACGATAGACCCTTAACCAACAAACCAAAATAATCAAAAACAATATAGGATAAGGTAATTTGATGATACATTTTTATCAGTATTTTTCAAAACCATCACTAAACGTAACATTTTAATTTATTTAGTTATAGTTTTTTTAAAAAGTTGGAAAAATTTAGCAATTGTTTTTAAGAGTAGTTCAAACAGCTATTAAATAATAAATTTTGTTTTTTAAAATTTTATCAATTCTTTTAAAAAAATCAACCACTAAATATATTTAAAATATTAATAGTTAATAAAAAATTTATATAATATATTCTATATTTTAATTATATATGTTTTAAATAATTAAAATTTAGTAATTAATAACTTTTATTTATTATTTAGTTATTAACAGAAAAATTATAAATATAAAATTTATTTTGAAAAATATTTAATTAAAAATTAATTATTTATTATTAATTGGTGATTATATTTGATTAAAAATCAAGTAGTTGGTAGTTAATTTTTTTATAATTATTACTTAATGCTTCATATAAATTTTACTAAAATCTAATTAATATAAAAATACAGACATATATATATTAACATATAAATATAGAAATATATATAAGTGAATAAATATATGAAAATATATATACAAACATATAAATATTAAAATAAATATGAATATACATATATATATGAATATATAAATACATAAATATGTATGTATATATATATATACGAATATATAATAACTTCATTATACACAATTATATATTTATGTTTCTATATGTAAGAATATATTTGTAAATAAATATAAGAAGACATATATATATATATATATATATATTGATACAAATATATAATTATATATAATTATATAATTATATATATATTTATACATGTAATAACGAGTAATTAGTATTATTTATTAGTTAATTACTCATTAGTAACAATTTAAGTATATGTGTGTCTATGTCAATATGTATAAAAAATTACATATTTGAGTGCATGCGGGTATTATGATTATAAGTTAATATGAAATAATTGATAATATTAATTATGAAATTATAATTTGGATAATCAATATTAAAAATTTCTAATAAGTAATTAGTATTAATTAGTGCTTAAAGAATAACCAATATTAATTAATTCATACTTTATAAGTATTAATTAATAATTATTCAATTAATAGTTTTATATATTTATAATTATATCTATTTAAAAATATATTTATTTGTTTATATATATATATAATTATAATCATTTTATATATTTATGTTTTTGTGTGTGATTGTAATTATTAATAATTAATGATTGATTAGTATATATAAATATAAATATAAATATAAATATATAAATTTAAGAATATGTATTTTTCTTGTTTTATCGACATTTATATATATATATATAAGTATACTAATGTTTATTGGATAAATATGTGAATGAAGTGAGAGGGTGGTACGAACATTACAAAATAACCAAGTGATATGGTGCTCCTATAATTCTTCATTCATATAGATGATTAATTTAGTAAGATGAGCCATGAAAGTCATTCTAGGATCAAGGGGTGGGTTATGTTGTACATAGGTGAGGGAGGGACAGGTTGTGGTGGGAAAAGGTAAAAAATAAATAAAAGATATATTAAAAATAAAATTACAATTTTTAATAAAATAAAAGAATAATATTTAAAAAACATTGTGGAATCAAAAGTATCCAAGAAACAAATGTCACAAAATGATTATTGACATAGTTATCCATGACAGTTTCTATGAACAACAAAAATTATTTAATAGTAGTTTAAATCACTATAATTATGTATTATCATATATTTTTTGAACATTTCATGGATTAATCCAATAATCATCCGTGAATAAATCCCCACATATATGTCGATACCTAAAATTCTAGATGTGAAACACCGTATACAATAAGATCAATATGTAAATTATGGGATCTAACAATTTAGGACACCCCCAATGGTTTCCCTAACATAATCATTTATAGATACAAATGCATACATCATATGGTTTTTGATTTTGGATTGTGGGGGCATGGTTTGAAGTTTTTTTCATTGATGTTGTTTATGGTTCCCCCACAGCCCAAAAAATAGGATTTACAATAATATTAATCAATTACATTTTAGTATACATCATATTGATTTATATGAAACAACAAAATAAAACAGGAATACAGTCATCCAAACAAGAATAAATATAATCCAATTTTACTTTATAATTAATGAAATGGAGCATATACCCTTTTGTATTGGTTTTTAACATTATCTATGTTAACTAATGGTTTTCCAAGGATAAAATAACATTCATTCAATTTAAAGGAAGATAATAGAATACTAAAACCCAAGATCAACAGGTTATGAAAAACCAAAACCATGTATAAGAAAACAAGGAACACGTACAATTCATCGTATATGGTTGTTTCTATTTGTCTACTAGTGCTTGATGAAGATCATTAAAGAATAACTGAAATAATATTTCCTCTCTGGTGTATACATGGGATGACCCATATCACACAATATTTTGACTAGACCCTCTTTCACACCTTGATATGCTAGTATCTTTTAAGTAAAAGAAAGAAAGAAGAATAGAGGTATGAGAGAATCATCAAGAGACTAAGACGACCCAAATAAAATCATCAATGGATATGTGTCCCACACCAATATAGGATAACTCTTATTTTATTATTCCATGGTTTGTAATTATTCTTTTTTGAGGTTTAGGTTGAGTCTCGTGTAAGATTTTCCTATTTTACAACATCCGGAGGTGTTTTTGTCCTACACACACATGGAACACAGTCTGGCAGAATAGGCGGCAAAACCGTGTGGGTTGCTCAGTGTCCAAAAATAATAAAATTTGTGGTAAAATAAAAAATAAAATTTAATGATTGATTAATAATAATAATAATTATATTATTATTATTGTTTTTGATGTTGTTTTTGTTATTGTTAAAAAATGGTTATAATTATTATTATAACTTTTGTTATTATTATATTATTATTATTATATAATTATTATTATTAACATTTTTATTGCTATTATTTTTCTATTATTATTTAGTTAATTATTAAGTAGGTTGTAAAAGAAAAAGAGAAAAATTAAATATTTCCCCTAGCTTCGGGTCATGCCCCCCTCCGCCCCACCCCCCTCTTCTATGTTTGCGTAGAACCCTCCCTCACCACCTCCTTTTTCTTTCTCCCTCTCTGGAGGCACTCTTAGCGATGCCTCATCCGTGTTTGGTCAGCGTAAGCTCCCTCCCTCTGGTCAACTTCTCCCCAGCGACACCCTCATCGTGTCGGACCTCCTCCTCGCACCACCCCTTCCCCTTCATAGGCCAACCCCCTCCCATTCCACTCTCCTGTCGACTCAGCACCGGCCTACACCACCTTCATCCAGTGGGTCCCAATCTCCCTCTGGTGGCCATTTTGGTTCTCGCCGGTAAGGTTCATCTCCCTTATCTATCAATTTCTAGTGTTTTCTTATGGTGTTTCTTAGTTGGACAAACCCTATATTTCTAATATTCTTGGGTATTATTTCCCTTTGAAGAAAGTATAAATATATTTGATATCCATGTGTTTATTTGAACCCATTTTAGTACTTGTCCTTGGCATAAATTGTTGGTTTCGTGAGTCCTTGTTTTATTATTTAAATTTGAACATTTAATGGGGATATTATTTCCATGAAATACATTTGTGTCTTTCTAATGGTTTTAAAATAGGTAAATGGGTCTTGGACCGTTCGGTATTCATTTGGTAAAAATGTTATTTTAAAGAGAATTCAGTTTTAAATTGAGGTGTGACATAAAATGATTTTAAAATGGGGCCTTTCAATTTTATTCCAATGGAGTTTTATTCATTATTTAGGTTTGATAAATAAATTCCAATGAATGTTTTCCTTATGAAATACACTTAATCATTGGGATTTAGGCCAAATGAGTTTTTGAGTGGGATTCCTTTGTATTTAATGATGTTTCCTTATCTTAAAGGCGTGTTTTAGTTTTATAAAGAGAAAATGTAGTTCCCTTGACATATTTAGTTATGTTTGAGGTATTTTTTCCTATTCATTAGCCTTTAAATTTAAATAATTGTTGATTTCTTACTTTTCACACCATTATTTAATGTTA
The DNA here is from genome assembly GCA_963277665.1 of Viscum album. Classification (NCBI taxonomy): domain Eukaryota; kingdom Viridiplantae; phylum Streptophyta; class Magnoliopsida; order Santalales; family Viscaceae; genus Viscum; species Viscum album. The sequence continues at coordinate 1,947,109,403 of OY728147.1, read as the reverse complement.
GTTAGTAGTGAAATGTTTTTAGAATAAATTTTTATTTTGAAATTGAGTGATTCCATCTTTGTATAAGAATTTCATAAAAGAGTTTATTAAATGTTCACATCAAGTGCCTGGTGGAACTCCCCTTTGGCCTTTATAAATGTCTCTTAGATTTAAAAAGGTGACTTGGGTTTCTTAAATGAGTGTATAAGGGGATTTTAGTTTTGTAAAGTGGTGTGTGTTGCTTCTTTTGGAAATGATTTAGTTTTAAATGGTTTTTGGAGGCCCATTTGGTACTTTTGTAAAATTAATTACTTTGAAACCCCTCTTTGTGATGCACCCCTTGACTTGTTGGATGTTCATGGGGATGGGTGGTCCTCGGTTGAGAATTCCAACGTGTGTTGCTGGTTGATGGAAAGAGAGATAAAATCCCTTGGAATGATTCATGGTGATTTCGTTTTATGTGTGTCGATAGCGTAAGATGAAAATGAATGTGTTAGTTGCTTGAATGGTATTTGTTGAATCACCACCCCTAGTTTGAACATGGTAACGTAGCATAGTGAGCAAATGTTTGGTGACTGACAACTGTACTAGTTTAGATTATGCTAGTATCCCATAGGAAGGGGTTATTTTCTTATCATTTATATGGGATTGGGCCCCTTGATAAGGATTGGTAGGGCAATGATCAGGCATTTGGGCATTATGACGTCATTGTGTAGGGCATGCCTTCAGGATGAATCACATGTATAGTACATTCTAGATTATTCAAAAGCTCATAGGTTCTCTCATGGTGTTTGGTACATAGTTATCTATGAAAGATGATTGATATAAATTTGTTGGGTGGTTAATCTTGTGTGGTGTTTCTCCATTGCATGTGTTGTATGATTGTTGATCATGTTTCCTTGCATAGTATAACTTCTATCTAAAAGTGATAAAATGGTTAATTGTTTGTGAAAATTGTTTTGGAAATGTTTTACACTTTATCCCTTGTTAATGTAAACATCACCTCCTTTGAAATGCCAATGTTCATTTCTTCACTAGGGAATATGGTTTTTAATTTAAAAAGGGCAATAGACCGTGATTTGTTTTAAAAATAAAATGTGTGAAAAAACTAGTTTATACATTGTATTTTCGTCTTGAAATTTGTAGATATTTTATTTAAAGGAAATGCATTTGCGAATAGATTGTTTGGAAATGCCTACAGAGTTTTAAAAATCCTGCCTATAGTATTATATTTTTTTTTAGCTTTAGGTGTTGCGCCTTTCTTGGATTCGGTTTCCATAGTGCGAAATTGGTTAGAGGTCAGTGGTGACCCGTAGGGTGTCCTGGAGGTATTTACAGATTTTTTTCTCATCATTTCATGATTTCATTTTCATTTTTTAGTTCTTTTTATTTTTTGCCTTTTATTTAGGGTCCAAAGTGTTGCCACAAGTTTAATCGTGATGCCTGACATTAGATGCCAGCCCGTGGGGATCGGGAACACCCTTCGGGCCATGTCGTGGGAAGGATTGGTTGGCCGGATCAGGGTCGACCCGGGTTGGTTAGTGACAATATGAACATCTTATATAGACCATAGGGATACTAAAATGACTATTAATGCAATTACTCATACATTTATAATTTATGAGTTAATGTCTTATGGTTTTAACTCTTTATAACAATCAGCAGAAAAGAATTCCCATGAATGATTGATTATATGAAATGTTTATTGTTAATGATATCAAACATGGAATAGATCTAAAAATTAACCCGTTAACTCCCAATATCAATGATCAAACATAATGATTAATATTAATTTTATTAAATGATTTATAATACCTTACAAAATTTCCATTTTATTCAATATGACTGGTTTGGGAAAAAATTGAACAATATCTCCATGTTTTATCAAATTATTCTCTTAGCCATGTAATATTATCATTAGTATAAGGATATTATCTCACATGATATCCCTATATATTACCCAAATATATATTCTAACATTTATCATATATGTGTGTGTGAGTATTAGGCTTTAGTTATATCACATTTAATCATCCACTTTCACTCATACCTTGAAGACTTTGTTTTATTTCATCTTATATTTAATCATATATAATAACATATGAAACTATATCCAAAACTCCTTTGGGATATATTACAAAACATTTTTTGAATTATAACATAATATTAATCATATATCACATTATATAAAATACCATTTGAATGTCCACTAAAAATTTCAATTGGGTAAACTCTAAAACACATTAATAGTAGTACATTGAGCTTTATATAAATTAATACCCATTCAGATTAAAAAAATGTGTAAATCCCTATGAATTTTTAGAATTTAAAAATAACATGATTTAAAAAATTCAAAAATGAAATAAATATGTTTATTATAGTAAATTATCAATTCTACTCAAGCTACAAAGGGATCTAATATGATCTCTATCAAATAAAAGTATCTTTATTCCAATGTTTATCATGTGTATATTATAAAAGTGTGAATAAGCATATAATATAGTTGTACAATACGTCAAATGATCACAACACATATAGTATTTAAAACCTATATAGCCTACTCATGTGTTATCAATTCATCAAGTATATACTATCCATGTTTTTTAATACAATAAAATCCATTTATCTATGTAGATGATCACATCACATGCCCCTAACCCCAATAGATAAGCATCACATAGACCTTATGTAATTATATACATGAAAGTATTATTTCTATCTCAATAAAGGGCCAATATTTCAATCTAATCATATGATAAGGCAAATACCATAATGTTTAATCCTCAACTGACTACATGATTAGTAACATACCCAACCACCCCCTAATTTTTTAGGAAATCAGGATTGCTTCATGCATTAAATTAAAGTGCTTTTCGTTATTGATATCATGTTAACCATAGGTATCATGGTTCAATATGAATAATTAACCCCTATTATTCCAAATATAATGTGTATGAAACTCTATTTTGTATTCTTTATGGTTTATCTAGAATAAAAAAACACATGTAATATACCATATGAATATTTTGTATCATTATAGGAAATCTTGCTCGTGTTATCCTTAATATTCTATCACTTCCTATGATACTCCATGATGAAAATCAGTTAGGGATAGCCCAAATTCATACCAATAGAGGATAATTACCATTACATTTCCCATAATATATATATAAAACCAACCTGAATACCCTCTCAAATGGATACCTGAACTGATACCCCAAATACCTAAAGGGCATTCCCGATCCCCACAAAATGGTGACTAGAACCTGAAAATCAAATAGAAATAGAGGAAATATTTTTTTCCAACATGAAAAAACAACATGGAATATATGTAGACAATATGGGAAGTAATATATATTCCATAACAGAAATCAAACAGTGGAATCCAAAAAAATAAGAGTAGAACAATATTCATGTACATGTCTAACTAAAAAGGACTAAAAAACAAGAAAAACCAACTAATCCATGTGATATCATGGGTAAAACAATACCATCTCATCATCCAAATACCCAGGCTCAGCTTACCAAAACCTATCCACCTCACTATAGTTCCTTTACTTTCCCTGCATCAAAATACATACAATGGTCTACAAACTATTTAAGAAATACATAGGGTGTGATCTAAAATGGTTAGTAGGGTCCCATCCAAGTGTTCCATAACAAGTCTATATTCCAAAAATTCATGAATTTTAATTTCATTTAAGAAATGAAACTACAATTAGTAATATATTTTTTATCGAAATCATGGTAAACATTTTTCAATTTCCAAAAACATCCAAAACAAAGGTAGGTATATCATGTTTCAATTCGAAGAATGCATATTACTAAACCAAAATTTTAAAAATACAAAGAACGTGTAAATCATTCCAAAGAACTCAAAAGTTCAAGATATCAGACTAGTCATACCAAAAAAATTACTAGTTCTCAACAAGTCCGTTGAACAGAGGCCCATGGAGGAGAGAAACGCCCCATGAGTGAAGCTTCCAACGATGTCAAACATGTCTTAAAAACAACAGGCCTAAGGAGCAGAGAAAATACATATGAAAAAAAATCACCCAATGATAATATATAAAATACCCCTAAGATAAACCTTCCACCTACATACCCAAGGCTTCCCATGTGTTGTATTTCCTCAACTATTTTAGTGATTTGAAAACAATCCTTTTTCTATTACAAAAAAATTAGAGAAAAATCACTTTTTATCAGAAATACATCTACACACACAAAATAATAATGGAAATTTATTTATAAATAAATTTATAAAAATTGGATAAATACAATTCATCCCACATGATCCAGAGACAAAATCACCCACCTGAAAACTCAGGGTCACACATTCCAATGAAGGATCCACCAACAAAAAGAATGAAACAACCACAACTTAGTCACTAAAACCAATATACACAACATAAAATTTTCCCAATTCAAAAAAGGGTTTTAAAATACAAGAAACCCACATACCATAGAAATTCACACCCACCGCACCCTAACCAATAGTGGAAATGGCCCCTGAAACAAGATTTCACCAAATATCTGGAAGAGAAATGAAAGGAAGCACTATTATGAATCAACTGATCTAATAATGCAACACCATAGTGCTATTGAAATCAAACTAATGAGGATGAAAAAATTATTACTTACCCAGAGATAGGGAAATCAACTAATATAGTGATACAATGTTGAATGGATCAATCGAGAATGAATAGAGACTCCCAAAATTGTCGTAGAAGCCTTATAGGTCAAGAGACAAATGAGATGTTGATGAATGATATGAAATATCATTCATATGTAACCCTAAAAATACTTTCTCAGACATTTACATGGAATATAATCCTTATACACGTCGTGTAATGAAAAACGTTCACATACACCAGAAAAACCATTTCCTTTTTAATTAAAAATGTTATTTTACCACTACACATCGTGTAACCATTACACAATGTATAATCCTTTAATGCTATGTAAACATTTATGAATTGTGTATAGAGATCAAATACACATCGTGAAACCTATTCAATGATTTTGTAACCACCCAGTATATAAAAAACAACTTCAAAACCTACTTGTACATCCTCTAAAATTTGGGAGAACCCCAAAAAATACATTAACACATTTATACCCAGATTCCATTAATTACAACAAAAATCCATCCCAAAAAATTATGTAATTTCTCCAAGAAATGATCTCCATCCTCAGGAGTCCCAAGATGCGCCCAATTAAAGGGGAAAACAATAAATGTCAAGGGAATTTCTAAAAAGTGGGTAACAAGATGTTACAAATTCCCTACCATATAACTTGTTGTCCCTAGTAAGTCATGTGGAAGAATAATGTCCAGTAAGGAGATGAAGAAACTACTCTATTATCAATGATTCGTGATCACATGTCTCATGATAATAAAATCATTCTCTCCATAACACTCTAACAAATGTTATCGAATTTCCACATAAGAATTTGACATGAGAGTAAAATTTCTCAATTGGATTCTCAATAATAGAAACATGTAGATCTAAATCAAAATCCTACCAACTAAGAATGTGAGTGGAATATGGATGGTATTTCCTAAGTTACAATATTTGGAAGATGTGCTAAATTCAAATAAACTAATATAGAAATTAAAAATGATATGAAAACTACATGATCCTATCAATGACCTCAAATGGTCCCACATACCTTAGAACCATCTTTACCTATTTTCCTAGATGACGATGACCCAACTGAGGAGGATCTTTCAAGAAAACAAAAAAACATTTAGAAAAATCCAAAGGATGGTGTCATTGATCCATTTAATAATTCTTCCAAAATACTCATTGTAAATATATGTCGACGTATATCCCAAAACCATGAAGACATATCCTAAAGAGAACATGGTCCCAACAAATAAGCATCACCCACCTCCTCCCAAAAAGAAGGTCACCTCTACAGAGAACTATACAAAGACTCAAAAAGACCCATTCTGATTGATGGCTGGTGACTTCTATTATAAGAAAATCCAACCAGTCCTAGATTTCTATCCCAAGATCCATCAAAATCCAAGACACATGCACAGATAATATCCTCCAAAATATGAATAACATGCTATATTTGACCGCCTGTCTATAGAGGGTAAGTTGTAATCAATCTGACCTAACTCCCCATCCCCTATTATAGACCTTTCCAAAACCTCAAAGTAAATATAGGATCCCTATTTGAAACAATGGTAGAAGGAAACCAATATAACATCATGACTCCCTGTGCATATATCTTACCCAGATCATCAACTTTAGTGGTGTCCCTAATCGGAAAGAATTGATCTGAATTTTTCAACCAATCAATCACCACCAACATAGAATTCCTCCCTCAGAGAGTCCATGGTAATCAAATAATAAATACTATAGATAACTCATCACGCTTCCAAATGGGCACTTGTTGAGGCTGAAGCAAACCATATGGTTTCAAATTATTTATCTTCATCTATTGGTAGGTGTTGCAGTGGTACATATAGTCAGCAATCTCATGTTTCATATTTTGACATCAGAATTGATGTCTCATATCATAAAACATCATTTTAATGACCAAATGAATGTCCCATGAATAAAAATAACTATTTTTAAAAACTTATCTCCTCATATATTTTGGGATGATAAAATGATCCCCAAAACTAAGAATACCTTCTAAAGAGAGAGACCAGCATGAAATGGACCCCCACCATATAGTGTTTCTCAAATTCTTCTGAACTCGACATCTAACTAATGACTCTACAGAATAAACTGAAGGAGAGATGCTGATTAGAGATCATTGACCAGAACCATATGAGAAATGTCCTCATGAGCATCTGGATGCAACTGAGAAAAAATAACCATAAGGTTCAACTCTTCCTTTGATTCCAAAACAGCTTCCGATAGCAATTTCGTGCTGAGATCTTCGATGGTGACATTCCACTTCCCCAAGGTGTAAGCAATAACAAAGTCAAAAGTTATAAGCTATTCCACCCACATTCACAATATATGATTCATGTGATTTTGTGAATATATATATATTAAAATGTTATGGTCAAAAATGACTGTTTACATTTAACAAAAAAGCTAATTCCACCAACACTTAAGTGTATAGATAATTTCGGCATGATCTAAATCATGAGCGAGGTAATTATTCTGATGTGGTCTAAGATGAAATGAGATATAATCCACCATGTAAGATCCTAGGTTTCTCATGATATACAGTTCCCACTTTTGGGGTTAATGTAGTTTCTTTCTTTTTTGGCTTAGACCCCAAGTCGGGTCGTGGGTCGGTTATGTATTTTTGGGAAAGAAGAAGAGAATAGGATAGAATCTGGCTATTGGCTACGTACATGCCATGTCTTGGCCAAAAAATCGGTTACTTCTAATACACACCATGTACTAGCCCTTCATGACTTGTATCCTTTCTGATTCAGAAAAAAATACATGTTAGTACACATCGTGAACTTGAGGTACATTTCGTGTACTTTCCCAACATTTTTTTAATAAAAGAGGCAATAGACTCATATTTTGAGGAAAAAAGGCATTTCCTCTATTTTTGAGATCCAAAACCCATATTTTCTGTTTTTTCATATCTTGAATTCATCCAGGCTCTGATTCTATAATGTTTTTTCATATTAAAACCACATTAGTAATTCTCAATTACATTTTAGTTGTTCTTGATTCTTCTGAACAAAGATTGTGCAAATTGGATTTAGGATCATATACCCTAAAATCATTTTCTTCGTCCATTCTTTAGATTTATTCCAAACCAGGATGAATCCGGACATGATACTGGATGAGATTTATACTATCTAGTGGAGGTAGGTGCTCTATACTTTATTTCGGCCTTTTGAGTGCTTTTCAGGTGTTCGGCTTTTTCGCTGCTCGTTAGTCTTTACAGTGAGGCCTCATTTTTTGAGAAAGTTACTCGTTGTAGGTATAGTCGGACCTAGTGAGGATTCTCGTAGGATTTTTTAGCTGTGTTGGCACCTGTTATGTGATTCAAGGTCACCTAAGGGGTGTGCCACAAATAATTAACCTATTTTTGCCCATTTAAACCACACAAAGGGTGTTTTCGTGTGCTTTCCTTGTTATAGGAACCTCATTAATTCCTTTCGAGTATTAATAGCTTGCTAAGAAGATGTACCACCTACTTTCTCTTTGAATATCATGATATACCTTGTTTATTTTGATAGTTTTGCATGATAAATATATAATATGGGCGGGTTTACCTGTATTAAATGACTAATGGCATGTTGAATAGTTTACATGGGAGGGTAGGACCATATGCTTGTTTTGATAAATGGTTTGCATGAGTGGGTAACCTCATGGTTTGTACATGTTTATGTGAGTAGGTATACTCGCATGGAATGTTTGTTTAAATTGAATGCATAAATTGAATGTTTGAATGAATGGATTTGGAACGCGGTAGTGGACACCCTGGGTTGACTCTGACCCTTGGGTATTGAATTCATGGGATGTCTCAGGCCTTGCTACCATATGGATATAACATTCCTGGTCTCATGTAGGACTTGTTATTTCTGTTATCCTAGGACCCTAATCAGTGACTAACTGAGTTTCCACCAGGGACACCCGTGGGACTCGATGGGATTCCTTAGACAAGATCTTTGTATCTGGCCCTCTGTGGTATATCATTTTTACATGGATGCCTTGGTACATGACACATTCAATCTAGCCCTAGTGGTCTACACATTTCTATAAAGCGTGGTTGTGGGATATTTGACTTCACGATATAGCATGGTCGTGGAACACTTAACTACTTCATACACTGTGGATGTGGATTGTTTGGTATTGAAGGATGTATGGCGTGGTCATGTGACTTGTTTAGTTTTCTTTTATCCACCTTGTTAGGATATAACTCATTTTTAGGTATCCTTGGGGGCTTTTCAGAGTTAATTATTGCATTAGACTTATTCCATGGGCATACACACTTTACGTTACTTCTTGTTTACACATTCCATAACTTTTGTAGAGTTTCTATTAAAACCGTATAGACTTGGTTGGTTTACAACTGGGATGTTTATCTCACACCCTATCTGGGCCTCCATGGAGTCCCAAAAAAATTATATGGTTTCAGGAGATGATAGGGGAATGCACCATAGCACAGGTTGTGGATTGTGGTTTTGGAGCAGGGGAGCATAGGACAAAGATGAGGCTTGTGAAGCTAGGATAACTTTTTGGTCATTTGTTATTTTTAGGATACTTGTACTGTATTGTATTACCATGTACTTGATTTCTATTCTTTCTAGATACATGTATCATCAATATAATTATTTATATGAGACACTTCACGATATTTTTATATAATCATTATGTTCTTGTCTAAATTTCAGTTTTCTATTGTTTATTTCGCATCCTCTATTTACTATATGTTTTGAATTCCCCTGTGATACTCTGGTAATGAGGGAATAGTCTCCTCACCTACTCACCTAGGCCCTCGCTACTAGTCAGCACACTCTGGAGTATGGGGAGATGTGCTTGAGGCAATGTGGCCAACCAGACTTTGGGTATAATTTTGGGTGGCATCCAGGTTTGGTATGCTACAAAATTATATCATAAGATTTTTTTTCTAGTTTAACTTACTATTTGTAGAAATTACACATGGATAGAAATGAATTGGGATTTGGTAATAAACAATGCTTGGGAGCAGCTACCTTGTGTATATGGAAAGTCCAAGTTTCCTAAAATTGAGTTCTGATTTTTTGGATTTTGACTATTACAGTTGATTAGATTTCACCATTGGGTGGCATAGTTGATTTCTAATATTACTATTGATGTAATTGTGGGTTCTATTTCAGTTTCAAACTAATGAGATTAAGGTGTTACATCTCATGCATCATATATACATTTTTTATAATCACATGTCATGCATTATGCCATGTCATCTAGGATGCATTAGATATTGCATGCTATTGAGATAGTTGATGTGATAATTGAAGTGATAGGTGTTCATGTTCATGTGTCAGTTGAGTATATTACATGTAAAGGGGTGACACCATCTTTCATTTCTTAATGAGTATGGGCCCTTATGAGTTTGGAAATTACGCACCAGTAAAATTCTAATGCTTATATGAACATGATATGTATGCTTTGAATGAGATCTATGATTTGGGTTAATGAGATGTTAAGGGCCCTCAAGGATTTCGGAATTGGTAAACCCTTTTTGGAATTTCCTGAATAACTAAATGTGGAATGGAAATGGATTCGTTAATGGTGAATAGAGACTTGACCTAGACCCATATTTTGAGTGGGAAAGATGAATAGTTTCAAGTGTTTAATTTGATTTTATTTATACAGTCTTAGATTTAAGAGTAGGTTTTGGGTTTGACTTGTTTTCTATGAGGGTTTTGGCCTATCTTGTGGTTTGAGATTTATGTTTTGATGTTGTTATTTCCTCAGGAATTAATTTGGAATTGTAGAGACATGCCACCATGATGACCTCTGGTGGTACACCAAGAGGGGGGAAATGGCCATAGTTTTGAGATAGTGGGCCAGAGGCTACCATTTGATCCACCTATAGTACCATATATGGCACCTGAGTCTATTACGGACATAGGTGATGAGGAACAGTTTCATGAGGGTTTCATTCTATATATGCAGATGATACAGGGAGCACCACAACCAACATTGACTATGGATGAGCTGACATGGGTGTTCCAGTACTGGAATACTCCAATGTTTTTAGGGGATGGTGGACCAATGGATGTAGAGTTGTGGCTAGATACCACGTTAGTAATTTTTGAGCCTCTAGAGTGGAGGGTGAAGCTCACAACTTACATGCTACGTGGAGTAGAAAAACACTGGTTAGAAGTTTTGATCCAGGATGATGGGATGTGGAATATGGGTTGGGATGAATTCCAAACCCACTTCTACGACTACTTCTACCCTATGACACATCATGAATAGTGGGATACTGAGTTCATACATCTAGAGAAGGGTGTAATGATAGTTATGTAATACTCAGCACTCTTTACAGAGATGCATCATTTTGAGATTATGTATCTTATTAATGAGTTGTCGAGACCAAGACACATTGAGGAAGGACTCAGACATGTTATCAAATATCTATTCAATGTGTTCAAGTTACCTTCTATAAATGATATTGTTAATCTTGTACTGATTATAGAGTGAAACCTAGGGTAAGATGGGGATACATAACAAGGGAGTATTGTTTCTCACCCAAGTGGATCTATGTCTTTAGGAAGGAAGCGTTGTTTTGAGGATTCCTATGACATGAGTGCTAGTCAGGCTATGGGTGGAGGCAACTTAGTGTATTTCCATCATTGGGTTAGGTGAGGCCGTGTGAAATATCAGTGCAACCGTGACCCAGTCGAGTGCTGAGTTTCCAGTCGGATGGGTCACATGTAGCTATTTTGTAGGACCTTCTCTCCAGTTGTGAGTGGTAGGGGGTTAGCTCTGACATCAGGATCATGAGAAGGTTCATCAGCTCGGTGTTAGGCTGATAAAAAGAGTATCACAGGTCATTCACGCCAAGGTAGTTGTGGTCATGTCTATGGTATCCATGCACCAAGTTATTAGAGATTGTAGGGTGGATCACCTCAAGGTAGCAAGGTAGGGTCACAGGGTTATGGTGCAGGCTAGACTTATGCAGTGCAATAAACCCAATAAGAGAAGGTTCCCAAACCATCTATAGTAAGAGGTATGATCTTATTATCTTCTACTATTGTATATTCTCTTCTCAATACAGATTCCTCAAATTTTTTAATCTCCACAAGAGTGGTAAAAATCATGGGGCCTGTGGTTTTACTTTATAACAGTGCTTTGATTGTAGACACATCGTTGGGAGTTATAACGTGTGATGTGATCTTTTGTATAGAGTGTCCTCTTGAGGTTATAGGGTGTCACTCCAACTAGGTTCTTTATGTCCTCGAGATGATAGGGTTTGATTTCATTCTCAGTATGGACTGGTTCATATATTATCGAACGTATGTTGAATACTATAACTAGAGGGTGACTTTCACGTCACCAAAGGGTGTAGTGTTTGTTCACAGGGGTGAATGGGATGTCCAGAAAGAAAACTTGTTCCCAAGCATCATGGACATGGGGGGACAATAGTTTATATTTCTAGTTTCTTTCTAGATGATCAGGAAGTGAGTTAGGTAGACTTTCCGCCAGTGGTTGAGCACTTCAGGGACATCTTTCTCGAAGACTTTTCTAGGTTACCTCCTCAAATAAAGGTGTATATCTCCATATATCTAGTAACATGATTTGAGCATGTATCCATTTATCCTTACAAGATGGCTAATACGGAGTTTCAGGAGCTCAAGAGGTAGCCAGAGGATTTGGTGGTGAATGGGGTTTATCAGACCCAATACTTCTCTATGGGGTCTATCGGGCCTTTTACAAAAAAATTAGGATAGAACCCTTTGGCTATGTGTGAACTATCATAAACTGAACCAACTAATAGTTAAAAACCAATATCCCTTAACATGTATAGATGACCTGTTTGATCAACTTCCAGGAGTGTGAGTGTTCTCGAATATCTACTAGAGGTCATGATATCACCTGGTGTGTGTTTGACATGTAGGCATACCTCATACAATCTTTTGTAGTTGGTATGGGTTATATAAGTATTTGGTTATGTTTTTTGGTCTCACGAACGTGCCAGAGGTTTTCATGGCATTGATGAACTATGTGTTCCATATTTACATGGATTCTTTTGTGGTGGTTTTCGTGGATGATATCTTGGTGTATTCCAACAATTGACAGGACCATTCCAACCATTATGAGATCATTTAGAATACACTAATATAGAGTCATTCATATGCTAAGCTCACAAAGTGCCACTTTTGGATGGATCAGATTCACATACTGGGTCACATCATCTCAGATAAAGGGTTTTCAGTAGACCTAGATAAGGTGAGAGTTTTATTTTCCTAGGAATATCCCAATAATATTATTGACACATGGAGTTTCTTGGGGATAGGGGGATACTAAAGGCATTTTATACAAGACTTATCATGCTTAGCCGTGCTGATGATGGGCTAGAGTAATATGGGTGTGATGTTTGTGTGGTCAGAATCTTGGGAGACAGCCTTTCAGTAGCTAAAAGGGAGGTTGACATTAGCACCAGTCCTAGTACTACGAGAGCAGTGCAAGAGTTTCTTGGTTTACTATGACAATTTTTGTATTGGTATGGTGGAAGTGCAGATGCAGGGAGATCGATTCATGGTATATGGGTCTCGACAGCTAAGGCCTCATGAGAGAAATTTCCTTATGCACAATCTCATGTTATCTGTAGTTGTTCACATGTTGCGTTGTTGGAGACACCATCTAATGGGAAATCATTTTGTGGTGTTCATGTATCACAAAAGCCTCAAGTATATATTTATGTAGCATGATCTAAATTTTATGCAGCGAAAGTTGGTGGAGTACCAATAGTCCTTTTACATCGATCTTTGTAACACCCCAAGCTTCCACGGTATGTTTCCCTTTGAATAATATAGTATCATTTGTTGTACGCAACTTCGAATCCTAACAAACACCACAACCAATCAAACTAGATGTTATGAATAGTAATACACACTTTTTAAAATTTTATACATTTTATCTTTCAAAATGGACATAATTTTTGGATTTGGAATATTGAAATTATCTTAGGTTGAATTTTTGGTACATTTCTGATAACTTTCCTATTTTGATGAACAGTGAAAGTTACTAAATTTTAATTAAAAACAACTTTTTTAATCGAAATAATTAACTGTGATAAGTTATGTATTTTAGTGGTTTTAAAGTATATTTAGAATATATTTTTACCATTTAATACAATTTTAGTCATTGGATGTAATTTCACATTTAAACTAAACATAAGGATGTGCCAATCTTTTGATAGTTATTATTTCTTAAAATCACTCTTTTTGTTTTGACAGTAGGAATTATTTTTAAATTAATCTCTACCACCTATATGTATTGAATTTAAAAAAATGGATACTATATTTAGAATCAGGAGTTCCAAATTGTTTAAATAGGTAACATTTATTTTTATGCATTTTGAATAATTACTTTGGTAAATATTTTATTTACCATGGTTAAAGGTTAAATCCTGTAAATATGGGTAAAAAATAATATTATAGTAATAATAAATTACCCTAAAACGTGTTCTAAACATATTGGTTGATACATGTCTGACCATGTTCATCTTTGGCTCGATTTTAGGACCCCATGGGTCCACCTATAAGTGATAATGACACTTTATATTAATTAAGTTAATGTAAATACCAAAATGACATAAGCATATATCATTTAAAAAAACAATTTTTATATAGGGATATATATGTTATATTTTCGACTATAAAAATTCATTATAAATATAAAATTGCTTCCTAAATAATGGTATTTTATTTATAATTTTTAGACATTGAATAATTAAATTTATTTATGACACAATAATGATGTAGTATTTTCCTTTTTAATGAAAGAATCAAATAATTGGTATTATAAATGTTAAAATAAATATAATTTGATAGTTTTGACGACTTAAAAAATTTATTGGTTAATATGATATGTTAGGATCGATTAAATGAATTTTTTTAGAATTAATAATGTTTATAATACTTTAACAAAAATTAATTATTAAATAGCGTCAAAATTGACATAAAGGAGTTTTTAAAACAAATATTATATTATTATTTGATATTAAATTTCTAAAAATTTATTTATCGGACAAAGAACTTATATAATGATAGTTGTTTTATTAATGGACCACTTGGAGGTCTGTTGGAAGTTTATAGTATGTTTATTGACTATATAATATAAAAATACAATGAGACATGGTAAATGTCAGACTATGTAACTAATAGTTAAATAATAAAGATAAAGTTTATATAGTGACCCAAACCTGTCTAAAACCTATTGTTTGAGTGTTTTTCGACCTATACACACCTTAACCTTTAAATAAACCACATTGGAGCCATTATAAACCGAATATTAATTTATTATAAAATAAAATGTCTAGCTTTTCCTAAGGTGCCCCTCACCCCTCTTATAAAAGGGCACTTCCTCTTCTCACTAATTCACACCTTCAAAGCCTTTTGGTTCTACGAAACCCTACCCAAATATCCTCTAAACATTATTCACTTAATCCTTGTGGCCCTATGTTGGTCAGAAATCCATCTTAAAGAGGCCTTTTGATCAAATCAAATGGAAGAACCCGAAGAAGAGGTAATGATTTCACCACCCTTTTTCATGTTCTTTCTTATTCCACTTCTTCATTATTTGTTATTTCCATTAGAAAATAATAACTCCAGTATATTATATATACTATGATGTGATTATAAATATGTTACAACCATATTTAGTATTTTATCAATCCTTTGAATGACATTTCACCATACGTGTGTATGTACGGCCTACCGTCTCCACGTCATGGTGTAATTGTTATTCAACATATTATTATTTGAATGGGTATACTAATGATGGTTAATTCTTGTAAATAATAGATATAACATGATAATGATTCTGTATATATGATATACCATCCAATTATATATTATTTTAATATCAAAATAATGATATTGTCGCTCTTGCGTATGTACGGATTACTGTCTCCACAAACACGATGAGATTCATTTCCCATCATATCCATTCAAGTCTAAATGTAATTTGATGATTAAAAATAATTTATAGAGACATGATATCATTCTGGATATGAATAAGAAATATTCCATCCATAAAAAATATTTCTCACATAACAAATAATATAACGGAAAATGAATCCAATAACACCCAAAATGACGATAATACTAAGAAATTATCAAAAATTGAATGTTAAAAGGTCATATATGATATCATATTAATGTATATGATTCTTTTATAATTCAATAACAATCATTTCACCATTATACAAGAGGTTAAACTACACTCAACCAAGTAAAAAGTACAAAGTAAGGGGTTTCTTATCTCACTTTTAATTTCGTGAGATTTCCATTATTCACCATTTATTTGTTGCATGTGGTGTGTGTACTACCCATGATTGTATTAATTTTGTAATATAATTTAATTTACGGGAATTTAAATCATAATTGTATGATCCTTCTTTCATGGGTGTATTTTTCTTAGGTTACCAAATCGATAACGGAATTTGAAATTTCAATTTCCACTCATTCGGCTTTACACATACTTCAGTGATTATTTTACTCCAAGATTATGTGTGGAATCACTATTAATTTTCTTTTGCCATAATTTCCACTCCCCTTTTTGTGGATATACTTTTTGATACACATAATCACTCTATTGATAAATTCTCAATTCATCGATATGAACTTGATAAGAGTAATTTTAACTCAATCTCCATTTGTTCAGTTAAATATCCAATTCATTGGTGTTGTTTTTACAAGAATATGTGTGAACGTCCTCTGATTTATTTACACTGAATACCCAATAATATTGGGTGTATTATTATTTTTTACACATAATTATGTCGTTGAATTATCCTTAACCTAATGATACGATCTTTATAAGAGATGTCATCTCAATTTACAATCCATTGAGACTTTTTTGTTGGTATTCTCCTATTCACTATTAAATGGTGCATATAATTTAATTTGACATAGTATATCATGAATCCCTTTATTCTCATGATATTAAAAAGTTTTTATGACCTCAATTATTTTTATTCAAGTTTATCTTTTTTTTGTTAGGAACTCTAACTAAAATATCATTTTAAAATGTTTTAATGATTTAATATTCTAAATATTTCTCATAAATGTCCATGTTTTAAAAATGGTTTTAGGAATTTATTAATATGGAAATTAATGTTTTAAAATTAAAATTAATTTTAAAAGATTCAATGTGGTATGGGACACTTTGACTAAAAAATATATTTTAAACGGATTCTTGATAAATAGTGAGGTTTTTAAATGTTTTTAAGAAAAAGGGGGATATTTCTCTCTAATATTTTATTATTATTATTTACATCTTTGTCAATATCCTTCACAATTCATGATTGAGATTAATCTGTTACAATAAAATCTTCCATATTGTATTGAATAAATTGAGTTTGACCATGGATGTGCTGTATTTATACCATTTATGGTTTGTGGATAAAGTATTGACATTTCATATTCTAGTTTTAGGACGAATGATTATGTTATGATTCCACTTTTCATATAAGGAATGCATTGGACTTAGTAAGTGACAGGTGGAGCCTGCTATAGATCCTTGATGAGTCGGTAGGTCTCATGAGAAAAACTAGTGTCTTGGCACAAGGACTTGACCAAATATTATTTGTACTCATGGAACGAGCCCTTGACTATGTGGTTATGATAGTCTGGAATTATGTATTCTTTCATTATGAAAGTGGATATTGATATTGAATGTGATTATTTGACTAGTATAATATCTATGTGAATATGTAAATGGAATTATTTCATCTTATTTTTTCCTTATTATACTAAAGTTCAAGTTTAAAAGTCTCTTGTTTTAGTTATACATTGCCTTAATTGTTTTTGCTTATTTAAGAATGTTTCCCCTATAATGTTATCCTTACTCATCATCTGAGCTCACCTCTTTCTATGTTTTATTTTTCCCAGGATGCAAATAAGTATATTATGAATGACCTCCATGGATAGCATATGGGATCTCAATATTGTCTATGGAGACAATGTTGTTGTAGTTTTCCATTTTATGATGTAATGTAAACCTTTTGAATGTATCTAGTACTTCCAATGCTACTAAACTAATCGGTCTTTCAAGACATGATCTTTTTTTATTATGCCAATGTTATGAAATAATGCACCGACTCAGGGTAAGTAGGGTTGGGGCTTTATAGTTGGAATCATAGGAAGTTTAGTACAAACCTTGGAAGCTAGATTTAGATTAACTATGATTAGAGAACATAGATCTAAGATGGAATTTGAGGATTAGAATAGAAAAACATTCTAGAACTTTTGTATTCTAGAGATTTTTTGAGTTTTCTAAGAAATAAATCCATGTCTGTATAGGATTAGGTAGAGGTGGATCTGGACCAGATGCACCTATGGGTAAAACCCAAAAACACCGCTTTGAGCAAGACTCGAACGGGAACGGGTACATGACAACGGGCCTTGCTGCACTCTTGGTTATGACTCTCCTGTGGGATATGCTTAGGATAAGTTACATTTTACTTACAAACTGATTTGAACTATTTAAATATAAGACAAGAATAAATTACCTTGGTTAATCCTAAGGTGTTTCAAATTGAGAATATGGTGTCATGATATTCTATAAATGATTTCATGACTACTGTTACTCCCACAATGCTTTCTGGTTTTGGTCAACGGCTGGATTGAAGGGAAGTCATAGTAACTTTTAGAATGATGTATAAGGTGGAAACAGTGTTAAAAATGAGCAAAAAATGGAATGTTGATTGGCGTAAAAGATATCATATTCATGCCAAATCAGTTTTCCAAAAATACGAACAACAACATATATATTAACCAACTCCCATTCTCAAAAAATAATGGAAAGTTGACGAATGATAAGATCTCCACTTGTGGAGACCATAGAGAGAAGAATCCTAAAATTCTATGATATATTAAATGTTGAAGCAGACACCTAAGAAAGTGTCTCAATAGAACACAGAAATGCATTATATTCATGAAAGAAGTATATAAAGTGAAGAATTTCTGAAGAAAAATATAGAGTACTATAGACGAAAATAAAAATGGTCCCAAGAATCCATTTATAGTAATTTTCTATAAATGTAGGGGACCTGGCCATTACCTGAGTGTATGCCCTATTCTATAGGATATTTTATTGGTTAATGAAGAAGGTGTGTGGAAATAAATGGTTGGAGAAATGATTAAAAGTATTAGTGCTCCTTGTTAATGGGATTACATTGGAATAATTTTCTCTTGTATTTATAACCCTATAGTTTTCCATGTGAGAATGATAATTGAGGAAGACTTATCTTTTCTATTATGGATATAGTTATAAATAACCATTTGGTTTTTTATGATCATTGGGTTTGATGTAATTAAAAGTTATTATATTTTGGGATGGAAATTCATTTGGAGATACAATTTAACATGGAAGAATACATAACAAAATTCTTCTATGTTTTGGGTTCAATACTAGCTTGGATTATATTGATGTATTTTAAGGACAATTTTTTATTGAATGGTATTTATTTAACTTTGGGGTATTGTTGGTTTAATTTTAGAAATTAAGATTAGTGTTTCTTTCTCTAATGGAATATCCTTTTGGGGGATCATTAGATCTTATACTAACTATTTTGGTTTTGAGTAATTTCTAAACACAAGGTAAATATATTATTTATCCTTCATGGATCATGTGATTATACAAATGTTTATTCTAGCTCTTTGAGTGTGACCAAGTCTTCTTGAATACTCATCGTTTAAAAAAATGAGTTAGTGGAAGAAATTTATTAAATAATGAAACTCTACATAAAAAGTAAGTATATATATTTATGTTCTTAGTAAATCTAATAAATGAATTCCTCTTCTTTATGTAATGTAACTTAAAACAAAAAAATGTTGTCCATTTACTTTTCCTACTGGGAGAATAATGATCGTTTGTCCCATCACAAGTTTGTTGTTTTATTATTGTTAACTTTCTCCTGATCATGTTTTCTATCCCTCTCCATCAGAACATGACACTTAGTTTATCATACATATCCATGTTTTTCTATATGGAATCCTAGTATAGGTTATCTCATGTGACCTTTTTACTA
This sequence comes from Viscum album, assembly GCA_963277665.1. Taxonomy (NCBI): domain Eukaryota; kingdom Viridiplantae; phylum Streptophyta; class Magnoliopsida; order Santalales; family Viscaceae; genus Viscum; species Viscum album. The sequence continues at coordinate 1,947,089,735 of OY728147.1, read as the reverse complement.
CTCTTTATTTCTGTTAAAGTGATATTTTTATTGACTCTTTTTCTGATTTGGGACTTTCCATTATAATCCCAATCCCAATTTTAAAAATTTTGAGGACGAAATTATTTGATGGAGGGGAGAATGTAACACCCCAAGCTTCCACGGTATGTTTCCATTTGAATAATACAGTAGCCTATGTTGTATGCAACTTTGAGTTCTAACACAAACCACAACCAAACAAACATGACGTTATGAATAGAAATACCCACATTTTGAAATTATATACATTTTATCATTCAAAATGGACTTCATTTTTGGATTCGTAATATCGAAATTATATTAGGGTGAATTTTTGGTACATTTCTGATAACTTTCATATTTTGATGAATAATGAAAATTACTAAATTTAATTTAAAACAACTCTTTTAATCCAAATAATTAATAGTGATAAATTTTGAATTTTAGTTGTTATAAAGTTTATTTAGAATATATTTATACCATTTAATACAATTTTTGTCATTGGACATTATTTCACATTCATACTAGACATAACGAAGTGCTAATCTTTTGATGGTTATTATTTTGTAAAAACACGCTTTTTGTTTTGACAGTGGGAATTAATTTAAAATTAATTTATGCCAAACCTGTGTTTTTAATTCAGAAAAATAGATACCATATTTAGAATCAGGAGGTCCAAATTGTGTAAATAGGTAACTTTTATTTTTAGACAGTTTGAATAATTACATCGGTAAAAATTTTATTTATCAGGGTTAAAGGGGAAATCCGGTAAATAAGGGTAAAAATAATATTATAATAATAATAAATTACCCTAAAATGTGTCCTAACCCTATTTTTTTATACAAGTCCGGCCATGGGAACCTTTGGATTGATTTATGGATCCCATGGATCCACTTGTAAGTGATAATGACACTTTATATTAATTAAGTTAAAGTAAATACAAAAATGACATAAGCATATATCTTTCAGTAAAATAGATTTTATATAGAGTTATATAAGTTATATTTTCTACTATAAATATTCATTAGAAAAATAAAACGATTTCCTACATAATGGTATTTTATTTATAATTTTTAGACATTGAATACTTAAATTTATTTATGATATAATAATGATGCAGTATTAATCTTATTAATGAAAGAACCAAATAATTGGTATTATAAATGATGAAATAAATATAATTTGAATGTTTTCATGAAATGAAAAACATTTATTGCTTAATATGACATGTTAGTATTTCTTAATTTAATTTTTTTCGAATTAATAATGTTTTTAAGACTTTAACAAAAATAAATTATTAAATTGTGTCAAAATTGACATACAGGAGTTCTTCAAACAAATATTATATTATTAATTGATATTCTTTTTTCAAAAATATGAGTTTCAGACAAAAGACTTCTATAATGATGTTTTTATTATTAATGGGCCACTTGAAGGTCTCTAGGAAGTTTATAGTAAGTTTATTGACTAGATAATATAAAAATACAAAGAGATATGGTAAATGCGAAACTATTTAACTAAGAGTAAAATCAAAATGATAAAGTTAATATAATGACCCAAACCTGTCTAAAACATATTATTTAAATAGTTTTCAACCTATCCCTACCTTAAACATTAAATAATACACTTTTTATCCATTAGAAACCGAATATTAATTTATTATAAAATTATATTTCTAGCTTTTTCTATGGTGCCCCTCACCCCTCTTATAAAAGGGAACTCCATCTTCTCACTAATTCACACTATAAAAGCCTTTCAGTTTGGCCACCCCTGCCCAAATATCCTCTCAACTTCCCTAATTTCATCCTACAGGCCCTCCTTTTTTCATAAATCTAACTTAAAGATCCCTTTTGATCAAATCAAATGGAAGAACCCGAAGAAGAGGTAATGATTTCACCACCCTCTTTAAAATTACATTCTTCTTCCACATCTTCTTTCTTTGTTATTTCCATTATAAAATAATTACACCAATATCTTATATATATTGTGATGTTATTATAAATATTGTATAGCCATATTCAGTATTTTATCAATCCTTTGAATGACATGTCACCATACGTGCGTACTTACGGTCTACCGTCTCCATGTCGTGGTGTAATTGTTACTCAATATGTTATTATTTGAATGGGTATAATAATGATGTGTAAATAATGTAAATAATAAATATAACATGATAATTATTCTGTATATATGATATAGCATCCAATTATATATTATTTTAATATCAAAATAATGATATTGTCGCTTGTGCGTACGTACGGATTACCGTCTCCACGAACGGGGTGATATTCATTCCCCATCATATCCATTCATGAATAAATTTCATTTTATGATTAAAAATAATTTTTAGATACATGATATCATTCTCGATATGAATTATAAATATCCCATCCATAACAAATATGGCACAGATAACAAATAATATAAAGGAAAATGAATATGTTAACACCCGAAATAACGATATTACTAAGATATTATCAACAAATCAATGTTAAAAGATCATATATGATATCATAGTAATGTATATGATTATTTTATAATTAAATAACCATTATTTCACAATTATACAGGAGGTTCTCAATTAAGGAAAAATTACAAAGTAAGGGGTTTCATATCTCACTTTTAATACTGTGTGATTTCCATTGTTCACCACTTATTTATTGCATGTGGTGTGTGTATGGCCCCTAATTGTATTAATTGTGTAATATACTTTAATTTATGGAAATTTACATCATCATTTTATGATCCTTCTTTCATGTTTGTCTGTTCTGTATGTTACCAAATCGATAAGGGAATTTGAAATTTCAATTTCCACTCATTTGACTTTACGCATACTTCATTGATTATTTTACTCGAAGATTATGTGTGGAATCACTATTAATTTTCTTATGTCATAATTTCCACTCCGCTTTTTGTGGATATACTTTTTGATACACATAATCACTCCATTGATAAAATCTCGAGTCCTTGATATGAACTCGATAAGAGTAATTTTAACTCAATCTCCATTTATTTTGTTAAATATCCAATTCATTGGTGTTGTTTTTACAAGAATATGTGTGAAAGTCCTCAGATTGATTTACACTGAATATCCAATCATAATGACTGTATTTTTATCTTTTAGACATAATCATTTCATTTATTTATCCTTAACCTAGGGATATGTTCTTTTTAATATATTTCATCTCAATTTACATTCCATTGAGACTTATTTGTTGTTATATGCCAATTCACTTTAATATGGTGTATATATTTTACTTTGACTTAGTATATCATGAATCCATTTATTCACAAGAAATTACAATATTTTGATTACTTCAATTATTTTTATTCAACTATCACTCTTTTGGTTATGAACTCTAAATAAAATATCATTTTAAATTGTTTTAATGATTTATTATTCTAAATATTTCTGATCAATGTCCATGTTTTAAAAATGGTCTTAAGATTTATTCTTATGGGCATTTAAGTTTTAAAATTAAAATTCCTTTTAAAATTTTCAAAGTGGTATGGGACACTTCGATTCAGAAATCTATTTTAAAGGGATTTTTGATAAATTGTGTGACGTTTAAAAGTTTTTATGAAAAATGGGGATATTTATCTCTAATATTTTTTACTATTATTTACATATATGTCAATATACTTTATTATTCTCCATTGAGGATAATCTCTTAAAATAAAATCTTCCACATTGTATTGAATGTGTTCTATTTGACTATGGATGTGCTATTTTTATACCATTCATGGTTTGTGGATAAAGTATTGGCATTTCTTATGGTAGTTATAATACGAATGTTTATGTTATGTTTCAAATTTTCATATGAGGAATTCATTGGACTTAGTAAGTGATGGGTGGATCCCTCTATTGCTCCTAGACACATCGGTAGGTCTCATGAGACAAACTACTGTCTTGGCACAAGGTCTCAACAAAATCTTATTTGTAGTCTTGGCACGAGGCCTTGACTATGTGGTTATGATAGTGTGGAATTATGAATTCCATCATTATGAATGTGGTTATTGATATTGCATGTGATTATTTAACTAGTATAATATCCATGTGAATAAGTAAATGGAATTATTTCATTTTATTTTTTCCATATTATAATGAAGTTCAAGTTTAAAATGATTTTGTTTTAGTTATACATTGCCTTAATTTTTTATGCTTATATATGAAAGTTTTCACTATAATGTTATCCTTACTGAGCATCTGAGCTCACCCCATTCTATGTTTTATTTTTCCTAAGATACAAAGAATTAAATTATGAATGACCTCCAGGGATAGTCTATGGGATCTCAGTGTTGTGTATGGAGACAATTTTGTTGTATTTTTCCATTTTATGACGTAATGTAAACCTTATGAATGTATCTAGTACATCCAGAGCTACTAAACTAATCAGTCTTTCGAGACATGCTCTTTTGTGATCATGCCAGTTTTATGTAATAATGCACCGACTATGGGTAACTGGGTTTGGGGTGTTACAATCGTGCCTAAATGCTAGGTGAGGGAAATTTATTTTCCAATGTACTGAGTAGGAGGTCTCAAATACAACCAGTACAGTAGACCAATAGTGTAATGCCCTGAACCCAGTTACCCAGAGTCGGTGCATTATTACGTATCATCGGCATGATCACACAAGATCAAGTCTCAAAATACCTATTAATTTAGTAGCCTTGGAAACACTAGATATATTCATAAGTCTTAAATTACATCATAAAGTAAAAAAACAACAACAAAATCTTGTCTTCTTATCCCCTCGTACTATCCCAGAAGATCATTCATAAAATACTTCTTCACATCCTGGGAAAAATAAAACATTGAAAGGGGTGCGTTCAGATGCTCAGTAAAGATAACAATATAGCAGAAACTTTAATAAATATGAATTAAAATTAATGGAAATGTATAACTAAAACAAAAACCTTTTAAACATAAACTTCTGCATAATATGGAAAAGATAAAATGAAATAATTCTATTTACTTATTCACATGGATATTCTAGTAATCGAATAATCACATGCAATATCAATAACCACTTTTATAATAAGGGAATTCATAATGCCAGAGTGTCATAACAACATAGTAAAAGCCTTGTTCCAATAATACAAATAAGGTTTTTTCAAGGTCTTGTGGAAAGACACTAGTTTGTCTCATGATATGTACTGATGCATCAAGGAGCTAAAGCGGGCTCCACCCTTCACTTACTATGTCTAATGCATTCCTCATATGAAACAGTTTAAACATAACATAAACATTCTTATTAAAAATAGCAAACGAAATGTCAATACTTTATCCATAAACCATGAATGATATGAAACAACACATCCACAGTCAAACATATCACAAAACCTTCAATACAATATGGAAGTTTTGTATCATAATAAATCAACTCCAAACAAACTTAAAATCTATCATAGGATATTGACATAGATGAAAATGATCAGTAAACTGCTTTGAGAAAAATACCCATTTCTCATGAAATCATTTAAAAGTCTCAAAATTTATAAAGGAAGTCATTTAAAATAGATTTTTGAAAAAAAGTGTCCCATACCACTTTGAAACTTTTGAAAATATTTATCATTTCAAAACATTCATGCCCATATAAATTAATCCTTAAAATAATTTTGAAAACATGGACATTGATTAAAAGGGGTTTAGAAAGATGAATATTTAAAACATTTAAAATGATGATCTAGTAAAATAGAAACTCCCATAAAACCTTAAAATATCCCTTTTGAAAACATTTTTATTAAAAATGGACATTGATAATAAATAAGTCCTAGTAGATACTAACGTAAATACAATCTCGAATAATAATGAGATTGTGAAATTAACCCTTACCATGAACTATTCCTTGGTCGAGGGTAGGTTAAAATCATGTATAATGGTAAAGTAATTGTTATTAAATTATACATGAATCATTTACATTAATATGATATCATATATGATCTTTTAAAATTGCTTTGTTAATAATATCTTAGTATTATCGTCGTTTCGGGTGTTAACTAATTCGTTTTCCTTTATATGATTTGTTATGTAAGCTGTGTTAGTTATGGATAGGATGTATATTATTCATATACATAATGATATAAAGTCCTTAAACATTATTTTTAATCATCAAATGAAAATTAGTCTTGAATGCATACTATGGGGAACGAATCTCATCGCGTTCGTGGAGACGGTATTCCATATGTACGCACGAGCGAAAATTTCATACTATTGATACTAAAATCATATATAATTGGATGGTATATCATATATACAGAATCATTAACATGTTATATTTATTAATCACATATGTTATACTCATTATTATACCCATCCAAATAATAATGTATTGAATAACAATTGCACCACGACGTGGAGATGGTAAGCCATACGTACGCACATATGGTGACATGTCATTCAAAGGATGGATAGAATACTGAATATGGTTGTAACATATTTATAATAACATAAAAATATATAGATGATAATGGAGTTATTATTTTAGAATGGAAATAACAACGAATGAAGAAGTGGAGGATGAATGGAACTTGAAAGAGGGTGGTGAAAACATTACCTCTTCTTCGGGTTCTTCCTTTTGGTTTGATCAAAAGGGATCCTTAGGTTAAATTTATGATCACAATAAGGCCACTATGTTGAAGTTAATGAAGTTGAAAGGATATTTGGGAAGTTTTTGGCCGAGCAAAATGGCTTTCAAGGTGTGAAATTGAGAGAAGGGGGATTTCTCTTTTATAAGAGGGGTGAGGGGAACCTTAAGAAAAGAGTGAAATATTATTTAATAATAAAATACTTTTCAGGTTAAAATTTCTCCAAACAGATTTATTTAGAGTATAAGGTGTGGATGGGTCTAAAACTACCCAACCAATAGGTTTTATATAGGTTTGGGTCAATATATTAACCATATATTTTAGTTTAACTCTTAGTTAATTAGTTTGACATTTATCATCTCTCTTTGTATTATTATATTATATGTTTAATAAACATTCTATATACATTCAAGAGAACCACAAGTGGTTCATAAATGATACAACTATAATTATATATGTCTTTTGGCTGAACCTTATATTTTTAGAAATAGAATATCAATTAATAATATAATATTTATTTTAAAAACACTTTTTTGACAATTTTGACACTATTTGGTATTTTGTTTTTGATAAAATCATAACAGAATTATTACTTCGAAAACAATTAATTTAATCAACCCTAACATGTCATATTGAAATATAAAATTTGTTTAATTAATTAAAAGTCTCAAATTATATTTATTTTTGTATTTACAATATCAATTATTTTGATATTTCATTATTACGGTAATTACTACATCATTATTGTGTCATAAATAAATTAACGTATATGGTGTCTAAAATTTATAAACAAAGAACCATGACGTAGGAAATGATTTTCAATTTCCAATTAATATTTATAGTCTAAAATATAACTTCTATATCCCCATGTAAAAATTATTTTTCTAAAAGTTATTGGTTTATTTCATTTTTGCCTTCACTTTAAGGTAACTAAAATGAAATGTCATTATCCCTCTTAAGTGGCTCAATGGGGTCCCCAAATCAACCCAAAGATTCCCATGGTCGGTCATGACTTATCTAATAATTATAGGACAAGTGGAAAGGTAATTGTGAATAATTATAATATTCTTTTAGCCTTAAACAACCATATTTACCTTTAATAGTGGTAAATAAAATTCAAAAGTTACATTTCACCAAAAATTATTTTCATCTTCTTGAACCAAATTATATTTACTAATAACAACCATGTATGTCTGATTTTTGAAATTCAATTCACAGAAGCGGTAAAATTTAATTTTAATTAAAAATTCAGTTTTTTAACTACTACTTAGTGGTTTCACTATTCATCAAAAATTAATGTTTTTCAGAAAATTACCAAAAATTAAGTCTAATCTATATTTGATATTATAAATTAAAAAATCATGCCTATTTTAAAAAATTAAATATATAAAAGTTTCATTAATTAAATTTAAATTAATTCTTGTTTTTAAAACAAATAGCGTATTTTTAAGAAACAATATCTCTCAAAAGATTGACACTTGTTTATGCCCAATTTCAAAGTGAAATTTCTTCCAATGAACAATATTGGATTAATTGGTAAAAATATAATCAAATTACACATTGAGACCATTTAAAAAAAATAATCTAACCATATCAATAAATTAGATTAAAATCAGTTTTGAATTAAAATACATTATTTTTCACTATTCATCAAAAAATGAATTTTATCAGAAAAATAAAAAATTTTAAACAAAGTAAATTTTGATGTCCTGATTCTAAAGAAAAATCTTATTTTGTGAAATTGAATATATCAAAGATTAAAATATTGTATTTAAAAAGGGTTATCCATTAAAAGGCAGAAAATTTGCATTTTTTTGAAAAATACTTTTGTTATCAGAAAAAAAATGAATTTGTTCTTATATTATGTATAAGAAACTCATAATATGGATTCTAAAATTATAAGTATTATATAAAATTAAAAATTCAATTAATACTATTCATAACTGCTTTTGACGGCCAATTAGGTATGTCATGATGCGCTTGGACTCAGTATTGCATGTAGTGCAAGTTATTGCATTATTTTGAAGAAATAACGTACTATGAAATCATGGAGTGTTAAATTTTCCCCTAATTCTATAATGTTTGTCCTCACAATTTAAAATTTTTCTTCTAAAATAAATAGAAAATACCTTTGTGGAAAACCCAAATCAGAAATTGAGTTAATAAAATTTAGTCTTAATAAGAGGGAAAGGGAAATAAAAGGGTAACCGCCAAATTATGGTCTCGATCAGTAGAACATTGGTGGTAATCAGAGACGCATAATTAGAGGGAAAATGTAAATATTTATAGGGAGTTATTGAAGTCCTCAATCACAAACAAGTGTAAAATTTAATGCCTCAAATCCGTCAATCTATGATGATTTAAAATATCATCAGTTAAACTTAAGGTTTTAGGAAAACAAATTTTTGGTTTTATGATTCCTTCCATGATGTTTATGAATAGAATATGAAAACACACATGTATATACATTCCAAGTATAGTTTCATCCTTCAACTAATTTCTACTACAAACTAATCTTTCCCTCTAAAAGGTAGTAGAATTTAAAAATATTTTATTCATCCTAATCGTTTAGGGTTCCATGAAAATGAATTTATAATTAATCTATAAGACCTTTTAAAAAAACTACATTATATAATCCAGGACATCACATAAGCTAGTCGTAGGTGATGCACCATTTTCACCCTTTGGTTCCGGGTTCGAGTCTCGCTGCCTTTCCGAAAGCGACGTGTTGCCGCTCGACCTCCGAGTTGTCCTTTTTATAATAATCCAAAAAAATCTTTAAAAATGGGTTAAACTTAAAAATGATATACAATGTCAAATATAATTCATTCCAACCTTTATACTTTTCCCAAATTCTTCTGTCCAAACCGACAGAACAAATTTTTTAAGGAAGGTAAACATTATGAAGATCTTTTTTGCCACGTAATAACATGTGAATACATTCACCATGTATTCTTTTAAAACAAGGTAACACCCTGAATTACCGTAAAACCTTACTGATTACATTCACTCTCCCTTATTCCTTAATGAATACTAGATTAACTCCTTATATCCAAAAATGTTGAATAGTCCAACAACGATGATAAAATAACCTTAATCAGTGCCAATGTAGTCACAAATATTTAATATAATTTATCCAAATAAACTATCTCTTATTGAAAAATTTCTACCTCAGTATCATGACCATATTATGGATTACCTTTCCTTCAACAATTTATTTTCAAGAAAAAAAGGTTAACTTGTTGTTGAGTAACTTTTCATAGTACCATATAATCTCAAATCATCAATGAAGTTGAACTATAATACAATCCTTATTTATTCCCATAATACTGGTAGATCATCTATACAACACTAAAATGACATAATTATTTAATAACAACATAAGAGCACTAGTCATTATTCGTCATCTGTGGTAGTATCATAACATGATTATTATCCAATAGCATCATTTTCAGCATACTCTGATGACTGGGACATTGATTCACGTAGTGTCCCAACTCCTTGCATATGAAGCATTGTAAATTTGAAAAAAAAAATCTTACCCTTGCAATCATGTACTTGGTGTCCTTTTTCTCCACATGTAAAACAAACTCCCATTACCTTCAAGCATATACCAAGGTGATTCTTTCCACAGTTATCACAAATGGGAAAATCCTTCTTTCCCTTCATCCCTTTATCTATCTTTCTCTCTTCTATCATTTTCATCTCTTTCTTACCTTCAAAACCATAAGACTCAGGTAATTCGTTATTATCATATTAACAAATGATACTATTTATTCATATGATGAGAATACATGGGAGACTATTTCCCTTCTAAGTTTTGGCTTAATACTATGAAAGAGATGATCCTTCTTCCTCTTTGGATCATGCATATTGTTGGAGTTATCATTCCTTCTACTAGGCGCCATATCTAAAAAATGGCATACATTAGGTCAATTTATTAATCGAAATACATAATTCCAAACATGTAAATCACTTAACATAAATTGAATAGTTTATGGATATAATCAATAATAAAAAAAAGGTTTTCTTTCAGGAAGTATATACTCATAAACCCTTCATAATGGTTTGTAAAGAAAATAATAATTATCCTAAACATAGCCCTTGAGAGTGTCATAACCAAGAGTGCAGCAAGGCCAGTTTTCGTGCATCGGTTCCCGTTTGAGTCTAGATCAAAGCGGTGTTTTTGGGGTTTACCCCTAGGTACATATGTGCCATAGCCTCCTCTACCTGCTCATATCCAGACATGGATGTATTGCTCAAAAAACTCACAAAATCTGTACAATACCAGATTTTAGTTAGTTCTTCTATACTAATTATCAAAGTATATCTTAGGGTTATGTGATCTAATCAGAATTTACCTAAATCTAGCTTCCAAGGTTTACTACTAAACTTCCTCTGATACCAACTTTAACGCCCTGACCGCAGTTACCTAGAGTCGGTGCATTATTATGTATCATTGTCAGTATCACAAAAGATCGAGTATCGAAAGGCCGATTAGTTTAGTATCTTTGTAAACACTTGATATATTTATAATTCTCACATTACATCATAAAGAAAAAAAAACAAAAACAACATCTTGTCTTCATATCCCCTCATACTATCCCTGCAGATCATTCATAAAATACTTCTTCAAATCCTGGGAAAAATAAAACATTGAAATGGGTGAGCCCAAATGCTCAGTAAGGATAACAATATAGCGGAAACATTCAAAAATAAACATAAACATTTAAGGCAATGACTAACTAAAACAAAAGCCTTTTAAACTTGATCTTTAGTATAATATGGCAATGATAAAATGAAATAATTCCATTTACTTATTCACATGGATATTCTACTAATCAAATAATCACGTGAAATATCAATAACCACTTTCATAATAAGGAAATGCATAATGCTAAACTATTATAACCACATAGTCAAGGCCTTGTTCCAAGACTACAAATAAGATTTTTTCATGGCCTTGTGCCAAGACACTAGTTTGTTTTATGAGTCCTACTGATGCATCGAGGAGATATAGCGGGCTCCACCCATCACTTACAAAGTCCAATGCATTCCTTATATGAAACGGTTTAAGCATAACATAAACACTCGTATTAAAACTAGCAGACGAAATGTCAATACTTTATCCAAAAACCATGAATCGTATGAAATAACACATCCATAGTCAAACATATCACAAAACCTTTAATACAATATAGATGTTTTGTATCATAATAAATAAACTTCAAAAAAATTTAAAATCCATCAACTGATATTGACATAGATGAAAATGATCAGTAAAATGCATTGAGAGAAATACCCATTTTTCATGAAATCATTTAAAAGTGTCAAAATGTATAAAGGATTTCATTTAAAAGAGATTTGTGAATCAATGTTTCCCATACAACTTTGAACCTTTTGAAAATAATTATCATTTCAAAACATTCATGTCCATTAAAAGAAATCTTTAAAATCATTTTGAAAACATGGACATTGATTAAAGGGGGTTTAGAATGATAAATATTTAAAAAATTTAAAATTGTTATCTAGTTAAATAGACCCTCCCATAAAACCATAAAATATCCCTTTTGAAAATATTTTTATGAAACATGGACATTGATAATAAATATCTGCCAGTAGATACTTACGTAAAAACAATCTCAGATAATGAAGAGATTGTGAAATTAACCATTACCTTGTACTTTTCATTGGTCGAGGGTAGGTAATCCTCTTATATAATGGTGAAATAATTTTTATTAAATTATACAAGAAATATATACATTAATATGATATCATATATGTTCTTTTAACATTGCATTGTTAATAATATCTTAGTGTTATCGTCGTTTTAGGTGTTAACTTATTCGTTTTCCTTTATATGATTTGTTATGTAAGACAAGTTTTTTAGGGATAGGTTGTATCGTATTCATGTAAATAATGATATCAAGTCCATAAACATTATTTTTAATCATTAAATGAAAATTATTTTTGAATGGATATGATGGGCAATTAATCTCATCGCGTTCGTGGAGACGGTATTCAGTACGTACGCACGAGCAACAATATCGTTCTTTTGATATTAAAATCGTATATAATTGGATGGTGTATCAGATATAAAGAATCAATATAATGTTATATTAATTATTTACATATGTAATACTCATTATTATAGCCATCCAACAAATAATGTATTGAATAACAATTACACCACGACATGAAGACGGTAAGTCGTACGTACGCACGTATGGTGACATGTCGTTCAAAGGATAGATATAATACTAAATATGGTTGTACAATATTTATAATAACATCACAATATATTGAAGATACTAGATTTATTATTTTATAATGTAAATAAAAAATAATTAAGAAGTGGTAGAAAAAAGGAACTTGAAAGAGGGTGGTGAAAACATTACCTCTTCTTCAGGTTCTTCCATTTGGTTTGATCAAAAGGGCTCCAAAGAATAGATTTTTGATCAAAATAAGGGCTATAGGTTTAATTGAATGAATTTTAGAGGATATTTGGGCAAGTTTTGGCCGATATAAATGGCTTTGAAGGTGTGAAATTTAGTGAAGGGGGAGTGCCCTTTTATAAGTGGGGTGTGGGGCACCTTAGGAAAAGAGTGAAATGTTATTTTATAATAAAATAATTTTCAGATTCTAATGGATCCAAACAGATTTATTTCAAGGATAAGGTGGTGGTGGGTCTAAAACCACCCAAAAAATAGTATTTAGTCATGTTTGGGTCACTATATTAAACTTATCTTTTTGTTTTACCTCTTAGTTAATTAGTTTGACATTTTCAATGTCTCTTTGTATTTTTATATTATATGATAAATAAACTTACTATATACATCCAAGAGAAACAAAAGTGGTTAATTAATGATACACCTATCATTATATAAGTATTTTTTCTGAACGTAAGATTTTTAGGAATATAATATCAATTAATAATATAATATTTGTTTTAAAAACTCTTTATTGTCAATTTTAACACTATTTGGTTTTTAGTTTTTGATAAAATAATAATAGCATTATTACTTCGAACCAATTAATTTAATCAGCCCTAAAATTTCATATTAACCTATAAAATTATTTTAATTGATTAAAAGTCCCATAATATATTTATTTGGGTATTTATAATTTCAATTATTTTAATATTTCATTATTAAGGTAATTACAGCATCATTATTGTGTCATAGATTAATTAATTTATATGGTGTCGAAAAATTTAAAAGAAAAATACCATGATGTATTAAATATTTTAATATTTCCAATGAAAATTAATAGTCAAAATTATAACTTATATATTCCTATGTAAAAATTAATTTTCTAAAAGATATTGGTTTATTTCATTTTTGCCATTACTTTTAGATAATTAAAATAAAGTGTCATTATCCCTCTTTAGTGGCTTTATGGGGTTCCAAAATCGACCCAAAGATGCCCATGGTCGGCCATGACTCATTCAATAATGTTTGGACAACTTTTAAGGTAATTTGGTGTTTTTATAATATTCTTTTAACATTAAACTGCTTTATTTACCTTTAACTGCAGTAAATAAAATTCAAAAGTTACTATTCACAAAAAATTATTTTCATCTTATTGAATGAAATTTTACATACTAAAAACAACCATGTATGTTAGATTTTGAAAATTCAATTCATAGAAGTGGTAAAATTTCATTTTAATGAAAAAGTCAGTTTTTTAACTACTACTTAGTGGTTTCACTATTCATCAAAAAATTGATGTTTATCAGAAAAATAACAAAAATTATGTCTATGCTATATTTGATATTCTGAATTCAAAAATGATGTTTATTTTAAAAAATTCGAATCATAAAATTTTCATTAATCAATTTTTAATTTATTCCCGTTGTCAAAATAAATAGCGGGTTTTTAAGAAACAATATCTGTCAAAAGATTGACACTTGTTTATGCCCAATTTCAAAGTGAAATTTCTTCCAATGTCTAGCATTGGTTTAAATAGTAAAAATATAATTTAATTATAGTTTGAGACCATTTTAAAAAAATAATCTAACCATATAAATAAATTATATTAAAAGAAGTTTTGAATTAAAATATAGTATTTTTCACTATTCATCAAAAAATGAATTTTATCAGAAAAATACCAAAATTTTACCCTATGTGAATTTTGATGTCCCAAATCTAAATAAGAATTTTATTTTGTCAAATTGAATATATAAAATGTCAAAATATTGGATTTAATAAGGGTTTTCCATTAAAAGGTGGTAAATTTTCATTTTTTGAAAAATACTTCTGTTATCTGAAAAAAAAATGAATTTGTTCTTAAATAATGTCTAAGAAACTCATTATATGAATTCTAAAATAATAGGGATTATATAAAGTTCAAAATCTAGTTAATACTCTTTATAACTGCTTTTTAATGACCAGTTTGGTATGTCGTGATGCGCTTGGACTCAGGGTCGCATGTAGTGCATGTTATTACATTACATTGAAGAAATAACGTACTATGAAATCTTGGGGTGTTACAAGTAGGAAGTAGCAACTTATGGTGTTTTTTTAGATTCATTTGGAGGAAAACAATTGACATGGGAAGACTTTTCTATCATCCTTAGCTATGACTTCTACCCTGCTAGAAATAGTTAGGATAAGGTACTTATCAGATTCTGAAAGCCTCATTTTACGGGAAGGTGTGGCATGTGAGGACCCTCCACCAGGTTGGACAGTAGGCGATGAAGATATTCTTTGTATCCATGGACATGTTTGGGTTCTGATGGATATACACGAGGAGTTGATGTGAGAGTTTCATGATTTATCTAGGGTAGTGCATCTCAGGGTCACCAAGATATATTGTGAAGTGAGACGATAGTACTGGTGGTTGGGAATGAAGAGAGAGGAAGCCAGTTTTGTTATGAAGAGTTACACCTAGCAGCAGGTGAAGGCAGAAAATTGGCGTCTTTCTAGGCTTTTACAGTAGTAACCTATCCTAGAGTGGAAATGGGATGATGTCACGGTAGATTTCTTGACTGGTTTACTATGGTCACCTCAAGGTAACAATGTTGCCTCAGTTTACATTGACAGGATTACTAAGGTTGAACATTTCTTACTAATCAAGGAGACCTTCAGTGTCGATGATCGTGGAATGTTGTACATCTGAGAGGTGGTACTACTTCATGGGGTGCCACACACTCTCACTTTAGATAGGGACACCTAATTTATGTCTCTTTTATGGAAGAGTTTTGAGAGGGAACTGGGTACATAGGAGATTCTGAGCACAACATACCACCCTCACACATATGGCCAGTCAGAGCATACGATACAGGTTTTATAGGACACGATTCGAGCATGCATTCTAGATTATGGGGGATCTTGGGAGAGTCAAATTCCCATAGTTGAGTTTTCCAAGAATAATATTTATCAAGAAACAATAAATATAGAACCTTACAAGGACTTATACAGTAATCCATGTCATTATCCCATGTTCTAGTGAGAGGCAGGAGAGGTACCTTTACTGGGACCGCTTCCCATGCAGGATACTTATGAACAGGACTAGATTATTCAGAAGTGGATGTCTACTAAATTGTCTTGTTATAAATAATACACTGATCGCGGAAAAAACCTCTAGAGTTTGAGGTTGGGTATCAGGTTTTCTTGTGTGTTTCCCCAAGCTTGGGACATAGGCGGATCAAGACACAAGGTAAACTTTTACCGAGATATGTCGGGTCGTTTGAGATTTTAGAGAGAGAGTTGGTTTGAAATCCTATCAGTTGCAGTTACCTCTAAGTAACTAAACCATGCAAGAATTATTCCATTTATCTCAGCTGCACCACTATCACTCAGACTTGTCTTGTGTTTTTTAGAATAAGGAGGTTGAGATTTAGGTTTATGTGTCATTTGAGGGGAATCTAATTCATTTAGATGACATGAGCACGAAGTTTTTCTAAGGTTGATCAGTTCCTATAGTATGGGTTCTAGGAAAGAACAGTTGTTTACAAGATGAGACATGGGAGAGGTAGGTTGATGTAGGTGCACTGTGGCAGGAGTTTTTTTCAGATGAATCTTGACCGCCCTTTAGAGGGAAATTTGGGGGTGAATTGCTGTAAGGGCGAAAGATTGTATGATCCCCTGTTCTTATTGAGGTATGGATCCCTCTTTTTAGGTTAATGTTGTATCATTATTTTTTAGATTAGAACCTAAGACAAGATGTGAGATGATTTGTTTTTATTTGGGATAAAGGGGAAAAACATGCTAGAATCTAGTTGTAGGCCAAGTACATGCCGTGTACTTGGCCTACACGCCGTATACTTTTAGTACATGCTGTGTACCGGCCTGTCACGATGTATTGCCTTTTTGGTTCAGAAAAAAGTACATGGCAGTACATGATGTGAACTTGATGTACCCACCGTGTACATTACATGTGGGTTTTTTTATAAAATAGTCAGTAGCCACATATTTTGAGGGACAAAGCCTTTTCCTCCGTTTTTTGGATCCAAAACCCCTCTTCTCTAGTTTTTCATATCTAGAACTTGTCCAGACACTGTTTTAGGTGTCTTCCATCATGTTGCAACTACATTAATAGGTAATAAATTCCATTTTAGTCATTCATTATTCTTTGGAAAAATAACTATGCTCTTTTGATTTAGTTTCATATGCCCTAATATCCCGTTCTTCATCTATTCTTCAGATTTCTTCCAAACAGGATGAAAATACCACTTGATAATGGATGAACTATCTACTACTGATGCGATGTAGGTGAACTATAAATTCTTTTGAATTTTCATGTGCTTTTCGAGCATTTGGCCTTTTCGCCACCCGTCAGACATTCTAGTGGGGCCTTGTTTTTGAGCCAGTTGCTTGATGTAGCTATAGTCGGAGCTAGTGAGGATTTTTGGAGGTTCCGTTTAGGTATATTAGCACCCTTTACAATACTCAATGTCACCCAAGGGGTTCACCTTAAGAAATTAACATATTTAATCCTGTTTAAACTACCCAATAGTTGTTTTCTTGTGCTTTCCTAGTTAGAGGAATCCTTTTAATGCCATGAGTGCTTTAATATATTTCTTAGGAGATGTACTGCCTCCATTCTCTTTGAATATAATGTTATTCCTTATCTATTTTCATATCTTGGAAAGTTAAATGGATAATATGGGTGGGTATACTTATATTAAATTACCAATTGCATGTTAAATGTTTTATATGGGAGGGTAGGCCCATATGATTATTTTGATAAATGGTTTGAATGAGTGGGTATACTCATGGTTTAACCAGTTGATGTGGGTGGGTATACTCACATGGAATTATTGATTAAATTTAATGTTTAAATAGAATGTTTTAATGGATGGATTTGGATTGTGGTAGTAGACACCTTGGGTTGAATCTTACCGTTAGGTCATGATTCCATGGGATGCCTCGGGCCTTGATACCCTGTGGATCCGGCTTTCTTGGGCTCGCACAGGATTTTTTATTTCCATGATCCTAGGATCCCATCCTGTTCCTAACCATGTTTCCACTAGGGATGCCCATGGGACTCGATGGGATTCCTTGGACAAGATCCTTGGATCCCACCATCCGTGGTGTAGAATTTTTAAATGGATTTTTTGGTAGATGACTCCTTGGATCTGGCCCTAGAGAAATACATGTTTCTATAAGGCATGGTTGTGGGATATTTAACATCACTACACGGCATGGTAGTTGAACACATGACTTCATTATAATGTGTGGTTATGGATTGTTTCATATTAAAGGATGTACGAACTGTTCGTCTGACTTGTTTACATTGTTTTTAGCTACCTTTTTAGGAGATGAATCTTTTGAAGGTAGACTTATAGGGATGTTCAGTATTACATATTAGAGTAGACTTATGCTATGGGAATATACACATTACTTTACTACTTGTTTACACTTTCTAGCACTTTTATAGAGTTTCTGTTTAAATTGTTTAGACATGGATGGTTGCCTACTGGGATGTTTATCTCACACCTTGTTTGGTCCTCCTCAGGGACCCAAATAGATTACATGGTTATAGGAGATGATAGGGGCAATCACACTACTATAGGTTTTTGACTGTGGATTTGGTGCATGGGAGCATAGGACCATGATGTGGCTTGCGATGCTGTGATACCCTTTTGGTCTTTTGTACTTTTTGGGATACTTTATTTGCATTGTATTTCCATGTACCAATTTTGGGTCTTTCTAGATACATGTATCATCCACATCATTTTGTATATGAGGAACTTCTGGATATTATTTTGTAATCATTTGTTTCTTTTCTTACTTTTAGTTGTCTGTTGTTTATTTTTTTTCCACTAGTTACTTTTTGTTTTTGACTTCCACTCTGACACCCTGGTAATGAGAGAATAGTCTCCCCACAAACTCACCTACGTCCTCACTGCTATTCTGTAGCCTCTGGCGTTTGTGAAGATGTGCTTGAGGAAATGTGCCCAACTGGGTTGGGGGATCCATTTTGGTTGAGATCCGGGTTTGGGATGTTACACACCATGTGATAATACAACATGAGACACAACCCAAAATTGAACCATAAGCATCAGATAAAACCACATACCCCTTACTGTACTCAGGTAAGATAGTAATAGGAGTTCATGTCAAAATTATTTTCAACTCATCAAAACTAGACTGAAACTTTTCATACCATGTGAAATTTAACCCTTTACATATAATAATATTCAAATGTGATTCCAAATTATAGATATCCTTTATATACCATCGATAATTTCCAGAAATACCAATAATTATCTTAATTTTAAAGACATTACATGTCTCTTATCATGATGAGATAGCCTTTACCTTCCCAGTATCAACTGATAATCCATGATCAAAAATCCCATGACCTGATAATTTCACATCTTGAATCTTGAAGTTTCATTTCAAAAGATTTCCATATTAACGGTGAATTAAAAGGATTTCCAAAACCAAAATCATATGGTGCTAATTTTATCTCATGGAACCTGAGTAAACCAAAATTTCATCCATGAACACAACCACAAAAGTTTTGAGATACTAATGGAATATCTGATTCATAAAATCCATAAAAACTACAAGATTATTAGTTATAGCAGATGACATTACCATATATAAAATTTTTTTGTAACTTCTCCTGAATTATTTATTTGGTATATCACACCCACAAAATTTAAACTCATGATAACGAAAACAAAGATCAATTTCTTAAAACCACTTTTTACCCTTTAACTGATTAAAAAAATAATCCAAATGAGGAAAAGTCTACTTATTCATAACATTTACCCAGTTCAACTTCTAATAGTCTATGAAAAACTAGAGCGAATCATCTGCCTTCTTAGAAAAGATAACTATGGATTCTTAAGGCTAAACACATGGGTGAAAAAAAACCTGTTTCACTAGGTCATCTAACTGAATTTGGAGCTATTTCAACACTATTTGTTCTGTATGATAAGATGTTATTTATATCGATTGTGTTCCTATCACTAGGTCAATTGTAAACTATACCTCCCTATTTAGAGAAATCCTGGAGAAATCATTTGTGAAAAAATTGTGAAAACCCCAGACAATTGTGGGAATATTAACAACAAAAGAAACATCATTGGGCTCAACTGCAACAACAGATAGTAAGCTCTTAACCTCTGGGAAGGAAGGTCTTGTACAACCATAACTCGGATCCAACTATCCCTAAAACAACCATGAGCTCCCATAGGCCTTAATAAATGAGATATGTCAATGATAACAATCAAAGTTAGCTCGGAGAGAAATAAGACAATCCATCCTAATGATGATGTCAAATAGATATAGATCAAGAATAAGAAAATCAGATACTTGCTCTGTATCGATGATATATAATGATGAATAAGGACACCAAACCCTCAGATTTTTCCTCTCCCCAATAGGTGTTAGAAACTCCATAAAAAAGCACATCAGTTCTTTTGGGAGGTTAAACATACCTTAAAAATGCCCAGATATAAATGACTGGGAATCACCAGTTTCAAATAAATAAATTTCTATTGGGGAGAAATAAAGATGGTACCTATCACTATCACTGGACACACATCTACCTATATAGGAAACTCATATACTTCTTTAATGTGTTTTAATCTTAAGGCCATTGGATGGATCCTTTTAGATTTTGAAACATCAAAATATTTTGTAGTTGCCTTTGGAGTCGACGATCCCTATCTATATCAATGATTATACATAGCCTAAAAAAATATTTTAGATGTCCATAACATCCAAAATTTCTACATATATTTTCATGTAAATGATTTGAATTTCATGTGTTTCTAGTATTTTCAAACTGATATCCATATATTGGCACCCCACTAGCTTCAACTAGAGGAGTTAAAGAGGCCTACTATTGAGAACTACCTACACCGCACCTGTGATGATCTTGCCGCTGTGTATTTTTCCCTAGTGTTCCAGTAATGCTTCCACTAGGTGGAAGAGAAGGGGTTGAATACCCAACCTTTCCTACCATGTTTATCACTTATATCATAGCCCTATCTACTGTATCCATATATGTCAAAAGATTTAGCATAAATACCTATGATATTATATATGGTCTCAATCCCTATAGGTACTTTTGAGACTTCAGCAGGTCATTCTTTAATATCTCTGGTACAAAACAGAACAGATCCACAAATTTATTGTTGTATTATAACATCTCACTCTCTCCAAGAGGTAAGGATAGGAACACTATATATTTCACCATCATCAGTGACTCTGGGAAAAACTACTAAATAAAAGTGTCTTGAAACCCTTCTCCTTTAATCCCACATGCTTATGAGCCTGTTCCATGTAATCCCACATACATTTTTTAGGACCCTCAAGTATTAATGTTACACCCTTCACCTTTATATTCATAGGTGTCTTAAGAAATTCAATGATCTGATCAATCTGGTCAAGACATTCCCCCACCTCTTAAAGTTCATTCATACCTTTAAAGAATGGTGGCTTCTCATGCATAAACTCTCGTGATCGATCCCTTTCCCCTCTAGCTCATGGATGTAACTAAACAACTATGTTTTAAACACGTGGAACATTCTAGAAAATAACATGAACTACCTGCGTGAATTCATTGATGAAATTATGATCCATCGGAGGATTCCATTTAGGATCATCTACTTCACCCTCTTGAAGAACTCATGAACCACATATCAAATGCATACTATTGCACAATGAAAAAAATAATAAATTATACAATAGAATAATCTCAATTAAAAATAAAAAACCCATAATAAAAAACTGAGATCAACTACAATAACTCAAAATAAGAGAGGCACAACCCAATATTTCATGGTAACTTGAGTCACACCACGACAAGAGTTTGCCAGACAGTCACTACAATGTACATATAAATTCCCAAAAAATCATATCTATAGACTGGAAAATTTACCAAGATAAGTAATCTTGTGTAAAAACCTCCTCCTATACCAAAATATAACAAAATGACCTAAATACCCTCTCAAATTGGTACCTGGACCAATATTCCATATACCCGAAGGGTGTTTCTGATCCCAAAGTGTTGGCGACTAGCAGCTGAGCATCAAACAATAAACAAAGGGAACAATTTATCCTAACCAATAGAAAAAACATTGAATATATAAATATAGACAAAAATAGAAGGAATATATATTCCATAACAAAAATAAAATAGAGAAAACAAAAAAACAAGAGTAGAACGGTCTCCAAGTACAAGTCCAACCATAAAGGACTAACAAAATAGGAAAAAAACAACTGCTTCCTGTGATAACATGGGAAGACCTGCACCATCTCACTGTCTATCTACCCTTACTCAATCGACCAAAACATCCCCACCTCACTATAGTGCCTTTTCATTCCTTGTATAAAAAGACACAAAAAAAACTATGAACCATCAAAGAAGTGCATAGGGTGTGAGGCAAATAGGCTTAGTAGGGTCCCACCGAGGTATTTCATAAAAATTCTCTGCACAAACAATTCATGTTTGCACATTTCAAGTAAAATATTGCATGATAAGCAGTACAACATATTTTTTTATCAAAATAATGTTAAATTTTTTCCCTGTTATGGTAATTCAAAACCAAAGGCATGTATATCAAGTTCAATGTCAAAGAATTAATATCAAAACCAAAAACAGTACAAATCCAAGCAAAGGTAAATCACATATAGAAATATAATGGGTCGGGATTGAAGACTAATCATACCACAAATATTAACTAGTGCACAAAAAGTCCATAGAAAACAAGATTAAGGAGTATAGAAACACCCCATGAGTTAACCTACCAATGATTTCAAACATTCCTCTATAAAAATAGGCCTAAGGATAAGAGAAAATACAAATATGTTAACATAGACGGTGGATATAAGATAATAATTCCACATACATACCTAAGCCTTCCCATTTACAAAAGTTTATAAATAATTTCATTGCTTTGAAAATACCCCCTTTTCCATTTACCAAAAAAAACCACATTTTATCAAAAATCCATTTTGACACACAAAACAATCATACCAATTAATTTATAAGACAATTTATAAAAATAGGACCAATACAATTCATCCAATACAAGATATAGATGTAAACACCTACCCTAATACTCAAAGTCACACACACTCATGATGGATCCACCAATAAGAAGAGCGAAACAATGTAAATTAAGGACCTAGAACCTATATAACCAACTTATAATTTGTCTAATTCAACAAAAGTGTTGGTGGAGAAGAGGAAACCACATACCTCAACAACACACACCCACTGCATGACAACCAACGAAGGAAACAACCACTAGAAAAAGATTGCACCATGAATCTAGAAGAGAAACAAAATGAATCCCCATTACAGACCAATATATCTAATAACACAACACTAAGGCACTATTGTGATCAAATATATAAATAATCAGAAAGTATTACTTACCTGGAAAGACCAAACTGAACTATTACGTTTATCTAACATCAAATAGATCGATCCAGAATGAATAGAGACTCACAAAATCATTGGAGTATCGTTCTAGGTCATGATAGAAATGATTTATGAAGGCATGAAATGAAATATCATTCGTACAACCCACTAAATAGACCTTATCAGACATTTACATAACGTGTAATCTTTTTACATCTTGTATAATCCATGATGATCACATAAGCAGGAAAACTCATCTCTTTTTTAATTAAATATGATATCTTATCACTACATTTCATATAACCATTGCATGGAATTTAATTCTTTCACATTGTGTAAACATTTCACAACATGTTTCTAGTGATCAAATACACATCGTGTAACCACCCAGTGTATTGTAGAAAACATTAGAACCAACTCAGGTGTCCTCCAAACTAAAGGAGAACCCTAAAAAATCCGTTAACACATTTATACTGAGAATATATTAAATAAATAAAACATCCATACCCAATATTTATGTCATTGTCACCAACAAATTCTCACCATCCTTGTGAATCCCAAGTCACACCCAATTAAAGAAAAAATATTAAAAGAGAAAGGAATTACCTAAAATATGGTAACGGGAGGTCACAATATATGTATCCACTTTGAAATAATTATAAAGCTGATATCCCCTTTTTTATAACATGATATGTTTTAAATTCTTAAATACTTTATGAATATTAATAAAATCATACATAATCTCATTTTCTAATTAAATTCCAAAAGATAAACCATGAGATAGGCCTTCGGTTTTCTCTACTTTTAGGGTAGTGTTAAATTTATTAAATCTTTATATAACTACTATCACATTACTATATGACTATTTTTATTAACTTTTTGAAAACTCTTTTAGTGTGTAACAGTTTTTAAGAACATAGGTTTGAATAATACTGTAGCGTGTGTTGTACGCAACTTCGAGTCCTAACACACACCACAACCAATCAAACAAGCCGTTATGAATAGTAATACCCAATTTTTGAAATTTTATACATTTTATCTTTAAAAATGGACTTCATTTTTGGATTTGGTATATCGAAATTTATAAGGGTAAAATTTTGGTACATTTCTGATAACTTTCATATTTTGATGAATAGTTAATGTTACTAAATTTTAATTAAAAACAACTTTTTCAATCGAAATAATTAATATTGATAAGTTATGAATTTAAGTGGTTTTAAATTATATTTAGAATATATTTTTTCCATTTAATACAATTTTTGTCATTGGATGTAATTTCACATTTAAACTAGACATAAGGAAGTGCCAATCTTTTTATAGTTATTATTTCTTAAAAACATGCTTTTTGTTTTGACGGGAGTAATTAATTTTAAATTAATTTCTACCACTTCTGGGTTTTGAATTTAGAAAAATGGATTCAATATTAAGAATCAGGAGGTCCAAATTGTATAAATAGGTAACTTTTATTTTTATACATTTTGAATAATTACTTCGGTAAATATTTTATTTACCATGGTTGAAGGGTATATCTGGTAAATAAGGGTAAAAATAATTTTATAATAATAATAAATTACCCTAATACATGTCATAACCATATTGGTTGATACATGTCTGACCATGGGCACTTTTGGATCGATTTTGGGACCCCATTGATCCATTGTAAGTGATAATGACACTTTATATTAATTAAGTTAATGTAAATAGAAAAATCACATAAGCATACATCATTTAGGAAAACAATTTTTATATGGGGTTATATATGTTATATTTTCGACTATAAAAATTCAATATAAAGATAAAATGACTTCCTACATAATAGTATTTTATTTATAAATTTTAGGCTTCGAATAATTAAATTTATTTATGACACAATAATGATGCAGTATTTTCATTATTAATGAAAGAATCAAATAATTTGTATTATAAATGTAAAAATAAATATAAATTTAATTTTTTGATGACATAAAAAAAATTATTAGTTTAATATGACATGTTTTTATTGCTTAAATGAGTTTTTTTAGAATTAGTAATGTTTCTAGTACTTTAACGAAAATCATTTATTAAATAGTGTCAAAATGGACATAAACGGTTTTTTAAAACAAATATTATATTATTAATTGATATTCTATTTCTAAAAAACAATTGTTCCGCAAAAGGACTTATATAATGATAGTTTTATTATTAATGGACCACTTGGAGGTCTCTTGAAAGTTTATTTTAAGTTTATTTACTATATAATTTAAAAATACAAAGGATCATGGTAAATGTCTAAATATTTAACTAAGATTTAAATCAAAAGGATAAAGTTAATATATTGACCCAAACCTATCTAAAACCTATTGGTTGAGTGGTTTTAGACCTATACCCATCTTAAACATTAAATAAACCAATTTTGAGCCATTATAAACCTAATATGAATTTATTATAAAATAAAATTTCTAGATTTTCTTAAGGTGCCCCTCACCCCTCTTATAAAAGGGAACTCCCTCTTATCACTAATTAACACCTTAAAAGGATTTTGGTTCTGACAAACCCTACAAAGATATCCTATAAACATCCCTCAATTCATCCTTGTGGCCCCCCTTTTGTCAGAAATCCATCTTAAAGAGTCCTTTTGATCAAATCAAAAGGAAGAACCCAAAGAAGAGGTAATGATTTTAACAACCCTTTTCATGTTTCTTTCTTATTCCACTTCTTATTTCATTGTTATTTCCATTGTAAAATAATAAATCCAGTATCTTCTATATATTGTGATGTTATTATAAATATTATACAACCATATTCAGTATTTTATCAATCCTTTGAATGACATTTCACTATACGTGCATACACATGGCCTACCGTCTCCACGTCGTGGTGTAATTGTTATTCAATATATTATTATTTGAATTGGTATAATAATGATGTGTAATTCATGTAAATAATAAATATAAAATGATAATGATTCTTTATATATGATATACCATCCAATTATTTATTATTTTAATATCAAGAGAATGATATTGTCGCTCATGCGTACGTACGGATTACCGTCTCCACGAACGCGATGAGATTCATTCTCCATCATACCCATTCAAGACTAAAATTCATTTGAGGATTAAAAATAGTTTTTAGAGACATGATATCATTCTGGATATGTATAAGAAATATCCCATCCATAACAAATATGGCTCACATAACAAATAATATAAAGGAAAATGAATCCGTTAACACCAAAAATGACCATAATACTAAGATATTATCAACAAATCAATGTTAAAAGATCATATATGATATCATATTAATGTATATGATTCTTGTATAATTAAGTAACAATTATTTCTCCATTATACAGGTGGTTAAACTACCCTCAACCAAGGAAAACGTAAAAATTATGGGGTTTCTTATCTCACTTTTAATTCCGTGGGATTTCCATTGTTCACCACTACTTTGTTGCATATGGAGTGTGTACTGCCCATGATTGTATTAATTTTGTAATATACATTAATTTATGTACATTTAAATCATCATTGTATGATCCTTCTTTCATGGGTGTATGTTTGGTATGTTACCAAATCGATAAGGGAATTTGAAATTTCAATTTCCACTTATTCGGCTTTAAGAATACTTCATTGATTATTTAATTCCAAGATTATGTGTGGAATCACTATTAATTTTATTATGTAATAATTTCCACTCCCCTTTTTTTGGATATAATTTTTGTTTCAGTTAATCACTATATTGATAAATTCTCAAGTCATCAATAAGAACTTCATAAGAGTTATTTTAACTCAATATCCATTTGTTCAGTTAAATATCTAATTCATTGGTGTTGTTTTTAAAAGAATATGTGTGAACATCCTCTAATTGATTTACACTAAATATCCAATCATATAGAGTGTATTATTAATTTTCACACATTTTTATGTCATTGAATTATCCTTAACCTATGCATACACTCTTTATAAGAGATTTCATCTCAATTTACATTCCATTGAGACTTCTTTGTTGGTATACGCCTATTCACTTTTATATGGTGTATATAATTTACTTTGACATAGTATATCATGAATCCATTTATTTTGATGATATTACAATATTTTTATTACCAAAATTATTTTTATTCAAGTGTCTTTCATTTAGTTAGGAACTATAACTAAACTATCATTTTTAAAAAATTTACATATTTATTATTCTAAATCGTTTTCATAAATGTCCACGTTTTAAAAATGGTTTTATGGATTTATTCATATGGAAATTAATGTTTTATAATTAAAATTCGTTTTAAAAGTTTCAAAGTGGTATGGGACACTTTGAATCAAAAGTCTATTTTAAACGGAATCTTGATAAATAGTGATGATTTTAAATGTTTTTAAGAAAAAGGGGGATATTTATCTGTAATATTTTTTATTATTATTTAAATCTATGTCAATATCCATCATTATTATCGATTGAGGTTAATCAGTTACAATACAATCTTCTATATTGTATTGAATGCGTTTTGTTTGACTATGGATGTGCTATTTTTATACCATTCATGGTTTGTGGATAAAGTATTGGAATTTCGTATGCTAGTTTTAATACGAATGATTATGTAATGTTCCAACTTTTAATATGAGGAATGAATTGGACTTAGTAAGTGATGGGTGGAGCCTGCTATAGCTTCTTGATGATTCGGTAGGTCTCATGAGACAAACTAGTGCCTTTGCACAAGGCCTTGACACAATATCATGTGTAGTCTTGGCACGAGGCATTGACTA
Organism: Viscum album; assembly: GCA_963277665.1. Lineage (NCBI taxonomy): Eukaryota > Viridiplantae > Streptophyta > Magnoliopsida > Santalales > Viscaceae > Viscum > Viscum album. Next base: position 1,947,061,578 of record OY728147.1, on the reverse strand, counting down.
TGTGGTTATGATAGTCTGGAATTATGCATTCCATCATTATAAAAGTTGGTATTGATATTGAATGTGATTAGTCGACTAGTATAATATCCATGAGAATAAGTAAATGAAATTATTTCATTTTATTTTTTCCATATTATGCTGAAGTTCAAGTTTAAAAGGCTTTTGTTTTAGTTAGACAATGCCTTAATTGTTTTTGCTTATTTATGATTGTTTCTGCTAATATGTTATCCTTACTGAGCATCTGGGATCACCCCTTTCTATGTTTTATTTTTCCTAGGATGCATATATTTATATTATGACTTACCTCCAGGGATAGTCTATGGGATCTCAATGTTTTCTATGGAGACAATGTTGTTGTAGTTTTCCATTTTATGATGTAATGTAAACCTTATAAATGTATCTAGTACTTACAAGGCTACTAAACTAATCGGTATTTCAAGACATGATCTTTTGTGATCATGCCAATGTTATGTAATAATGCACCGACTCAGGGTAACTGGGGTCAGGGCGTTACAGTTGGTATTAGAGGAAGTTTAGTACAAACCTTGGAAGCTAGATTTAGATAAACTCTGATTAGAGCACATAGACCTAAGATGGAATTTGAGGATTAGTATAGAAGATCATTCTAGAATTTTGGTATTGTAGATATTTTGTGCGTTTTACAGGAAATAAATCCATGTCAGGATACGAACAGGTATAGTGGGATCTGGAACAGATGCACCTAGGGGTAAAACCCAAAAACACCGCTTTGAGCTAGACTCGAATGGGAACTGGTGCATGAAAATGGGCCTTGCTGCGCTCTTGGTTACGACACTCCTGGGGGATATGATTATGATAATTTACATTTTCTTTACAAACCAATTTATAGTATTTTAATATAAGATGAGAATAAATGACCTTGGTTAATCCTAAGGTGCTTCAAATTGAGAATATAGTGCCATGATATTCTCTAAATTATTTTATGACTACTGTCACTCACACGATACTTTCTGGTTTTCGTCAATGGCTGGATTCAAAGGAAGTCATAGTAACATTGAGAATGATGTACAAGGTGGGAAAGGTGGTGGAAATGAACAAAAAATGGAATTTTGATTAGCTTAAAAGATATCATGTTCATTCCAAATCATTTTTCCAAAAATATGAACAACAACATATATATTGACCAAATCCTGGACTCAACAAATAAAAGAAAGGTGATGAATGATAGGATCTCCAGCAGTGGAGACCATGGAGAGAAGAATCCTCAAATTCCATGATGTAGGAAATGTGGAAGGAGACACCAAGTAAAGTGTCTCAATGGAACAAATATATTATTTACATGTGAGAAAGAAGTATATAAAGTGAATAATAGCCGAAGAAAAATGAAGAGTACTATGGAGGAAAATAAAAATGGCCCCAAGATTTCATTTACATTAATTTTCTGTAAATTTAGGAGACATGGCCATTACCTGAGTGTATTCCCTATTCTATAGGATATTTTATTGGTTAAAGAAGAAGCTATGTGGAAATAATGGTTGGAGAAATGTTTAAAAGTATTAGTTCTCCTTGTTGATGGTATTACTTTGGAATAATTTTCTCTTGTGTTAGTAACCCTACAGTTTTCCATGTGAGATTGATTTTTGAGGAAGACTTATCTTTTCTCTTGTGGATATAGTTATAAATAACCGTTTGGATTTATATTATCATTGGGTTTGATTAAATTACAAGTTATTATATTTTGGGATGGAAATTCACTGTATGAGATAACATTTGTTGTTAAATTATGTTATAGTTATTTTGAGGAATTTATCTCATTTTGGTAATGTTTTAAAATATAGTTTTTTAAATAGGGCAACACGCAGACCGTGTGACAACCCGTCACGTCGGACAAAGCTATTGGAATTGAACCCACAGCCAAAGTGTGATTGGGATTTATCACCTACCATTGGACTATGTGAAGTCCTTAGTTTGTGTGACTAATTATTTTTAGTTAAATGATGTTATTGATCAATAATAAGTTGGTTTGGTATCTTATGTCTCAACAAATGAATACACTTAGTATAGGAAAATGATTTGGCGATTAAGTGATAAATGTTATTTTGGAAGATGTTCTCTTTTTTGGGAACAGCATATGCCCAATGAAAATAAAATACTATGGGATTTCATTTGAGGTGCAACGGAAGATTTTTATGTATGTTTTTATTGTGGATTTATAGTGAATTTGTTTTTTTATGGAAATGATTATCCTATAATAGAGAATATGTGATTAGGTTAATTACTTTTTAGAATGTGACATTAAGATTAGTTGATGTCATTTGGAAATACAATTTAACATGGAAGACTACATGGCCAAATTCTTCTATGTTTTGGGTTTCAATATTAGTTTGGATTATATTGATTCATTTTAAGGACAATTGTTTTCTGAATGGTATTTATTTAACTTTGGGGTATTGTTGGTTTAATTTTAGAAATTAAGATTATTATTTCTTTCTCTAATGGAATATCCTTTTGGGGGATCATCAGATATTATACAAAATATTTTGTTTTTGATTAATCTCTAAATACAAGGTAAATATGTTGTTTATCCTTTGTGGATCATGTGATTCTATAAATGTTTATTCTAGCTCTTCCGGTGTGACCAAGTCTTCTTGAATAATCATCATTTAAAAAAATGAGTGAGTGGAAGAAATTTATTAAAGAATGAAACTCTACTTTAAAATTAATTATATCTATTTATGTTATTAGTAAATAAAATAAATTAATTCCTCTTCTTTATGTAATGTAACTTAAATCTAAAAAAATGTTGTCTGTTTACTTTTCCTACTGGGAGAATAATGATCATTTGTACCATCACATGTTTTTGGTTTTCTTGTAGTATACTTTCTCCTGATCAGGTTTTCTATCCCTCTCCATTAGAACATGACACATATTTTATCATCCATATCCATGTTTTTCTATATGTAATCCTAGTATAGGTTATCTCGAGTGACCTTTTTACTTATCTTTATTTCTATTAAAGTGATAGTTTTATTAACTCTTTTTCTGATTTGGGACCTTCCATTATATTCTCAAGCCCACTTTTAAAAATTTTGAGGATGAAATTATTTGAAGTAGGGGAGAATGTAACACCCCATGCATCCACGGTATGTTTCCCTTTGAATAAAACAGTAGCCTGTGTTGTACGCAACTTCGAGTTCTAACACACACCACAACCAATAAAACTAGCCGTTCTGAATAGTAATACCCACATTTTTAAATTTTATACATTTTAACATTCAAAATGGACTTCATTTTTGGATTCAGAATATCGAAATTATCTTAGGGTGCATTTTTGGTACATTTCTAAAAACATTCATATTTTGATAAATAGTGAAAATTACTAATTTTTTTTTTAAACAAATCGTTTAATCAAAATAATTAATAGAGATAAATTATTAATATGATTTTTTATAAATTATATTTAGAATATATTTTTATCATTTAATACAATTTTGGTTATTGGACGTAATTTCACATTTATAATAGACATAAGGAACTTCCAATCTTTGGATAGTTATTATTTCTTAAAAACACACTTTTTGTTTTGACAGCAGGAATTAATTTTAAATTAATTTATTCCAGTTAAGTATTTTGAATTTTGTTAAATAGATTCCATATTTAGAATCAGGAGGTCCAAATTGTGTAATAGGTAACTTTTATTTTTAGTCATTTTGAATAATTACTTCGGTAAAAATTTTACTTATCATTGTTAAAGGGTAAATCCAGTAATAATGGTAAAAAATAATATTATAATAAAAATAAATTACTCTAAAACGTGTCCTAAACATATTTTTTGATACATGTCATACCATGGGAATCATTGGGTCGATTTTGGGACCCCATGGATCCACTTGTAAGTGATAATGACACTTTATATTAATTAAGTTAAAATAAATACAAAAAATCACATAGGCATATATCTTTTAGCAAAACAAATTTTATATAGGGATATATATGATATATTTTTGAATATAAATATTGATTATAAATATAAAAATATTTCCTACATAATTTTATTTTATTTATAATTTTTATACATTGAATAATTAAATTTATTTATGACACAATAATGATATATTATTTTTCTTATTAATGAAAGAACCAAATAATTGGTGTTATAAATGTTAAAATAAATATAATTTGAAAGTTTTGATGTCATACACAACTTTTTTTGCTTAATATGAACTTTTATTATTGCTTAATTTAATTTTGTTCGAATTAATAAAGTTTTTAAGACTTTAACAATAATAAATTATTAAATATTTTCAAAATAGACATAAAAGAGTTCTTCAAATAAATATTATATTATTAATTCATATTATATTTCTAAAAATATTAGTATCAGCCAAAAGACTTATAAAATTATAGGTGTATTATTAAGAGGCCACATGGTGGACTCTTGGAAGTTTATAGTATGTTTATTGACTATATAATATAAAAATACAAGAGATGTGGTAAATGTCAAACTATTTAACAAAGAGTTAAATCAAAATGATAAATTTAATATAGTGGCCAAACCTATCTAAAACCAATTGGTTGAGTGGTTTTCTACCTATACCTACCTTAACCTTTAAATAATCTTCTTTGGAGCCACTAAAACCCGAATTTAAATTTATTATAAAATTATATTTCTATCTTTTCCTAAGGTGCCCCTCACCCCCTTATAAAAGGGCACTCCCACTTCTCACTAATTAACACCATAAAAGGTTTTTTGTTCAGCCACCCCTACCCAAATATCCTCTAAAATTCCCTCAATTCATCTTATAGTCCCTCCTTTGGTCATAAATCCAACTTAAAGAGCCCTTTTGATCAAATCAAAAGGAAGAACCCGAACAAGAAATAATGATTTCACCACCCTCTTTCAAATTCATTTCTTATTCCACATCCTCTTTCTTTGTTATTTACATTCTAAAACAATAATACCAGTATCTTCTATATACTGTGATGTTATTATAAATATGGTACAACCATATTCATCATTTTATCAATCCTTTGAATGACATTTCACCATACGTGCGTACGTACGGTCTACTGTCTCCACGTCACTCTGTAATTGTTATTCAATATATTATTATTTGAATGGTTATAATAATGATGTGTAATTCATTTAAATAATAAATATAACTTTATGATTATTCTGTATATATGATATAAAATCCAATTATATATTATTTTAATATCAAAAGAATGACATTGTCGCTTATGCGTACGTACAGATTACCGTCTCCACAAACATGATGAGATTCATTTCCCATCATATCCATTCAAGAGTAAATTTCATTTTCTGATTAAAAATTATTTCTAGAGACATGATATCATTCTGGATATGTATAATAAATATCCCACCCATAACAAATATGGCTCACATACCAAATAATATAAAGGAAAATGAATCTGTTAACACCTGAAATGACGATAATACTAAGATATTATCAACAAATCAATGTTAAAAGATCATATATGAAATTATTTTAATGTATATGATTCATGTATAATTCAATAACCAATATTTCACCATTATACAGGAGGTTAACCTACCCTCACCCAAGGAAAAAGTACAAAGTAAGCGGTTTCTTATCTCACTTTTAATTCTGTGAGATTTCTATTGTTCACCACTTATTTATTACATATCGTGTGTCTACTTCCCATGATAGTATTCATTTTGTAATATAAATTAATTTATGGACATTTACATCATCATTTTATGATCCTTCTTTCATGGGTGTATGTTTCATAAGTTACCAAATCGATAAGGGAATTTGAAATTTCAATTTCCACTCATTCGCATTTACGAATACTTCATTGATTATTTTACTCCAAGATTATGTGTGGAATAACAATTAATTTGCTTATGTCATAATTTACACTCCCATTTTTGTGGATATAATTTCTGATACACATAATCACTCCATTGATAAATTCTCAAGTCATCGATATGAACTTGATAAGAGTAATTTTAAATCAATATACATTTGTTGTGTTAAATATTCCATTCATTGTTGTTGTTTTTACAAGAATATGTGTGAACGTCCTATGAATTATTTACACTCAATATCCCATCATACTGAGTGTATTTTTATTTTTCACACATAATCATGTCATTGATTTATCCTTAACCTAAGGATATGGTCTATTAAGATATTTTATCTCAATTTACATTACATTGATACTTCATTGTTGTTATATGCCAATTCACTTTTATATGTTGTATATATTGTACTTTGACTTAGTATATCATGAAACCCTTTATTCTCATGATATTACAAAGTTTTGATTACCTCAATTATTTGTATTCAAGTGTCTCTCTTTTGGTTAGGAACTCAAACTAAAATATCATTTTAAAATGTTTTAAAGTTTTATTATTCTAAATCTTTCTCATAAATTTCCATGTTTTAAAAATGGTTTTATGATTTATTCTTATGGACATTAATGTTTTAAAATTAAAATTTCTTTTTAATGTTTCAAAGTGGTATGGGACACATTGATTCAAAAATATATTTTGAATGTATTCTTGATAAATTGTTATACTTTTAAATGTTTTTAAGAAAAATGGGGATATTTCTCACTAATATTTTTTATTATTATTTACATCTATGTAAATATCCTTATATATTCTCTATTGAGGATAATCTCTTACCATACAATCTTCCACATTAAATTGAATGACTTGTGGTTGACTGTGGATGTGCTATTTTTATACCATTCATGGTTTGTGGATAAAGTATTGACATTTAGTATGCTAGTTTTAATACGAATGTTTATGTTATGTTTCAACTTTTCATATGAGGAATTCATTGGACTTAGTAAGTGATGGGTGGAGCCTGCTATAGCTCGTCAACGCATCAGTAGGTCTCTTGGGACAAACTACTTTCTTGGCACATGGTCTGGACAAAATCTTATTTGTAGTCTTGGCACGAGGCCTTGACTATGTGGTTATGATAGTGTGGCATTATGCATTACATCATTTTGAAAGTGATTATTGATATTTCATGTGATTATTCAACTAGTAGAATATCCATGTGAATTAGTAAATGACATTATTTCATTTTAGTTTTACCATATTATACTGATGTTCAAGTTTAAAAGGATTTTGTTCTAGTTATACATTGCCTTAATTTTTTATGCTTATTTATGAATGTTTCTACTATAATGTAATACTTATAGAGCATCTTTGCTCACCCCTTTATATGTTTTATTTTTCCCAGGATACAAAAAATTATATAATGAATGACCTTTAGAGATAGTCTATGGGATCTCAGTGTGGTCTATAGAGACAATGTTGTTGTATTTTGCCATTTTAAGATGTAATGTAAACATTGTGAATGTATCTACTACTTCCAAGGCTACTAAACTAATCAGTATATTGAGACTTGATATTTTGTGATCATGCTAATTTTATGTAATAATGTACCGACTATGGGTAACTGGTGTGGGGGCGTTACAATCTTGCCTACATGCTTGGTCAGGGAAATGTAGTTCCCAATGTACTGAGTAGGAGGACTCAAATACAACCAGTATAGCAGACCAGTAGTGTAACGCCCCGACCCCAGTTACCCAGAGTTAGTGCATTATTACATATCGTTAGCATGATCACAAAATATCATGTCTCAAAATACCAATTAATTTAGTAGCCTCGGAAACACTAGATATATTCATAAGTATTAAATTACATCATAAAGTAAAAACAATAACAACAACATCTTTTCTTCTTATCCCCTCACACTATCCCTACATATCATTCATAAAATACTTCTTCACATTCTGTGAAAAATAAAACATTGAAAGGGGTGAGCTCAGATGCTCAGTAAGGATAACAATATAGAGGAAACTTTCATAAATAAGCATAAAAATTTACGGCAATATATAACTAAAACAAAATCCATATAAACGTGAACCTATACATAATATGGAAAAGATAAAATGAAATAATGTCATTACTTATTCACATGGCTATTCTACTAATCGAATAATCACATGCAATATCAATAACCACTTTCATAATAAGAGAATGCATAATGCAGAGTGTTATAACCACATAGTCCAGGCCTTGTGCCAAGACTAGAAATAAGATTTTGTCAAGGCCTTGTGGTAAGACACTAGTTTGTCTCATGAGACCTACCGATACATCGAGGAGCTAAAGCGGGCTCCACCTTTCACTTACTATGTCTAATGCATTCCTCATATGAAACGGTATAAACATAACATAAACATTCGTATTAAAACTAGTAAAGAAAATGTCAAAACATTATCTATAAACCATGAATGGTATGAAATAACACATCCACAATCAAACATATCTTAAAATCATCAATACAATATGGATGTTTTTTATCATAATAAATCAACTCTAAACAAACTTAAAATCCATCAAAGGATATTGACATAGATGAAAATGATCAGTAAAATGCTTTGAGAGAAATACCTATTTTTCATGAAATCATTTAAATGTACCAAAATATATAAAGGAAGTCATTTAAAATATATTTTTGAATCAAAGTGTACCATACAAATTTGAAACTTTTGAAAATAATTATCATTTCAAAACATTCATGTCCATATAAATAAATCATAAAAATCATTTTGAAAACATGGACATTGATTAAAAGGGGTTTAGAAAGATAAATATTTAAAACATTTAAAATGATGATCTAGTTAAATAGACACTCCCATAAAACAATAAAATATACCTTTTGAAAACATTCTTATGAATCATGGGCATTGATAATAAATAGGTCCCAGTAGATACTTAAGTAAAAACAATCTCGGATAATAAAGATATTGTGAAATTAACACTTAACATGTACTTTTCCCTGGTCGAGGGTAGGTTAACCTCCTATATAATGCTTAAGTAATTGTTATTAAAATATACATGAATCATTTACATTAATATGATATCATATATGATCTTTTAACATTGATTTGTTAATAATATATTAGTATTATCGTCATTTCAGTTGTTAACTGATCTGTTTTCCATTATATGATTTGTTATGTAAGCTATGTTTGTTATGGATAGGTTGTATATTATTCATATACATAATGATATCATGTACTTAAACATTATTTTTAATCATCAAATGAAAATTAGTCTTGAATGCATTCTATGGGGAAAGAATCTCATCGCGTTCATGGAGACGGTATTCCGTACATATGCACGAGGGAAAATATCATTATTTTGATATTAAAATCATATATAATTGGATGGTATATCATATATACAGAATATTTATAAAGTTATATGTATTATTTACATATTTTATACTCATTATTATACCAATACAAATAATAATGTATTGAATAAGAATTACACCACTACGTGGAGGCGGTATGCCTTATGTACGCACGTATGGTGACATGTCATTCAAAGGATGGATAGAATTATGAATATGGTTGTACCATATTTATAATAACATCACAGTATATAGAAGATACTGGAGTTATTATTTTAGAATGGAAATAACAAAGAAAGAAGAAGTGGAGGAAGAAAGAAACTTGAAATATGGTGGTGAAAACATTACCTCTTCTTCGGGTTCTTCCATTTGATTTGATCAAAAGGGATCCTTAGGTTAAATTTCTGATCAAAATAAGGCATCTAGGTTGATGTGAAGGAAGATGAAAGGATATTTGGAGAGGTTTTGTCCGAGCCAAATGGCTTTGAAGGTGTGAAATTGAGATAAGGGTGATTGCCCTTTTATAAGAGGGGTGGGGGCACCTTAAGAAAAGAGTGAAATATTATTTTATAATAAAATATTTTTCTGTTTATAATGGCTCCAAACTGATTTATTTCTAGGATAAGGTAGGGTATGGGTTGAAATACACACAAAAATTAGGTTTTATGTAGTTTTGGGTCACTATATTAACATTATCTTTTAGTTTAACTCTTAGTTAATAAGTTTGACATTTACCATGTCTCTTTGTATTGTTATATTATATGCTTAATAAACATACTATATAGATCCAATCGAACCCCAAATGGTTCATTAATTATACAACTATCATTATATAAGTCTTTTGGCTGATCCTTATATTTTTAGGAATAGAATATCAATTAATAATATAATATTTGTTTTAAAAACTCTTTTTTGTCAATTTTGACACTATTTGGTATTTTGTTTTTGATAAAATTATAACAGCATTATTACATAGAAACCAATTAATTTAATCAACCCTAACATTTAATATTAAGCTATAAAATTCTTGTAATTAATTAGAAGTCTCAAATTATATTAATTTGGTATTTATAATGTTAATTATTTTAATATTTGATTATTAAGGTAATTATTGCATCTTTATTGTGTCATAAATAAATTAATTTATATGGTGTGTAAAAAAAATACGATGATTTAGGAAATCTATTTCTCTTTACAATTAATATTTATAGTCTAAAATATAACTTCTATGTTTCCAGGTAAAAATTAATTTTCTAAAAGATATTGGTTTATTTAATTTTTTCCTTTACTTTAAGGTAATTAAAATAAAGTGTCATTAGCCCTCTTAAGTGGCTCCATGGGGTCCCCCAATCGACCCCAAGATGCCCATGGTTGGCCATGACTCATAAAATAAGGTTAGGACAAGTGTTAAGGTAATTTTGAATTATTATAATATTCTTTTAACCTTAAACTACATTATTTACCTTTTACTATGGTAAATGAAAGTCAAAAGTTAATATTCCTCAAAAATTATTTTCATCTTATTGAACCAAATTTTACTTACTAATAACAACCATGTATGTCAAATTTTTGAAATTCCATTCCCAGAAGCGATAAAATATCATTTTAATGAAAAAGTCATTTTATAACTACTACTTAGTGGATTCACTATTCATCAAAAAATTGAAGTTTTTTAGAAAAATACCAAAAAATAAGTGTAATCTATATTTGGAATTATGAATTAAAAAATCATGCCTATTTTAAAAAATACAAAATATAGAAGTTTCATAAATTAATATAAAATTAATTCTTGTTTTCAAAACAAATAGCGGGTTTTTCAGAAACAATATCTGTCAAAAGATTGACACTTGTTTATGCCCAATTTCAAAGTGAATTTTCTTCCAATCACCAGAATTGGATTAAATGGTAAAAATAAAATATAATTACACTTTGAAACCATTTAAAAAAAATAATCTAACCATATAAATAAATTAGATTAAAAGGACTTTTGAATTAAAATATAATATTTTTCACTATTCATCAAAAAATGAATTTTATCAGCAAAATATCAAAATTTTAACCAAAGTAAATTTTGATGTCTTGATTATAAATAAAAATCTTATTTTTTGAAATTGAATATATAAAAGTTTCAAATATTGTATTTAAAAAGGTTTTGCCATTAAAGTCGGACAATTTTCAATTTTGGAAAAATACTTCTGTTATCTGAAAAAAAATGAATTTGTTATTAATTTATGTCTAACAAACTCATAATATGGATTCTAAAATTATAAGGATTATATGAAATTCAAAATTCAGTTAATACTATTCAGAAATTCTTTCCAACGACCAGTTTGGTATGTCATGATGCCCTTGGACTCATTGTTGCATGTAGTGCAAGTTATTGCATTATTTTGAAGAAATAACATACTATGAAATCTTGGGATGCTACATTCTCCCCTCATTCAATAAATTTCATTTGTGCAATTTGAAAATTTTCTTCTAAAATAAATAGAAAATACCTTTGTGGAAAACCTACATCAGAAATTGAGTTAATAAAATTTATTATTAATAAGAGGGAAATGGAAATAAAAGGGTCACCGCCAAATTATGATCTCGATTAGGAGATCATTGGTGGAAATCAGAGACACGTTAATTGGAGGGAAAACGTAAATATTTATAGGGAGTGATTGAGTTCATCAATCACAAACAAGTGTAAAATTGAATGCCTCAAAGCCATCAATCTATGATGATTTAAAATATCATCGGTTAAACATAAGTATTTAGGATAACGTGTTTTTGGTTTTATGACTCCTTCTCTAATGTTTAAGAATAAAATAAGAAAAAACAAATATGTATACATGACAAGTATATTTTCATCCTTCAACTAATTTCTACCACAAACTAATATTTCCCTCTAAAAGGTAATAGAACTTAAAAATATTCTATTCATCCTAATCATATAGCGTTCCAAAAAAATGAATTTATAATTCATCTATCAGATCATTTAAAAAACCTGAATTATACAATCCAGGACATCACATAGGAAAGTGGTAGGTGATTCACCATTTTCACCCTTCAGTTGTGGGTTCTAGTCTCACTGCCTTTCCGAAAGCGACGAGTTGTCGCCCGACCTCCAAGTTGTCCTTTTTAAAATAATCCAAAAATATTATTTAGAAATTTTTTAAACTTAACAATCATATACAATGTCAAATATAATCCATTCCAACCTTTAGACTTATCCCAAATACTTCTGTCCAAACTCGCAGTCCAAAATATTTAAGGAAGGTAAACATAATCAAGATCTTTTTTTCCACATAATAACTTGTGAATACATTCATCATGTATTATTTTAAAACACAGTAACAGCCTGAATTAACATAAAATCTTATTGATTACATTCACTCTCACTTATTCCTTATAGAATACTATATTTAATCCTTATATCATAAAATGTTGAATACTCCAACAATGATCAAATAAAAAAACATTTATCAGTGCCAATGTAGTCAAGAATATCCAATATAATTTATCCGAATCAACCATCTCTTATTCAAAAATCACTACCTCATTATCAGGACCAGATTTAGGATTACTTATCCTTCAACAATTTATTTTCAATAAAAATATTCTAACTTGCTGTTGAGTCACTTTTCATAGTACCATATAATTTCAAATCCTCAATGAAATAGTACTACAGTACAATCCTTATTTATTCCCATAATTAATATAACATGTACATCATCTATAAAACACTAAAATGACATAATTATTTAATAACAACATAAGAACACTAGTCATTCTTCTTCATATGTGGTAGTATCATAACTTGATTATTATCCAATAGAATCATTTTCAGTATACTCTGATGACTGGTACATTGATTCGCATAGTGTACCAAATCTTTGCAGATGAAGCATTGTACATTTGAAACCTTTTTATTACCCTTGAAATCACGTACTTGGTGTCCTTTTTCTCCACACTTATAACAAACTCTCATTCCCTTTAAGCATTTACCAAGGTGATTCTTTCCATAGTTATCACAAATGGGAAAATCCTTCTTTCCCTTTATCCACTTATATATCTTTCTCTCTTTCACCCTTTTATTATCTTTCTTAGCTTCAAATTCATAGGACATAGATAATTCTTTACTTATCATATTAACAAATGATACTATTTATTCATATGATGGGAATATGTGGGAGACTATTTCCCTTCTAAATTTTGGCTTAATACTATGAATGATACGATCCTTCTTCCTCATTGGATCATGCATACTGCTGGAGTTATCATTCCTTCTACTGGGTGCCATTTCTAAACAATGGAATACACTAGGTCAATTTATGAATTGAAATACATAATTCCAAACCTGTAAATCACTTAACATAAATTGATATTTTATGTATATAATCCATAATCAAAAAAAGGTTTTCTTTCATGAAGTTTATATACTCATAAACCCTTCATAGTGGTTTATAAAGAAAATTAGAATTATCCTAAGAATATCCCCCAAGAGTGTCGTAACCAAGAGTGCAACAAGTCTAGTTATCGTGCACCAGTTCTCATTCGAGTCTAGATCAATGCGGTGTTTTCAGGTTTTACCCCTAGGTACATATATGCCAGAGCTGCCTCTACCTGATCGTATCCAGACATGGATGTATTGCTCAGAAAACTCACAAAATATGTACAATACAAGATTTTAGGAAGTTCTTTTATACTAATCCTCAAATTCTATCTTAGGGATATGTGCTCTAATCAGAGTTTACCTAAATCTAGATTCCAAGGTTTATTACTAAACTTCCTCAGTTACCAACTATAACACCCTGACCCCAGTTACCCAGAGTTGGTGCATTATTACGTATCATTGGCATGATCACAAAAGATCTTGTATCGAAAGGCCGATTAGTTTATTATCATTGGAAACACTTGATATATTCATAAGTATTACATTACATAATAAAGTAAAAACAACAACAACAACATATTATCTTCATATCCCCTTATACTATCCCTGTAGATCATTCATAAAATACTTATTCACATCTTGTGAAAAATAAAACATTGAAAGCGGCGATCCCAGATGATCAGTAAGGATAACAATTTAGCGGAAACTTTCATAAATAAACATAAACATTTAAGGCAATGTATAACTAAAAAAAGCCTTTTAAACTTGAACTTCATCATAATATGGAAAAGATAAAATTAAATAATTCCATTTACTTATTCACATTGATATTCTACTAATTGAAAAAGTACATGAAATATCAATAACCACTTTCATAATAAGGCAATGCATAATGCCAGACTATTATAACCACATAGTCAAGGACCTGTGCCAAGACTAAAAATAAGATTTTTTTCAAGGCCTTATGCCAAGACAGTAGTTTGTCTAATGAGACCTACCGATGCATCGAGGAGATATAGCGAGCTCCACCCATCACATACAATGTCCAATGCATTTTTTATATGAAATGGTTTAAACATAACATAAACACTCGTATTAATACTAGCACTCGAAATGTCAATACTTTATCCAAAAACCATAAATGATATGAAATAACACATCCACAATCAAACATATCACAAAACCTTCAATACAATATGGATGTTTTGTATCATAATAAATCAACTCCAAACAAATTTAAAATCCATCAAAAGATATTGACATAGATAAAAATGATCAGCAAAATGCATTGAGAGAAATACCCCTTTTTTATGAAATCATGTAAAAGTATCAAAATTTATAAAGGACGTCATTTAAAAGATATTTTTTAATCAAAGTGTCCTATACCACTTTGAAACTTTTGAAAATAATTATCATTTCAAAACATTCATGTCCATTAAAATAAATCCATAAAATCTTGTTGAAAACATGGTCATTGATTAAAAGGGGTTTAGAAAGGTAGATATTTAAAATATTTAAAATGATTATCTAGTTTAATAGACCCTCCCGTAAAACCATTAAATATCCCTTTTGAAAACATTTTTATGAAACATGGACATTGATAATAAATATGTTCCAGTAGAAACTTACGTAAAAATAATCTCGGATAATAAAGAGATTGTGAAATTAACCCTTACCTTGTACTTTTCATTGGTCGAGGGTCGGTTAACCTCTTGTATAATGGTGAAATAATTTTTATTAAATTATTCAAGAATAATATACATTAATATGATATCATATATGAGCATTTAACATTTCATTGTTAATAATATCTTAGTATTATCATCGTTTCAAGTGTTAACGGATTCATTTTCCTTTATATGCTTTGTTATGTAAGTCGTGTTTTTTATGGATAGGTTTTACATTATTCATATACAGAATGATATTAAGTCCTTAAACATTATTTTTAATCATCAAATGAAAATTAGTTTTGAATGGATACGATGGTGATTGAATCTCATCACTTTCATGGAGATGGTATTTAGTACGTATGCATGAGTGACAATATCATTCTTTTGATACTAAATTCATATATAATTGGATGTTATATCATATATAAATAATAATTATCATGTTATATTTGTTATTTACATATGTTATACCCATTATTATACCCATCCAACTAATAATGTATTGAATAACAATTACACCATGACGTGGAGATGGTAAGTCGTACGTACGCTCATATGATGACATGTCATTTAAAGGATGGATATAATACTGAATATGGTTGTACCATATTTATAATAACATCACAGTATATAGAATATATAGTATTTATTATTTTATAATGTAAATAAAAAATAAAGAATAATTGGAAGAAGAAAGGAACTTGAAAGAGGATGGTGGAAACATTACCTCTTATTTAGGTTCTTCCATTTGATTTGATCAAAAGCGCTCCATAGGTTGAATTTATGATCAAACAATAGACTCTCGGTTGAATTTAATGAAGATGAGAGGATATTTGGGCGATGTTTGGCCGAGTCAATTGGCTTTGAAGGTGTGAAATTTAGAGAAGGGGGAGTGCCCTTTTATAAGTGGGGTGTGGGGAACCTTAGGAAAAGAGTGAAATGTAATTTTATAATAAAATAATTTTTGGTTTCTAATGGATCCACGCTAATTACTTTCGAGGATAAGGTAGGGATGGGTCTATAGCCCCCCCCCCCAACCAATTGTATTTAGTTAGGTTTGGGTCACTATATTAACCTTATCTTTTAGTTTTACCTCTTAGTTAATTAGTTTGACATTTACAATGTCTCTTTTTATTTTTATATTATATGATTAATAAACGTACTATATACATCCAAGCAAAACCCATTTGGTTTATTAATTATACACATGTCATTATATAAGTCTTTTGGGTGATCCTTATATTTTTAGGAATATAATTTCAATTAATAATATAATATTTGTTTTAAAAACTCTTTTATGTCAATTTTGACACTATTTGGTATTTTTTTTTTGATAAAATTATAATAGCATTATTACATCGAACCCAATTAATTTAATCAACCCTAACATGTCATATTAACATATAAAATTCTTGGAATTGATTAAAAGTCTTAAATTATATTTATTTGGGTATTTATAATTTTAATTATATTAATATTTCTATATTAAGGTAATTACTGCATCATTATTGTGTCATAAATTAATTAATTTATATGGTGTCTAAAAATTATGAAGAAAAATATCATGATGTAGTAAATATTTTTATCTTTCCAATGAATATTCATAATCAAAATGATAACTTATATATCCCCATGTAAAAGTTAATTTTCTCAAAGATATTGGTTTATTTCATTTTGCCTTTACTTTATGTTAATTAAAATAAAGTGTCATTATCCCTCTTTAGTGGCTCCATGGGGTCCCTAAATCGACCCAATGATTCCCATGGTTGCCCATGACTCATCCAATAATTTTTGGACTTGTGTTATGGTAATTTTGAGTTATTATAATATTTTTTTAACATTAAACTACCTTATTTACCTTTAACCGCGGTAAATAAAAGTCAAAAGTTTCTATTCATGAAAAATTATTTTCATCTTATTGACCCAAATATTACTTACTAAAAAAACAATGTATGTAGGATTTTGGAAATTCAATTCACAAAAGCGGTAAAATTTCATTTTAATGAAAAAGTCAGTTTTTTAACTACTACATAGTGGTTTCACTATTCATAATAAATTAATGTTATTCAGAAGAATAACAAAAATTCAGTCTAATATATATTTGATATTCTGAATTCAAAATTGATGCCTATTTTACAAAATTCAATGAATATAAGTTTCATTAATTAATTTAAAATTAATTCTCGTTCTCAAAACAAATAGCGGGTTTTTAAGAAATAATATCTGTCAAAAGATTGACACTTGTTTATGCCCAATTTCAAAGTTAAATTTCTTACAATTACCAGAATTGGTTAAAATGATAAAAATATTATTAAATTACACTTTTATACCATTTGAAAAAATAATCTAACAATATAAATAAATTATATTAAAAGATGTTTTGAATTACAATACAGTATTATTCACTATTCATGAAAAAATGAATTTTATCTGAAAAATACAAAAAATTTACCCAATGTAAATTTTGATGTCCCGATTCTAAATAAGAATTTTATTTTGTAAAATTGAATATATAAAAGCTTCAAATATTGGATTTAAAAAGTTTTCTCCATTAAAAGGTTTTAAATTTTCATTTTTAGAAAAATACTTCTATTATCTGAAAAAAAAAATTAATTTATTCTTATATAATGTCTAAGAAACAGATAATATGGAATCTAAAATTATAAGGATTATATGAAATTAAAAATTTATTTAATACAACTCATAACTGCTTTTGAACATCCAGTTTGGTATGTCGTGATGTGCTTAGACTCAGTGTTGTGTGTAGTGCATGTTATTGAAATATATTTAAAAAACAACGTACTATGAAATCATGGTTTGTTACAAGTAGCAAGTAGCAACTTGTGGTGTTGTTTTTTTAGATGAATTTGGAGGTAAACAATTTACATGGGAAGACTTTTTTATCATCCTTAGCTGTGACCTCTACCCTGCTGGAAGGAGCTAGGATAAGGCAGTTATCAGATTCAGAAGGCCTCATTCTACGAGAATGTGTGGCATGTGAGGACCCTCCTCCTGGTTAGACGGTAGGCGATGAAGATATTTTTCATATCCATGGACTTTTTTGGTTTCCAATGGATATACATTAGGAGTTGAGGTGGGAGTTTCATGATTTATCTTGGGAAGTGCATCTCAGGGTCACCAAGATATATTGTGACATGACATGATAGTACTGGTCGTTGGGAATGAAGAGAGAGCAAGCCAGTTTTGTTACGAGGTGTTCCACCTAGAAGCAGTTGATGGAGGAAAATTAGAAACTATCTAGGATTTTATAGTAGTAACCTATCCTAGAGTGGAAATGGGATGATGTCACGGTGGATTTCTTGACTGGTTTACTGTGGTCACCTCAAGGTAACAATGTTGTGTCAGTTGTCATTGTCAGGATTACTAAGGTTGCACATTTCTTACTGATCAAGTAGACCTAAAGTGTCGATGATCATGGAAAATTGTACATCTTAGAGGTGGTACGACTTCATGGGGTCTGATACACTCTCGCTTTAGATAGGGACATAGGAGGATCAAGAGACATGGTAAACTTTTACCAAGATATGTCGGGTCATTTGAGATTCTAGAGAGAGAGATGGTTTGGGATCCTATCAGTTGTAGTTACCTCAGAGGCACCAAACCATGCATGAATTATTAAATTTATCTTAGGTGCACTACTATCACTCAGACCTGTCTCTTTTTTTCAGACTAAAGAGGTAGAGCTTTAGGTTTATGCGTCATTTGATGAGAATCTAATTCATTTAGTTGACATGAGCACGAATGTTTTATGAGGTCGATCATTTACTCTAGTATGGGTTATAGGTATGCACATTTTTTTACAGGATGAGACTTGGGAGAGTTAGGTTGATGTATGTTCTCAGTAGACGGAGTTCTTTTCAGATGAATCTTGACCGCCCTTTAGAGAGAAATTTGGGGGTGAATTGCTATAAGGGAGAAAGATTGTATGATCCCCTATTTTTATTGAGGTATGTATCCATCTTTTTAGGTTAATGTTGTTTCATTATATTTTGGATAAGATATTAAGCCTATAAGTGCAATGATTGGGTTGTCTTTGGGAATGAAGGGGGAAAACGTGATTGAATCTAGTTGTAGGCCATGTACATGTCATGTACTTGGCCTACACGTCATATACTTTTAGTACATGCCGTGTACTGGACCATCACGATGTGTAGCCTTTCTGGTTCAGAAAAAAGTAGATGGTAGTATATGCTGTGAACTTGAGTTACCCACCATGTACATTCCCTATGGGGTTTTTTATAAAATAGGTAGTAGCCTCATATTTTGACAGACAAAGCCTTTTCCTCTGTTTTTGGGATCCAAACCCCCTCTTTTCTAGTTTTTCATATGTATAATTTTTCCGGACACTATTTCAAGTGTGGTCCATCACATTGAAACTATATTAGTAGGTAATAAACTCCATTTTAGTCGTTATTTATTCTTTGGAACAACAAATATGCTCTTTTGATTTAGGTTAATATGCCCTAATATCACTTTCTTCATCTATTCTTCAGATTTCTTCCAAACTAGGATGAAAATAGGACTTGATACTGGATGAGCTATCTACTACTGAGGTTAGGTAGGAGGACTATACTTTCTTTCGAATTCTCAGGTGCTTTTTGATCATTTTTCCTTTTCTCTACCCATCAGACATTCCGGTGAGGCCTTATTTTTGAGCCAGTTGCTTGATGTAGCTATACTCGGAGCTAGTGAGGTGCTTCGTAGGGTCTGTTTAGGTACATTAGAAACCGTTACATGACTCAATGTCACCCAAAGTGTGTTCCTTAAGAAATTAACCTATTTATTCCTATTTAAACTACCCAATGGTTGTTTTCTTGTGCTTTCCTTGTTAGAGGAATCCTTTTAATTCCATGATTGCTTTAATATATTTCTTAAGAGATGCGCTGCCTCTTTTCTCTTTGAATATCTTGTTATGCCTTATTTATTTTTACATCTTGGCATGTGAAATGGATTATATGGGTGGGTATACCTATATGAAATGACCAATGGAATGTTAAATGGTTTATCTGGGAGGGTAGGCCCATATGATTGTTTTGACAAATGGTTTGAATTGGTGGGTATACTCCTGCTTTAATAGGTTGATGTGAGTGGGTATACTCACATGGAATGATTGATTAAATTTAATGTTTAAATTGAATGTTTGAATGGATGGATTTGGAATGTGGTAGTAGACACCTTGGGTTGAATCGTACCCTTAGGTCATGATTCCATGGGATTCCTCGAGCCTTGCAACCTTGTGGATCCGACTTTCTTGGACTCGCAAATGATATTATATTACCATGATCCTAGGATCCCAACCAGTTCCTAACTGAGTTTCCACTAGGGACGCCCATGGGACTCGATAGGATTCCTTGGACATGATCCTTGGATCCCGCCCTCTATGGTATAGAATTTTTACATGTATTCCTTGGTACATGACTCCTTGGATCTAGCCCTAGCGAAATACACTTTTCAATAAGGCATGGCTGTGGGATATTTAACTTCACTACACGACATGGTAATTGAACACATGACTTTATTATAAATTGTGGTTATGGATTTTTTGGTATTAAAGGATGTATGAACTATTCGTCTGACTTGTTTACTTTGTTTTTAGCATCTTTGTTAGGAGATGAATATTTTGCAGGAAGACTTGTTGGGATGTTCAGTATTACTTATTGCAGTAGACTTATGATACGAGAATACACACATTACTTTACTACCTGTTTACACATTCTAGCACTTTTATAGAGTTTCTGTAAAAACTGTATAGACATGGGTGGTTGCCTACTGGGATATTTATCTCACACCCTGTTTGGGCCACCTCAGGGACCCAAACAAATTATATGGTTATAGGAGATGATAGGGGAAATCACCCTAGTATATGTTGTTGACTCTAGATTTGGTGCATGAGATCATAGGACCATTATGAGGCTTGCGATGCTAGGATACCCTTTTGGTCTTTTTTTATTTTTGTGATACATTCTATGCACTGTATTTCAATGTTCCAATTTTGTGTCTTTCTAGATACATGTATCATCCACATAATTTTGTATATGAGACACTTCTTGATATTGTTTGGTAATAATTTCTTTCTTGTCTTACTTTAAGTTGTCTATTGTTTATTTTTCTTCCGCTAGTTACTTTTTGTTTTTGACTTCCACTGTGATCTCTTGGAAATGAGGGAATAGTCTCCCCACTAACTAACATAGGACCTCACTGCTAATCGGTAGCCTCTGGTGTTTGTGAAGAAGTGCTTGAGGAAATGTGACCAACTGGGTCGGGGGGATCTATTTTGGGTGAGATCCAGGTTTGGGATGTTACACACCACGTGATAATCCTACATGATCACACAACCCAAAATAGAACCACAAGCATCAGATAAAACCACATACCCCTTACTGTACTCAGGTAAGATCGTAAGAGGTGTTGATGGTAAATTTTTTTTCAACTCATCAAAACAAGACTGAAACTTTTCATACCATGTGAAATTTAAGCCTTTCCATATAATTGTAGTCAAATGTGATTCCATATTTTAGAAATTCTTGATGTACCATCGATTATATCCATAAATAACAATAATGATCTGAATTTCAAAGACATTCCATGGCTCTTCCCATGATGAGATAGCCTTTACCTTCCCAGTATCAACTGATAATCCATGCTCAAAAATCACATGACCTGATAATTTCACATCTTGAATCCAGAAGTTTCATTTCAAATATTTCCATATAAATGGTGAATTATTAGGATTTCCATAACCAAAATCATATGGTGCTAATTTTATCTCTTGGATCTTGAGTCAACAAAAATTTCATCCATGAACACAACCACAAAAGTTTTGAGATACTAATGGAATATCTGATTCATAAAATCCATAAAAACTACAAGAGCATTAGTTATAGCAGATGACATTTCCATATATTCAAAATGTCCATAACTTCTACTGAATGATTTTTTTGGTACATCACACTCAATAACTCTAAACTCATGATAACAAACACTAAGATCAATTTTTTAACACTACTTTTTACCCTATAACTGATTAAAAAAATAATCCAAATGAGGAAAAGGATACTTATTCTTAACCTTTACCCAGTTCAACTTCTCATTGTCTATGAAAAACTAGAGAGAATCATCTTCCTTCTTAGAAATGATAACTAGGGATTCTTAAGGATAAACACATGGGTGAAAAAAAACCTGTTTTACCAGGTCATCTAACTGAGTTTTGAGCTCTTTCAACTCTATTTGTACCGTATGATAAGAAGTTATTGATATCGATTGTGTTCCTATCACCAGGTCAATTGGATACTATACCTCCCTATTTGGAGAAATCCTGGGGATATCATTTCTGAAAAAATTGTGAAAACCCCAGAAAAATGTCAGAATATTAACAAGAGAAGAAACATCATTGGCCTCAACTCCAAAAACAGACAGTAAACTCTTTATCTCTGGGTAGGAAGGTCTTGTACCACCACAACTCGGATACAATTATCCCTAAAACACCCATGATCTCCCATAGGCCTTAAGAAATGAGCTATGTCAATGATAATAATCAAATTTAGCTAGAAGAGAACTAAGACAATCAATCCTAATGATGATGTCAAATAGATCTAGATCAAGAATACAAAAATCAGAGACTCGTTCTGTATCAATGATATACAATGAACAAGAAGGACACTGAACCATCATATTTTTCCTCTCCCCAATAGGTGTCAGTAACTTCATAAAAAATGACATGAGTTCTTTTGGGAGGTCAAACATACCTTAAAAATATCCATCTATAAATGACTGGGAATCACCAGTTTCAAATAAATACCTTTCTATTGGGGATGAAATAAAGATGGTACCTCTCACTATCACTGAAAACACATCTACCTATATAGGAAACTCATCTACTTCATTAATTTGTTTTAATCTTGAGGCCTTTGTATAGATCCTTTTAGATTTTGAAGCATCAAAATATGTTGCAGTTGCCTTTGGAACCAACGTTCCCTATCTATATCAACGAGTAGACATAGCCTAAAAATGTTTTAGATGTCCATAACATCCATAGCTGATACATATATTTTCATGTAAATGATTTGAATTTCATGTGTCTCCAGTATTTCCACACTAATATCTATACATAGGCACACCAATAGCTTTAACCGGAGGTGCTAAAGAGGCCTGCTATTGAGAACTACCTGCACCGCACCTGTCATGATCTTGCCACTGTGTATTTTTCCCTGGTGTTCCACTAATGATTCCACTTGTTGGAAGAGAGGGAGTGGAATATCCAAACATTCCTACCATGTTCATCACCTCTATCATAACCATATCTACTATCTCTATATATGTCAAAAGATTTAGCATAAATACATATTATCTTATATATGCTCCCAAACCCTGTAGGTACTTTTGAGACTTCAGCAGGTCATTCTTTACTATCTCTAGTACAAAATAGACTAGATCAGCAAATTTATTGTTGTATGATAACATCACAGTCTCCAAGAGTTAAATATTGGATCACTATATATTTCACCATCATCAGTGACTCTGGGAAAAACTGCTAAATAAAAGTTTCTTAAAACCCTTCTCGTCCAATCCCACATGCTTATGATCATGTACCATGTAATCCCACACACATTTTCTAGGACCCTCAGGTAGTAATGTTACACACATCACCTTTATATTCTTAGGTGCCTTAATAAATTCAATGATCTCATCAATCTGGCCAAAACATTCCCCCACGTCTTGAAGTTCACTCATACCTTTAAAGAATGGTGGCTTCTCATGCCTAAACTCTCTTGATCGATCCCTTTCCCCTCTTGCTTCTGGATGTAACTAAACAACTATGTTTTGAACATGTGGAACATTCTAGAAAATAACATGAACTACTTGCCTGAATTCATTGATGAAATTATGATCCATCAGAGGATTCCATTTAAGAGCATCTACTTCACCCTCCTGAGGAACTCATGGACCACATATCAAATGCATACTATTGAACATTGAAAACAATAAAAAATTATACAATAGAATAATATCAATTCAAAATAGAAAACCCATAACAAAAAACTGAGATCAACTACAATAACTGAAAATAAGAGAGGCGCATCCCAACATTTCATAGTAACTTGGGTCACGTTACAACAAGAGTTTTCTAGGAAGTCACTACAACGTACGTATCAATTCCCAAAAAATTAATATCTATAGACTAACAAATATACCAAGATAAGGACTCTTGTGGAAAAACAACCTTTGATACCAAACTGTAACAAAATGACCAAAATACCCTCTCAAATTGGTACCTGGACCAATATTCCATATACCCAAAGGGTGTTCTTGATCCCAAAGTGATGGCGACTAGCAGCTGAGCGTTAAAAAATAAACAGAGGGAACAATTTATTCTAACCAATAGAAAAAACTTTTAATATATAAATATAGACAAAATTTATGGAATATATATTCCATGACAAAAAGAAAATAGAGAAAATAAGAAAACAAGAGTAGAACGGTCTCCAAGTCCAAATCCAACTATAAAGGACTAAAAAAACAGGAAAATAACAACTACTTCATGTGATAACATGAGAAGACCTGCACCATCTCACTATCTAGCTACCCTTACTCAGTTGACCAAAACATCCCCACCTCACTACAGTTCCTTGTCATTCCTTGAATAAAAAGACACAAAAAAATTCTATGAACCATCAAAGAAGTGCATTGGGTTTGAGATAAAAAGGCTTAGT
The DNA here is from genome assembly GCA_963277665.1 of Viscum album. Classification (NCBI taxonomy): domain Eukaryota; kingdom Viridiplantae; phylum Streptophyta; class Magnoliopsida; order Santalales; family Viscaceae; genus Viscum; species Viscum album. The sequence goes on along the minus strand of OY728147.1, from coordinate 1,947,036,608 downwards.
AAGGTCCCACCTAGGTTTTCCATAAATATTATCTTCACACACAATTCATGTATGCACATTTCAAGTAAAATATTGCATGATAATTAGTACACCATATTTTTTTATCAGAATCATGTTAAATTTTTTTCCCTTTTTCGGTAATTCAAAAAAAAGGCATGTATATCAAGTTCAATGTCAAGTAATTAACATCAAAACCAAAAAATAGTACAAATCCAATTATAGGTAAATTACGTACAAAAATATAATGGGTTAGGATTGAAGACTAATCATACCACAACAATTAACTAGTGCACAAAAAGTCTATAAAACACAAGATAAAGGAGTATAGAAACACCCCAAGAGTGAAACTACGAATGATTTCAACCATTCCTCTATAAAAATAGGCCTAAGGAGAAGATAAAATACCCATATGGTAACATAGACGGTGGATATAAGATAATCCTTCCACCGACATACCTAAGGCTTCCCATTTTCAATAGTTTATAAATAATTTCAGTGCTTTGAAAATACCCCTTTTTCCATTTACCAAAAAAACCACATTTTATCACAATCCATTTTGACACACAACACAATCATACCAATTAATTTGTAAGAAAATTTATAAAAATAGGACCAATACAATTCATCCAATACAAGATATAGATATAAACACCTACACTAAAACTCAAGGTCACACACACCCGTGAAGGATACAGCAATAATATGAATGAAACAATGGAAATGAAGGACCTTTAACCAATATAACCAACTTATAATTTGTATAATTGAACAAAAGTATTTGTGGAGAAGAGGAAACCACATATTTCAACAATTCACACCCACTGCACGACAACCAACGAAGGAAAAAACCCCTTGAAAAAGATTGCACCATGAATATAGAAGAAAACAAAATGAATCACCAATATAGATCAATATATCTAATAACATGACACTAAGGAACTACTGTGATCAATGAAATAAAGATGTAGAAAGGCTTAATTACCTGGAGAGACCAAACCCAACTATTATAGTGATCTAACATTAAACAAATCGATCCAGAATGAATAGAGACTCCCAAAATAATTGGAGTATCCTTCTAGGTCATGATAGAAATGATTTATGAAGGCATGAAATGAAATATCATTTGTACGACCCACTAAAAATACCTTATCAGACATTTACCTAACGTGTAATCATTTTACATTTTTTATAATCCATGATGATCAAATATGCCAGAAAACTCATCACCTTTTTAATTAAAAATGATATCTTATCACTAAATTTCATCTAACCATTGCATGGAATTTAATTATTTAACATTCTGTACACATTTTACAACTTGTTTCTAGTGATCAAATACACATCGTGTAACCACCCAGTGTATAGTAGAAAAAATTAAAACCAACTTAGGTGTCCTCCAAACTAAAGGAGAACCCTAAAAAATCCATTAACACATTTATACTGGGAATCCATTAATTAAAAAAAACATCCATACCCAATATTTATGTCATCTATGCCAACAAATTCTCTCCATCCTTGTGAATCCCATGTCACAGCCAATTAAAAAGATATGAAAACAGAAAGTAATTACCTAAAATTTGGTAATGGGATGTCACAATATATGTATCCACTATGAAATAATTATAAAGTTGATATTCCCTTTTTTATAACATGACATGTTTTACATTCTTAAATAATTTATGAATATTAATAAAATCATACATAATCTCATTTTATAATTAAATTCTATAAGATAAACCATGAGATAGGCCTTATGTTTTCCCTACTTTTTGGATAGTGTTAAATTTATTAAATCTTCATATAACTCCTATCACATTACTATATAACTATTTTGCAAAAACGTTATGAAAACTATTTTAGTGTTTAACATTTTTTAAGAACATAGGTTTGAATTATAATGACACTTCATAGTCATATCTAAATGTGAAACTCTATCAATATATTATTCAAAATCTTTCACTTCACAAAAAAAATGTTATAATGTTTATAACTTATGTTATACATATATATAACTATATTTGAGATTGTTAATAACATCTCTATTTTAACTTTTCCATCAAACCTATTTTTCTAGATCATTTTTGTAATTAAGTGTTACTATTTACTTTATTTATCTACTAACACATAATAATATACTTTAGGGAAAAAATAGAATTTAAATTATATTTTTACTGGTATAATATATTATTTGTTGACTTCGAACATATCTAAGTCTAAATATAGTCCCTATGTCCCCATAGATACTATATTCACTTTATAATATCATGATATGATACAAAAAATACTTTGAATTTGGAAATAGAACGTATTTATTTTTGTTGTAATAATCCCAAATTGTATTAATAACAATATCTTATATGATATTATATGTTTATAGAGAAGTATGATGGCTATAAAACAATATTCATTAAATATTCTATTGATGGGTGGTGGGATAACATATCTCGTAATTTAGAAAACATAATGAATAATTCTTATTATATTTATATCTTGTTTAAAAAATAATTTATAGAATTAGATTTAATCATAAAGAAGTGTATAAATTATTCAAATATTTTAATAAAAACTCATTGTTATCAAAATAATTCATTTTCATATAAGTGAAAAATGGTTACTATGCACATCCATTCTATAAATATTTATAATATTAATATAACCATTTTAATTCAAATACATAATTCATAAACCCATGTCTTAATTATTTTAATGAAAACTAAAGATTTATAAATTCTTTCTGTGGTTTTGAACTCATTAATACACACATAATTTATAAAGTATGTACTTGGTATCATATACACTTCAAAAAGGATGAATTGATCCCCATGTCACTAATTCCTAATATGGTTACTACATAGATTTTATCACTCCCCTTTCATGTATCATGGATACTTTCACCTAATATAGAATTGTTTATCCTCCATCCCAGAACTACCATTTGGTTTAAATTACCAAGACTAACTATTGGACCAACAACTCTTTTTTTCTGGACCATTTACCTTCTATACAATCAATACGACACAAGATTCTAGAAAACCCATGCCATACTCATCCATCATTAACATTTTAGGTAAAATGGGTATTCATTTTATTGAAATAATTTATAATTTCAGAACATTTCCAATAATTTTTATTGAATAAATTCAATAAACATACCATTCCTTTTTTGATATCATAAATCTAACCAATTCATTGTAAAACTCAATCAAATAGAGTTGATGTGTGGAGGCTGATATTCCATTTGTTATTAAAAATATAATTTATATTAAACCACAAGTTAATATATCTATGATTATCATAACAATATTTATTTACATATTGAATAACTTTAGTATTTGATTATTCGGGGAGTTTTTTCTAATATAAAGAATTTTCTTCCCAGTTTAGAACTATTCTGAATTTTCTATACTGGTGTATGATGTTTCTTCAATTATGATATTCTCTTTACAATATTGATCTAAATTTCCAATTTATATGATGATAATGATTCCATATTTTTTTAAAAAAAGATGTTATCATATGAGAGTTGTGTTTTACGTTCATTTGACAATGAATTTTATTAAATATACTCCTAGTAAATTCATGACCCCTTTTAAATTACATTATATAAATTATTTTTCCAACATAAATTATTCACTAATATTTTTTGTCATTATAATTTCTTCCTAAACATAGCTATATAAGTAGCCATTCATGTAATTAATATCAGATAATACTCATAGATAATTGAGTAGAGCAATATTTTTTGTAATCTATAATAAGGATTACCTATCCATTATTCTCCCAGTAACATAATCCTATTAGGATCTCCGTGTTAAGGATAAAAAAATCAAATTCAAAAATTAATAACCAAATCCTAATAGGGTTACCCATTACATGATTTTCATACACAATATAATCGAAAGGGAACCCATATTTATTATTATATACGTGGTTAGATGATTAAGGTCTTGACAAGTGTTTGATTTGGAAGGAATCTAACACATAGTATTTTAATGGTGATTTAACCTCACTATCTTATCTCTATTATATCATTTAGATGTATGAAATATTCTAATGATTTAGTCTATAATCCACATCTATTCCAAAAAATCAATATGTTCAAAAAAATATTAGTCTGTAACACTTCGCAAAACTCCTGAATATTCAATAGTTAAAGTAGAAGAAAACTAAATACATTATAATGCCTACAATATTACTCATTATATTCTTTAATTAAAGTTTATAAAATAATATTAAATTATTTTAATCTAAAATATAAACAATATATAATAATATAGAATTAATATTCATAAATTTTGCAGGGATTAAGCTAAATAATAAATAATTCATACATTTTAGAATGAGATAAACAATTTATGAACAACTCATAAGTAAATTATTAAAACATTATAATTTAGGCATAGATAAAAAAAGAATTAACATTTATCTAATATAAAAATTTCATATTAGAAATTACATGGTTTTAATGAGAAATGTTTCATGTTTTAAAAATTTATGACATTTATTAAATCATTTATCATCATTTAATTATAATTTTATAAATTGTAAAACTATTTACATAAATCAAAAATCATTTAAATCATATTACTAATAAAAACATTTTATATTTACATTTAAGATGTAATAATAAATAAATATAATTTTTCATAAAATTTCCCTTATTTTGACCATATAAATGAACTTTAAACACTGATAACTTTAAATAAATGTTTTTTGGTATGTTTAAATCCCTATCTGTTATTTGACATGAACCTAAAAAAATTTAACATATAATTATAAAAACATTATTAATAGTTAATTTATAAACACTCTATAAATTAAATAAACATCCCATAATATCCTATTCCATAATTTATATGAAATTTATAAATTATATAATTCAATCCATAATAAAAATTTTGGAAATATAAAATTTTCAAAAATATCCTAATTAGAAAAATACAATATATTTTACAATATTATTTTCTCTATTATATTTCATATTTAATTATAGATAATCCTGAACTAAGATATAACATTTTCTTAGTGGATTTTTTTTCATTTTGATACTAAAAATATCATAATGATTAAATAATGATCAAATTTAGATCATGAAATCAAAACTAAAATCTTATATAAAATACAATATCAAACATTGTGAAATAATAAAAAACTAAAGGATTACATTGGTTTGTATTTTTTGATATCACATACCATAAGAAAAGAATACATCACAACTTATGATATCTTATGTCATTATTCAATTAATAGTAAAAAAATTAAATCAAATATTATGATTGGAATTATGATATAATATTTTCCTTAGAAAACCTATATCATATTAAATGTTGAAGAAAAATATATACCCAATTTATTCTTTCTAAACATGATCTTGGGAATCAAGAAGAATGTAAATTCTTTTATGCCACTAAAGGTAGTGGAACCTACATTCCATATATAAACATGTCTAATATGACATCATTATAGACCTCTCAAATCACTCTATATACCCTACTCATTAGGTTATGAAACTCTTTTCATTGACTATATATCCCTTTAGTAGAGAGCCAGACATCATAATCATTCATGTGTGAATGTTCTTAAGAATTGGGTAACTATATAACCTTTTATCTCATATAACTGATTGGATTCTAAAGATCATTTTTTTGAAGAAAAAAAATAAAAAAGAAACATCAGGCCCAATATCACCATTATATCAATAAATAAATAAATATATAAACTAAATGATTAATGTATACAATTATCTATATATGGATGCTTGTCCCATCTTTAGTCAACTGGTTGATGAAGATCACTAAGGAAAATGAAAAATATTATTCAATGTGAGGTGTATCCACGTGTTGATCTGAATCACTGAACTTTTTCACAGTACCCTCATTTAAACCATAATATAACTCTATATATTGAGGCATATGATGAATAAGGAAGAGAGCTACTAGATAATCAATGGGAATATTATTCAACTCAAACAACAATCTCAATGGATACTTACTCCTTATATATACCTCTAGGATACTCCATAGGTTTCCTTGAATTTACCCATACATTTATAATGTAAGAGTAAATGGATTCTAGTTATAAGTATTTATTACCCAAAAACTTAATTCAATCTATATAAATTTCTATATTATGCAGTATTTAATGTTATTGATAGCCAATGCTGAAGATATAAAATCATTATCAACTTAATGTTTAATAACCATGATCAATCGTAAAGAATTATATATATCATATTATACAAATCACAATACCATATGATATATACATGTTATAAAATATGAATATTCTCGGAAACAATTAAATGATATCTCCATACCATATCAAATAAAAAACCAATCTATGGTATATTAGCTTTGGTAAATTGGATATCATCTCATATGCTATCAATTTATTGTACTCTATGATATAGGCTAATGTGTGTCATATAGATATTATGATTTCGGGAATATCTCCTTTAGAAATAAATTTTCCTCATATAGTTTTTCTCAATAATGATTTATAACTTCTTTGTGTATAGCTCATAATCTGGAAGAGGGAAAATTTGTTTTCATTCAAGGAATAATGGGAGACATTGTTAGAGTACCCAATACCAATCCTATTCAGAGTCTAGGGAATGGAATGATGTGAATAATATTCATCGAATCAAAATACCCACACTATAAGAAATCGTAACATGTGATCAGATTAATTGTATCATAATACCAATCTCATATTTAACTATCGAACCATAATCAACAACTTATTTGAAGCGTACATGTGAATTTAAAATCCACTCAATCAGTCTAAGAAATATATATAATAGATATCATATTAATAACAATGTTAATATTATATTTTCCTCGAGGTACTAGTCGAATTGAGATGTGATTACTACATCAGAATTTTTTAACAAAAACACCATTCTACGAATCCCATAAAATATATGGACAACCAATATACAACAATAACGAAATAAATAAACAAATGTCTATAAAATAAATAATAAATATCATGTTCATTTTAATAAATCATATCATATTTTAACATCTTTTAAAATATATAAAATAAATTACATAATCAACAGAAAACTAAAATTCTCTAAATTCATATTAAAAAATTAAATAAATGAGTTTGAATGATAAAATAAATTTCTAATTATAACTCAATCAATTTTTTCACTATCCTTATAAACCAATAGTGATAATGTGAAATTTAAGGGATCTCCCTCTATCAATAGTTCAACACTCACTAACTCTTAAGACTGCCTAGGTTTAGCCTATAGTGAACTATTAAATATTTTGTGAGCTCACATGTGAGGATTTCCACATGAAATGGAAAATTTGAGGCCTAAATAAATAATTTTGGTTACATAAATCCTTTAAAAATAAATCCAAATATACATTCTATTATTCTAATTTTATAAGTCGGATAATAAATAAAAATAAAGAATATTATAAAATAAAAAATCAAGAATGTTTATGTAAATTTAATCAATGTACTGAACTAAATACACTTCATCGTGGAAATTTGAAAATACATTTAATAGGGATGGATTTATTTGAAAATAATTCACCTCATGTTCCACCCATTTCCCCCTCATAATTTTCATTTTTTATACCATTAGGCATGCCTAAGCCTCTTTGTTGGTTTCTTTGATAGTGGATATCACTGCTTTTCACTAAAATATCATTGATCCTCCACTCTCTCTCCTATCATGATTTAGATCTTGTCAGTAATCTATTTCTCCCCTATCTCCTGAAATGATGATCCTATCATCTGTCTCGCCCCACACTCCTAGCTCACCTTCTCCAATTACATAGAAGGTGTCATCATACCTTAAGATATATTTATCCTATGATCCTTAAAAATCTTTTCTTAATCTTCTACTAAATATCCTTCCTCTCTCCTTTCACCCATGGTCTTTATATCATTGATGGAAAATCAGATTTATCCTTATCTGATGTTGAGATTACTAATGTTGTGGACTGTCAGTCCTGGTCTCTTATCACCATGATTAAGACCAATCAGTAGCCACCTTAGGTGTTCTAATGTTATATATCCTAATGTAATATGGCCTTTCATATTTATATTTTAGTGCTCAAATAATTATCACTCTATGTTCAATTCTTCTTATGGGATGATTTCACAACATCATGGTTGAGGAAAGTAGGTTCAACAATAATCAGTAGTTTTTATCTATCATTGGTGCATAGTAATCCATGAAAGTCATGACCCCCAGTTTATAGATATATTAAAACACCTCATATGGATCCCTATTATATTTCAAAACCATTCAATTATCTAGGTGATTGGTGATTATTTTAGGATTATCTTTTTCTTTTATGATTTTTTGTTGAAGATGCGCTATACTATATAGTAACACTTTGTGTTGAGATGGGCCACTCTTATACTTTCCCTCAAAAATTCCATCATCAATATATGAATAATATATTTCTCTAAAAATGTATTATATTTTGATATTGTTTGAGGGTTTTTCATGGTTTCTGGATCCAATGTCACTCATGTTCATCTTGTAGAAAGTGATTCCCCACTCCGTGGGTCTCATAGACTTCTATAGGATCTAATCTCACTCAACCATAAGATCAGTATTCATTAGACCCTATTTGTTAGGTTCCTTTAATCCATTGAGATTATTTACTCTAGGTGGATCTTGGGTATAAATCCCAAAATTGGGTGGCTTCTACATCTTCTTCCCCTCATGTTTTTTTCAATCCTAATACCAAGAGTTGGTTTCCAGAAGGCCATGATGGAGATTTTGGTGACAATGATCATTTTGTTCAATATTTAATCTTTGTACCCTTATCTTAGGTTGTATAATATTAGTTACTCACCAATGAATGGATCCCTCTAGTTTTTATTTTTACTTATTCCTTATTTTCTCGTGTTGGAGGCTACTCATCTGTGGAACTGGAATCAAGGTTTGGTACACCCATTTATACCAAATTTTTTCTTTCTTATAATGTGGCTGGATAGTCGAACTCTTTGGATCTCTTATTAGATCTCCCCAAATATTTACACGGTGAATCCACTCCTGATCATTCCTTTTGTGTCCTCAAATACCATTCCTTATCTATTTACAACCCCCTTGATTTTCTGGTTGGTATAAATAAGCAACCTTAGACTATTCCCATTTCTAGAACCAAGTGGTCTAAAACATCTTAAGTTACTCTCATAGGAGGTAGGGGATTAAAATCCATGCTTAAGGGTAAATCTACATAATAATGTATGTTATCATCCTTGAAAAGGATAGTTTCAAACTTCTTCATGGCCTAAACCATATTTTAATTGTGCAATCTATTATCATATCGAATAAAATGGAAATAGGGTCTATAGTGAATTGTGTATACATTCTAAAAGAGGCTAAAGATTTAAAATTCCCAATAATGTCCATTCTAGTGCCCATGAAAATTTTATTCAGATTCAATCTTTTACATCCAAATATCAGGTTAGGAAATAAATTCATGATAATCCTACTAATGAAAATATATCTTTTAGGGAAACTATATCATTCCTAAGATTTTTAATTCTATATTTTGAGTCATTACTATTAAGTTATATCATTCTAATAAATCTATGTTAATCAACCCCATTTATTCCAAATGTGAAGAAAAGGATCCATAAGCACTATGGGAAATGAATTATAACTTCAACCTAGGATCACACTAATGGTTCATTAGTGTGGTCTTCAGGACTATCTATGAGAAATCAGATAACTAATACGGGTGATAATACTCTATGAAAGTCATGATTGATTTTAACAACTTATTAGCCTCTAATAATCTTTGGGAATTGTTACTATCAAGAGATATGTATACATAATGTAATAATTAAAAAGTTATTAATAAGATATTGAGGTATCTTGACAAGTTTTTATCCAATACCTAAGGTCTATCATGCTATCAATATTCTTTAGTCACATACTAGACTAAAAACATATCATAACACACTCTACCCTTACGCTCTTTGTGAGGGGATGGTGGTTAGCCACAAAAATTTCCCTTCACCAAGTATTTGATACAATAATAATATTCCGTGATAATATTGAAATAATAATGGGATTTCTTCATTCATATCCAACACTAAGATATCATATAATGAAAATGTTGGCTACTTAATGGTTCTCTTAAGGAGTGGTCCTATCTTCATGATCATAATCTTCATTGAATCATTGAGTTGGAAAAAAAGATTATTCCATTGAAAAGTTTATTTCAAAAAAAAATAGTAATAATTATTTCATCAACATCACATAAGAATTAAAGTTATTTTTTTATTTTTTTTAAGGTACTTAAAGGAATTATTGAGAAATATCATGAGTCCTCTCTCTTAAATAAGGAGACAAATTTTTTCCCTACTTCCATTATATCATTAAATAAAACAACATTTTCAATAATTTGAATCTATTAAAGGAGGATAGTTGTTTTAAGATTGATATCAATTTAAATGTACCAAAGTAACCCAATAACTTTCAAAATATTCTTTCAAGTATGGGTTTATCTAATCATAGAGCAAAGCCCATTTTGGACTCCAATCAGCCTTATATAAACAATATACCTTACACCATTTTTGAGGAACATAATTTTATGTTTAAACTAATCGATAGATTAATGAGATTCTATAACCCATCATGATCATAAACCATGATAGCCCCCCTGCACCAGATCTGTTTCAGGGTTCTTTCATAATGGTATGCTAGGATATAGAACCTAAATATAACTGTTGTATATTACTATTCATGTGGTCACTTGTGTTGGTATTTTTATTACACCTCCCTCATCCTTATTCCAAATTTAAGAACCCTGTGACATTTTATTTGTTCATACTTGTATGTATATCTAAAATTTCTTAACATTTTTTTTCCAAAATAATACATGACAGACTTTCCAACCTCTTAGATCAACTAATTTGAAAGAAAAAACATAGAATTTTTAATAATGATAATATACAAGGAGATATTTACATGGTATTTGAAATGATTCATGATATCAACAAGAAGGGGATTATCTATAACATTGTGGTAAAATTTGAAATTGGAAAAGCCTTTAATACTATCTAGTGGAGCATAATTATTAAAATCATGTTTCACTGAGCATTTTCCATGAAGTTTATAATATATATTTTTTTAGTTTCTCCTCTCTATGGTTCTCGATATATTTAGAAATATATAGATTCAGGTTATTCGAATATATATAGGTCTTTGATAAGGATATCACATCTCTCTTTTATAATGTTTTCTTTCTCAAGAAACTCTCTGTAGAAATATTTCCAGCATGATTGGTTTAGGTATTATCTAATACTTCAATGGTTGGTATGGTTCCCTTGACATATCTCATTTATTTTTTATGATAAAAATTAGTTACTAAATTAAAGACTATAATCAATATGAATTTTATAAAATCATATGGTTGAATCTAATAAATGGAATGGGAAATGGGTATGTCATACCTAGAGAAGTATTTATATATCAATTTTTTTATTCATATGAAGCTAATGATATAAAATATGGGTTATGGATTAATGGAATCTCATTTACCATAAACTATTTTAGTACTATATATTTTTAGAATTATCTAAAATAGGAATTATGATAATCTATTACAAATAATTATGGGAATAATTAACAATTGGAAGATATGAATTCTTTCTTATGGAAGGTTCGTCAAACTCATAAAATCAGTCATGACCTCTATTCCCATGTATATTATGTCTATTATCATCGATTATAATGGTGTTCTCTATAATATAGAAAAAATTATCAATAACTTTCTCTAAAACACCCATCTCAATGGAAAAAAGAAAATGGGTGAACTTTTAGGGTTTTATAATACAATCAATGATGGTGGTATATGAATAAAAATACTAGATGAAACCATGAAATACATTCATGATAAGATAATATGTGATATCATTACAAGGAACTATCTCTGATCTAATTATGTGAGTAATAAATATGGGGTAACTCTAGATGAAAATAATTACATTCTATCACTATATTCCATGTTGTGGTGAAGTTTATATATCAACATCTATATTTTATGAAACAATCAAGATGGGTTATTGGTAATGGAGATATTTTATTATATAAAGAAAACTAGGCTAGGAGTTTTCTCTTTTTCTCAAAAATCCATATACCAAACATTAACATTAATATTTTCAAGAATGTACCTAAAATTAATGACTATGTCCTATCATGTGAACAATGAATTCACTTAGACAAAAAAAAATGATTGATGTAGATGATTGATGTTGCTTCACCCCTTCCATCATGGGGTTCTTTAACACCAATTTATTCTAAAAATTTATATATTTTTTATAATTACATTATCCATGTAGTAAAATTTGTCCGGGCATGGCCATTGTTGCCAAAAAACATTGTTATATGGTGTGACCATCCGTATGTAATCACCACGTACATTTTTTTCCTATAAAATGAGTCCATTTAGAGTGAAATTTTCATTGATTCTCATAACTAGAATCAGAAAAAATAGATCACTTATTCCTAAATAGTGACTGGGTTTCCTTTTCTTATTATCTGTGGGAAGGTCATTGTGGAAGTAATCCAGATCTCAGATAGTTCAACCTTCTCTTGTATTCATGGTTTTAAGTTGAAACACATAACTAATATCTATACATGGGTTATAAATTAGAATTGTAATTTGATTCTTGGTCTATTTGGGAATCTCGAAATGACTATATATTATACAATAGGTCTTACAGCAACTACCATATGAAGATAAAGTATTATTCTATGTTATTTGATATATCAGTTCAAATTAGTGATTACATGGAGTGGACTAAATTATTTGGTATTCAAAATTTCCTGCATTCCATAAATGTTAATTTTATCCTTTGGGTTTCATGGACTCAACCAATCTTATGTTTAACAAAGAATGTACACAACTCTATTTATAATGGCACTATACGATGTGGGGAAATCATCCATGATCAATATGGTTTCATGATTATGGTCTTTAGTTATTTCTATAGTGAAGGTGATCCAATTCTAACAGAAGCCAAATATTTTATTTTTGGAATTTATATTTGTAAATAAAGGAGCATCTTTTTTGGGATGCATCCTAATAAAACCATTCAATATTAAAAAAAAAAATTAGTCAAAGAAATATAATAAAATATTAAGGGTTACATTGAATATTTACATGCTTTAGTAAATTTACCTCTGTTCAAGTGGTCTGATCATGACAAGATTTACTATGTGATAATAAATAATTTACATTAAGAAGAAATGAATTTATAAGAACTAATCTATAGGAGAATAAGAAGCTCATGGATCTAGGGACTCAATATCAAGAGAAGTCAAAGGATATGGAGTATTCATCTAATTTATATACACACACATTACACAAAAAAAAAGAAATATAATTATTATATACAAGGAAAAAATTAAAAAAAATAATCAATATTCTAAAACCCACTTATTAGGGATTGGTATCAACTTCATCCTCATCACAGAGCCTCCATGCATTGGTTCAGGTTCAATTTATCAAATTTTATTCAGTATTATTTGGCTATAAAATTTATTTTATTATATATTTTTTACCCTCTAGATTAAATAAAATATATAACATCCTACCCTTGATCCACCTTCTTGTGATGTAATAGGAAAATACTTGTAACTCACTGTAGATCTCAATCCAAAAATATGGATGATGATATCCTCTTATTTATCCTCTATAAAACTACACTACATAAACTATTGAACTCTTTTCTCCAATAGATAAGGGGTAATTTAAGTAGAGATAGCTCAACCCAAAATGAATTATACTCTATGAATTTTAGGATTAACTAGATGAAATGAAGCATATAATCACTGAAATTATACCACTATTAAGTGGACATATCAATTCTAACAGGGAAGAAAACATGAATGGTGTAGGATGAGTTATACTATAGGGATTTTATTTTATATAATCTAAACAACTATAAAATGCAATATCACTATACATGGGAAGAGGGGCGGTGTATATATGAATAAAAGTTCATAGGGAGAAAACGTTGTAATATAACACAAAATGAATCACACATCACAGATTGATCATAAATATAAATTTCTCATGGGAAACTAGAAGAGGTAGGTTGATTAAACAAAAATGAAAATGATCTAGGTAGATGTGTGTTGGAATAAGCCCATACATGAGGCCCTCATATTAATGATATAGTTCATCTGAATCAATACACCCAAATTAATATAAATCCAAGAATACTATATGAAAAATATATCATTTAAAATACAAATTTTATAAAAAAACTATCCATAAAATGATAATATTATTAAAATGAATGTAATTAACATCTAAAATGATTTTAAAATTTAAAACTTGTCAAAATACTTAATCAATAGTGATATGGAATTTATGACTTCTTATATCCCCATGAAAACTCAATTTCATAAAAAACACTCAAAAGTTACATTGATATACATATAAGGCCATTATGTCTCAATAAAATCTTTTTTATAAAAATATCCCCATGTTAAAACAAATATTAGAGAACTAGTGTTACCTTATACCAATTTTAGAATCACACTCAATCTAGGAAAAGTCCATGTGATACCTCTCACAAATATTATCCCTCAACGATTAAATCCACATTACTGATGTTTCAAATTAACCCGAGAACAGCCAAACCAATTATACCCATCACTTTAGATTAAAATATTTTTCCCTCAATGGAATGTCAAACAAATCCCCCTGAACAACACAATGTTATATAATACATAAATTTGCATTGTATGGATTCTGATTATGATTATATTGGATGGTAACACATCAACATGGTAGATAAATAACTCATAAAGTAATAAAAACATAGTAAAATTAGAACACATTACCAATGGTATGTTTATCAAGACTCCAAATAACTTCAAAAAAGCTAAAAATATCAACTAAGTCTCTATTAGATAACATTAGGGTCGCTTGGACCCACTTACCAATTCTCTCAATCAAACCATCAATATAAAAACATATAGTCTAATGGAAAATGGAAGGTACTGCATACCAATGATTATTATAAATATACACACCCATTTTCATGGGTTTAATAGTCCTAAAATCCTTAAACTAAATGGAGGTATTAAAAACAACAAAATTTTTGTTTCTTCGGTGATGTGATGCTGGATTAAAGAATAAAATATAGAATATAGTATTGAAAAGGATTCCTTACATATAGGATATTGTTACATCATTTGGAACAATAATTAATTAATAATTACAGGATATTGAAGAAGGGGATTGAGTGGAGAAGAAAAGGGGGTGCTCAGGTGGCTCCTTAAGCCAGTATGTATAAAACTGGGGTGTGGAGGATGGTATGTTTTATTTTAAAAACACATGATAAACGAATTTAATTTTTTAATGAGACACATTTTTCAGCCACTTGGTACCTAGTAACACTCCATATGATACATGATGATCTACTCATGAACACACCCTTTTGGGGACTCTCACCAAGTATCATATATTCCTATAAAAGTTTCATGATGTAATCTATATCATTTTCCTTTATATGAAAACATATTAAACCTTTACAGGGATATTAAAATTCAATAAAAACCATAAAAATTTATAAAATAACCTATAAATACATTTTATATATATAATTTTAAATTTCAAATCATAAAATTAATGATCATGAAACAAAATTAATAAGAGATCAATTTTTATCAAATTTCATATACACAATCAAGTACTGGCCATTAAAAAAATTACACTGAATGTGGAATATGTTATTTCAATGAAAGAAACAATATTATTACTCTAGATAAAGAATCAAAATGAGGATCTTCAAATAGAAGTTAGGTTATATTTTTTTGTGGGATGGGATAATAAAAATTTCATTATTATTTCAATAAATTTAGTTCAATATTCTCAATTGAATCACATTGCTATAAATTGATATTTTATCAAGGATAATTAAGAACAAAGATTCTTGAAGATTTACTTTTTTCCAATAAAGGATCAATTGGAGGATGCGTTTACCAGACCATTGCATATGTTTGGAACAAAAAAAGTTAGGTCGATTATAAGAGATAAACAATAACATTCCCAATAAAAATTTATGATGTTTCATCCCCTATTACATGTTAATTTGATTGTCATTATAAAAATGGGAAATATAAAATAATCTAATGATATATATTTTACCTCGTATAAAAAAATATATTTTTGAGGCGAAGTATGTATTTTGGGGTAGCCTCTAAAGTATAAATTTGGGAGGCCCATAAATACATGTGTATTAGTGCATGCAATACTAGTAGTTTAGTAAGTATGTGTAGATGTTTAATAATTTTTCTGATTTGTTTATTATGTACATTCCTATAGAATGAGTTTCACACATATACATTGGGTTTTTAGGGGTTAATATATGGTTATAAAATACTATATATTGGATTTTTAGATAACATTGTGATTATTATTCATCATTATCACTTATTTTATTGATTATTCTCATGTTGACTTAGAATTTTTAAGTAATGAATTATTTATAACCTCAATAATGTTTGAAATGAAGGTGATTTATGTTCATTTGGAGAAAGAAATCAAAATTGGGGGATTGTTGTGACCAATAAAAATTTTTATATTCTGATATATATTATTCTGTTAATAAAATTAAGTTTATGATGTTTAATATTATGTTTCATTTTATTTCCAATTCCTAAATAACTAATAATATTTAGCAAAATAAGGTGATTTAGATTAGTTAAATATATTTTTAGGAATTATTGTGAATGGTTGATGCGATTAGGGAACATTAGATTCGTTTATGAAGTTGGTAATTAAAATGATTTCATGTTTAATATAATGCACAAGAATTCATGGAATCCTATATAATTTCTTTTAATAAATAATGTCATATAATAAAATAGAAAATTTTTTCATTTCTATGGTCATTGTTTCTTGATATTTTTATAAGAATTTCAAGGTGAAAAGTAGAATAAAAGAACCAATGTTTTTATATATTAAGTAATAGTTTAAAAATAAAACAATCAAGTATTCAAAATAAAAATCCATGGTTCTACACCACGTTGAAGAAAAATTGTATTGTGGTCTAGGTTTTCAATTAAAATTCTATTAAAAATTGTAACATAATAAAAGCAGTATCGAAATGGTTAATCATAGTTTACATTAAATGATTATTATTGACATGCAAATCACAAAGAGTGGATTAATGTGGTTTTTACGGACATCATTCATGTGGAAAATAGAAAAAATGAATCAAAACATCGTCGAATTATTATTAAGGATATATTTTTCATGTTTTTGGAATAATTCCATATTAATTGTATGTTTTTGAAAGGGAACATGTCATAGTTCATCCCTCTAAACTGTAGTTATCAAGGAATGCTTATTTAAGTGGTTTTGATGGTGTGTCTAGACGATTTCAATCGAGGAATACCCACATGTTACCCCACAATATTCATTAATCAAATTAAATTTTTTTTATTGTATAAATCAATGAAAATTGTAATGTTATGGTAGTATTTATAGAAGTTAATATATATGATATGTTTTTAAATTTGATTTCTAAATTCAAGTAGGTTGATATTGTTATATGATGTAGTGGTAGGTAGTTGGAATTTGAGAGAATTTTTAGAGGTAGAATTTGATGAAGAAGGAGAATACACCAAATAATGAAATGGTTTAATATTATTCATTATCAACACATTTCTTGAAGTAAGAATGCATAAAAAGTAACGATTTAAGGCTTTCATTGAAGAATAAGATGGATAAATTTTATTTTGTATTTTTCTATTGAGTTTATTCTTATTGATTTATAATACAAATTATTTGTTACATCAATGAATTTTAATATATTTTTATGAAAGTCTAGGTGTAATGTTATTGAGGTATTTTTTTACTAAAATTTAGAGTTTCAATCATTTAATATGAAGAGTTTATTTGGTATTATATTTAAAATATCTTATTGAATCCTATTATAGGATGGTGAGAATATTTATTATAGCATTGAATAACTATATTTTATTTTTATATGAGAATAGTATACTTATTTGGAGAAATTTTCATATATATTATTCCAATGATACTATTTTGTTTTCCTAACCATCATATGATACTATTATATCATATGGTAATAAATTCTTCCATTACATGTTAAGGATGTATATTTTTTTGAATGGTGAAACTTTTAAAATCAATATATTCACTATAGTCGTGTGGATTATTTAAATAGGTGTATAAATTGAAATTAATAACATTATGAAATTTAGTATCAAGGGGAAAAGGTTGAAATATAGTTTGAGTTTAATTTATCATAACTTGGAACAAAGTTTAGTTTTTATAGAAATCATAAAATATATTCCTTTACTAATTCAATTGGAATAAATCTTTATGAGTTCTTGTGGGACCTCATTATAATCCATATTACAGATACAAAATTTAACACCTCTATTAAATGGTTTAGTTATAGTGAATCTTATATCTACCACCAACTTGTACTAAATCATCATAGATATTATACCCATGAACCTTATGGAATATAATATATTATAACTTGTGAAACCATATCCAAAAATATATTTCAATATCCTTTAAAATTAATTTTTGAATGTTTACATTCATTTTAAGAATATTTTCCATCATATATAACAAATTTTTAATTTCTATCCAAAAATCATTTTAAATACCACCAAATGAATTATGGATTAACTATATTTTTAATAAAAAATAATTATAAAGAAAAATAATTCCACATTAATACAACCATAAAGTGTAATCCCAATATCCTTTGTAGAAATAATTACAATAATTAATTTACTAATCCATAATTTAAAAAAATATACCTCTAGGAAAACATCAGTAAAACACATGTAACTAATGTATCGAACATGATATCTTACAGAAAATATATATCTTCCTAACTATGTACACTATTTATATCATATAGAGTATATAGAATCCCATAATTTCATTATCTAAGACATCAACATACCATGTGATATATATCACATAAATATTTTATTTCCTACTCAAACGTTCTCTATTTTATAAGTATTAACTAAATAGATGGATGAACACTTCACATGTCATTATCCATGAAGGATGAGCACATATCCTTCCCCTCATCCAGATATATTATCCTATCAAATGTTACTTATTTGGTTATAACCATATAGTTTCTTAGTTTATCTTAATTTACGGATTGTATGTCACACTCCTTATGTGAGTTGAAAAAATCCATCATAACTAATGCTCAAACCAAAAAATGATGCACAATTTATCTAACCACTAACTAACAAGATTATCCGTAGAGTTATAAAACAAAAGGTATCAAAGTATAATGTTTCTCATAAGAGGCATAACTATAATGGAAAATGATCTAAATTGTTTAATTCAAATGATAATATATATTTTCATTTATTTCATGCTCTATTTCATGTCATTTTCTATATAAACTGATGAAATGTACATAAAGAAGAATGTATATTCCTCTCATAATAGGTTAATAGTCAATAAATCTTAGGAAAACCCTATAGTATGTAATAATAATATATATAATACTCAATTATCCTGGAAAATAACCCCCATGTTACCTTGACTAAGTGGAAAGACACTTATACTTCACTACACTCCTTTTATAACCAAATCACCCAGGTAAAACCCATAAAAGATAATTATAATTCCCTTACTACCATAATAAAATCACACACTTGGATGAAAAAGGAAAAAAATGATCACTCAAAAATAATATCCCATAAAGAAGTAATAAATCTCATAAAATATACACATTAAATAAAGAATAATAATCCAAATATTACTCAACAATCAAGATTGACATTCACTACCCAAAATGGAATGTCAGAAAAAACCGCACAAAACAAAACAAGGTTATATAAGACTCAACTCAAATTTGGGTATGCTCTATGGTTTTCAATTAAACTTATATTCAAATAAATCATGCCAACATTTTCAATGTATAGACCTTAATGAAATAAGACCTCATTGGTTTCATTATGAACCACATGTTTATATCCTTAATGACTCTAAGGAACTAAATATAAATACATATGACCATAATAAGATGTAATTTCAAATATCTAGGTCACACACATCCACATACCCTGTATCACAATCACATAATCTAGGAAAATAGATTAAAATTGGGGAGAAATGAACATGACCACTAATCATTGTTTATTTTTAATTTTGTTAACCATAATCATGGTAAAATAATAATCAATTTCTTATAACCAAAGAAGTTGATAACAACTCAAAAACGTAAGGATTTATGGAGAAGATGTTTAAAAATAAATAAAAATAAAAAATAAATAAGCTAAATGATAGAATTACCAATAGGTTGTCACTATCAAAGATAAATTATAAACTAGAGGATATTATAGGAGGAGGTGAGGGAAATATTATATGTATTTTTAGTCTCCCATATTATAGGTGGATACATATAAGGGTTGATGTTGTATATTATTTTCAATTATTTTAATAGTACTATAGAAAATATAAAATAAAAAAAAATTAGGTGCCTGGAAAGACCTGATAACCAACTATTGGTATAAGAACCCAACATTAAATATTAATTAAAAATGATATAAGTCATGAATTTTACATTATTTAACATTGAGGATCATTTCATGTTTATAGTTTTAGAGAATTGGGTCATAATTCATACATAAAATTTCCCATTTATATAAAGTGGATACAACTAAAAATGTATCAAGTTCATCCACAATATAAAGCATTTAAAATTAATCATATTTTATTTTTTATGATAAAAAGATTCATAAAATTATTCTTGAAATCCTCATTTCTATTAATAATCCTTATACCTTGAGAAAAAACATTTTAAAACATGGGATGAGCACAAAAAGATTATTAACGGATATGTAATATCTCATATTTTCTGGGTATTATTTTTATATATTATACAGAAATTTTTAGAGACTAGGATTTGTGATAGCATGTGATTCCAGGGCCCAGAGTTCCTGTAATAAATGTTTGAAATAAATTTATCTTTTAAATAGAGTGCATGATAATTTTTCTTGAAAAAGTAGAATACCTTTTAAATGGGTTCTTAGATTAGATATCTAAGGGCACTATTTCATTCAGAGCAATGACATTGCCAGAGGCAAGGCCTAACATCAACCAACACGAGTAAGCTATAAAAATCAATTTTTGGATTTTTTGAAGGAAATAAAATAAATTAATAATTTATTTTATTTTAGATTTTCAATGATTCAGTGATGCGTTTTGTGGTTTTAAATAACTAGGAGACTAGGGTTAGACTCATAACCCTATAAATATTCATGGAATCCTTTAGAACATTGGTGTGGAGCCACCCCAGAGAATTCCCAACAAACGACGAGGAAGGAAAACACGTGGATCATTGGGTTGCAAGATCAAATCCCAATCGATGACCACTATACCTATTCATCAACGATTGGGGTAGGGTTTGTGGTTTTGATATATTTTTTCTGTGTTATTTGACTAAATTATGAATGCAGATCAACTCACAAATAGGTTGACCCACGAATCATTTGTTCTTGTGGGAGGGTCTTTTATCGGGTTTATTACGGGGGATTGATCCATGTTTGATTTGATTTATATTATTATTTTCTCCATTTGATCCTTATAATTGGAGAGTATCAACTCTGTGACGAATGTTAATGGTGGTTCATTCCTTGACAAGATATTTGGATTTTCTTCCCCCTTTTTGACCCCGCGATCTTTTCATTCTTCGCGGGGTTATGAACAATGGATATTTTCACATACATTTGGAAACTAAATAATCCCAAATTCGAGATATGACGTCGTGACAACCCAGTGGAGTTGTGAAAATGATGGAGGTGGATGAATCTACTCCGTTTGAGAGAAATATTTCTTTAATGGTTCTTCATGGGGAAAGATCTAAACATGTTTTCGGGGCCGATCAGAGGCCTAAAACGAATATAATCAACATTGTGGTGATAAAAATCCTAGAATATTTATTTTTATTGTGATTGGATGGCCGGATAAAAAATCAGAGCTACACCCAATGTGCCAGATGGAGAACAGTAATTATGCAAAATTGTGAAGAACACGGCATGTTCTCTAAAGAACACGACGTGTGGGGCTAACTCTACAGTGGATTGGGATTAACAATGAAGGAAGATATGAAATAGAGTGTGACAACTATCACACAGTTTTTGGTTCCTTATATGAGACTCTGCAAGTATCTTTGATGATACATGGACACAGGTTGGAGTACATGGCACGTACTCCACCACACGGCTAGGCCAGGCTGGTTATGCGGGTTACCCCGTTTACCGGTACACAGGTTGGAATACAGGTGTCAAAGATGTATACCAGCACATGTCCATCGTACAAGGAGCAGACCCCATATAAATAGACATGGTTTGTGACCGTCCTTACATTCCATGTTTTCTCTTTTTACATGACATGTCTTCTTACTCGAGTTATTTCATACGAGCAGTACATGAAGTCAAGGGATATAGTTTGTGACCTCACTATACGTTGTGTACTATCTTATATATGGATTGATCTCCTTGCACACCATTCCTTGGAAAAGATTCATTTGGGTTAGTGAAACATTTTTCTAATTCCCCTAATGGTCATATATCATTTCCATCCAAAGGAGTATGATCCCTTCAGCAAGACTTTTTGGATAGACTCAAAATCTCTCCAAGAGGCCTGAAGCTAGATACTCTATCAATCCTTGGACATTGGTAGGGTCAAGTATCGACATGAAAAATCCTATAGGATGTAGATCCTCTACTTAGTAGGTTAACATGGGTGATTCATGGTATACAAAAAGGCCCTAGAACTGACCCTCATATGTGTATCATGATCATTCCCCACTCAACAGCGAGTTCTCTCAGAATGAGTGCATCTGTTATCTCTTCAAATCAATCAGTTTGTTTATCTCTCTTGTGACACATCTCGATGGAAATAATACTCAGACAGATGTAATCAGAGCTATCAAACTCATGGTGTGAGTTCTCCTATACAAGTGCTTCGTGGAATCTTCGAAATAAATCCCTAGTGTGGGTATGTGGGTTTTTGTGACTTGCCTCTAGACTATGGGTCTGGGTTTCAAGTATATCTGGATGAGTATCTCTTATTATATGTTCTGTAGAAATATATAGTGTAGATCTTACTTTACCATTACATTTTGTATTTCTTTGGGGGTTTCAGGGTCCTCTACTACGTATTGGTATACTCACCTTTGCACGGGCTTTTCCCGCATCTATGATGTCTTGTGAAGATGAGTTCCCTTTTGTTGGAGTCCAGGGCAGACCCGGACCAGACTGAGATTTTCATGATTCCTTACCGGCCATTGTGTTCCTACGGCTACAAGAAGCAGTCCCAATACCTATCTCTTTCATATAGGTTGGACTTTTAAGTTTGTAGACTTCTTCTTTTGGTGGGATTGTATTCTATCCTAGTTTACATTCTACACATTACTTTCTGTTGTACTCTGTTGGTTGGGTTTAGTTGTATTCATGTATTCTGTTCCTTAGTGGTTTTAAAATTTCCTAATTAGTGTTCTTGGAGATGTGTGTGTGTGTACAAGTACTTATGAAATTCCTCCTATGTTAGTGATATGCCTACTCGATGCTAGTAACCAATCCCTGGCCTATTAGAGGCAGGCATATGGAGTAACAAAATGGGCCCCACTAAAAAGGGTCATGAAAGAGTGGTATCAGACCTTGTAATTTTTACCATAGGACCAAGAGTCTGTGATATTGGTTTAGAGAAACAGTGTTAATTGTTTTGAGCTCAAGTTTAGGCTAGGGACACTGGTGTTGGTACTAGTGGCTGACGTAACCATACACTAGGACACTAATAACCTACTTTTCGAATATTTAAATGATAAAACATGTTTCAGGGAAGTAAAAAAAATGTTATATGAATCATATTGGAATGTTTTGTGTTTTCCATGTCTTTTAGTGTCATCTATCGTGATATTATATTTGACTGTTGTACATCTTGTTTCATTAAATGATGCCTCTGCGATGCATAAAAGCTGAGGTTCATTAGCTCGATCATGAAGATAAACACCTCAATGTAGAGGCATAAATTCGAGACCAATTCCCTAGGCGTTAACTCTAAGTGGTGCACCAGTTATATCACCACCAGTGGAGTAGCATGTGGTACATGTAGTACCAGAAGATAAGAAGGGAAGGCTGAGTGCACTCCATGAGTTTCAGAGATAGAGACCCCTCGAGTTCTGATGTGAGCCCAACCCTCAGGAAGCTGAGGATTGGATTGAGTTAGTGACCATATTTTTCCATCTATTGAAGACACCAGCAGACCAAATGGTGATCCAAAGAGTGATCCTTCTTCAGGGTTCGGTGGGAAGATGGTGGTGTTTGACCATGAAGAATCATGATGACGTGACTCTTTTGTGGAGGGATTTTCAGTTACTCTTTAGGGAGGAGTTCTCTCTGGTAACTATGCGAGTAGTTCATATATAAGAAATTATTCACCTCCAACAGAATAGTTTAATGGTGGATGACTATTCGTTGAGGTTAACTACCTCTCTAGGTAGATGATGGATATGATTAAGGATCATTTCCTCGGGTCTCATTCCTTTGAGTGAGGTCTACAATAAAAAATTAGAGTTACTATCATGCCTCTATGAATTTCAACTTATGTAGGAGTTCTCGAGAAAGATTTGGTGGTCTCGAGATTCTTAGATAAGAAGAGACATCCAGTGGCAGTCAGCAGTATGTAGACAGGTCCAGAGACCTCAGCAACAGGGAGATGATGTCAAGCATAGGGATCGGGATGTGGGATACGTCACAGGAGAACCTAGGATAGGTGATCTATATTTCATGGCTCTTTGGTTGGATATAGACATCCTAGAGGGAGGTGATACTACTCATGAAATGGCAGTGGAAATCTCGCAAGAGAGTTCCCAACCTGTCAAACTGCTGATAGGGTGGCAGTGGATGGGAAACCGAGGTAGATCCATAGATTGGTGTAAGAAAACCTACCAAGCGGTAGATGTGGAAGAGGAGAAGGGAGAGATATATAAGATAGAAGATGCTTTGAACATCTTCCACCACCACCGCAAGGAGGTCTGCCCCAGGATCAGGGAGTTAGGGGATAGGGGAGAGGGTAGATACATGTGGTCAACACGTATGAACTTGAAATTCCAGGGATGATCCTTGGTACAAACATTGTCTTTTCTACCTTAGCTGAGGTACTAATAGATATAGGATCCAGTCAATCTTTCCTCGCCACAAGTCCTGTGATAAACCTTGAGATTATGGTGGATCCATTGAATTGGCCCTTATGCTTGGAGACACCTATGTGAGTAGACTCGAGGATCAAGTTTCTTTTCTGATAGTGCAATCTTACCCTTGGAGGCCATTGTTTCAGTCAGATCCTCATGGTGGCAGTGTCGAGGCCTTACAATGTCATTATTGATATGGATTGGTCATCTTTGTTCCATGAACATATTAACTAATTTAGGTGAGGAGTGTGTTGTGTCTATAGTGATGGAATGAGGTTTTCCATTATTGTTGAAAAGGAAACCCAAGCAGCACAGAATGGTCTCATGCTTTGGAGGGTGTAGTTGATCACTCATGAGTTAGCTATCCTCACCCATAGAGAAACAGATGTTGTAAGATTTTAGTTCCCAGTAGTAGTGGTAGAGTATGATGACTTATTTACAGAATATATTCCAGGACTACCTCCGTACCTGGAAATCGACTTATGCATTGACTTATACCCCAATACATCCCCAATATCCTCACTCGAATATTGGATGGCTCCCATAGAGATTTGCGAGGTGAGGGTTCAGTTGGAGTATTTTTAGAGGAAGGTATTCATAAGACCATGTGTTTCACCCTAGGCATCCATAGTTTTTATTTTCCAAGAAGGCATATAGAAGTTTGAGGTTGTGCGTTGAGTACTGGTGCCAGAATATGGTAATAATGAAGAACAAGTATCCATTGTTGAGGATCGACGACCTCTTAGATAAACTAAGAGGGGAATGATGGTTCTAGAAGGTTGAATTTCAATTGGGTTACCACCAGTTATAAATATAATATGAGGATGTAACAAAGTCGACTTTCAGATGCCATTACAGTCACTACGAGTACTTGTTTATACCTTTCAGCATGAAAAATACCCCCGTAGGGTTCATGGGACTTATCAAAAAAATAATCTAACCGTACATAGACCAGTTCGTAGTGGTATTCATAAAAAACATCCATGTGTACTCAATGTTAGAGGATGAGCATCTGAGACACATGCAGATGGTTCTAGACATACTCCAAGAGTAGTAGTTTTAAGGGAGTCACTTCGAGTTCCAGTTATGGATACAATAGGTCCACTATCAAGGACATGATATCTTAGAAGATGAAGTAGATGTGTATCCATCCATGGTCGAGGAGACGTTAGCATGGGAACCACCCCATAGTGTGATAGAGGTGCAGAGATTCCTAGCGATGACTTGATACTTCAAGAGATTTATCCCGGATTTATCCTGCATATCATCACCGATGATAGCCTTGACCCGAAAGGGGAAACCTTTCATATGGAAGGAGAAGTGAAATCATACATTCCAGCATTTGAGGTATAATTTGATGAGTGCACCCATATTGAGATTGCTAGAAGTCGGTGTCGAGAATGTATTTTTCTCTAACGCATTAGGGACCAGGATTGGTTGTGTCCGGATGTAGAGAAAGGTGGTTATTACTTATGGTTCACTCTAGCTAATGTCGAATGAGAAGAACTAGGTAACCCATGTTCTTGAGTTGGAAGAGGTAGTATTCACATTGAAAATGTGGTGACATTACATGATGGGCAAACATTTTATCATCTACTCTGACCACAATATCCCAAGGTACATCTTCACGCAAATGGATCCGAATCTACGGTAGATGTGACTCCTAGAGTTCCTCCAGGATTAAGAATTTGATATCATCTATACACATGGGAAGTGGAACATAGTAGCTAATGCTCTCAATCACAGATCAAGTTCACAGCTTTTGAGCAAGGCATCAGAGTAGTTGGCCATGCAACAGTTATCCTTCGTAGTTAGGGAGGATGCAGCTTATCTACAGTCGATGGTTGTTACCCCTATACTATTTCAGCGAGTCATGGTGGAACAACTAGGTGATATTGACTTCGATACATTACATACTCAGTAATCTTTAGGATAAGCTCTTGATGGATAATCTCAAGGTGGGGAGCACGTCGTCCTTTTTCATAGGACACATAGTTGTACCAGCGGCATTGTGGGAGTAAGTTATGAGTTATTTTCATACATCCACATTTGGGATACATCCTAGAATTGGGAAAATTTACCAGGACCTATGAAATCAGTTCTGGTGGACAGGTATGAATAAGGAACTGGATGAGTTCATTTGTCGATGTGTTATGTGCCATCATTTGAAGGCAGAGCATCAGGTTCTAGTGGGATTATCTCACCCCTGTAAGTGTTGGAGTGGAAGTGGGATTTAATATTGATCGACTTCATGGGAGGATTAACCTACAAATCTAGGGTACATGATTCCATCAGGGTGATTATTAAAAGACTCACCAAGTCGACCCAATTCCTAGCTATCAGAGAGAACAGTTCAATTGAGATCATGGTATTCCTTTACATGCATGAGATAGTTTGGTGTTCGTAGAGTCCCTTTGACGATAGTATCAGATCACGATGTTTTTTTCACATCCCAGTTTTGTAAAAGATTGTGGTAGCTGTTTGGGACTCACCTATACTTGAGCATAGTGTTCCATACCCAAACAAATGGTAGACAGAGAGAACCATTCAGGTTCTGGTGGATATGTTACGGCCATGTATCTTGTATTTTGGTCAAAGATGGGAGGACCACCTACCACTAGTGTAGTTTGTGTACAACAACATGTACCACTTCACCATCGGTACAGAACCATTTGAGTCTTAATATGGGCGACCCTACCGGTCACCACTTTAATGGTTTGACCCCATAGATTCATCACTTAAGGGTCCAAAGTTGTTGTGGGCTATTAGAAAGAAGGTAAAAATCATCTAGAAGCATATGAAGACTTCAAAGATCTGGTAGAATTCATATGCTGATAGATGGAGAATACCTCTGGGGTTCAAAAAGGGAGACCATCTCTTCCTTTTGGACTCACCTCAGTGAGGGTAGAAAATATTTGGTTAGGGTGGAAAGTTTTCTCCAAGGTTCACCATCCCATTTCAGATACTATGTAGAGTTGGAAACGTGGTGAAATGCCTAGCTCTACCGCCGCAGTTACATTGGATACATGATGTCTTCCATGTGTTGCAACTGAGGAGGTACGTGCATGACCCATCACATTTCATCGACTAGGTAGATATAGACATCACAGATGGAGTGGCCATCGTAGAGTACCCAGTGGAGATCGAGGATCGGCATGAGAGGATTCTTCATGGGTGAAAGATTCCCTTGGTACGTGTCTAGTGGCAGCACGAGAACCTTCGGGAGAGAATGTTTGAAAGGGAGGCTTAAATAAGTGCACAGTACCCACATCTGTTTGAGTATAATTTTGTTTTGGATTTTTGGGGACATAATAGCTCTAAGGTGGGGAAAATTTAATTTCTCAAATTTTTCATGTATTATTTTTCAAAATTATATAGAATTATTTTGAGACAAGGCTTTGTGACGGTGTGTGATTCTGAGGCCTGAAGTGCTCAGAATAAATGTTTGTAATGAACTAAAATTTTAAATAGCATGTACAAGAATTTTTCCTGAAAGAGTTGAATAAATTTTAAATGGGTTCCCAGATTAGAAATATGAGGGAAGATTTTCATTCAGAGTAGTGAATTTACATGAGGAGAGGCCTAACATAAGCCGATATGGGTCGGATGCAAAAGATAATTTTTGGACATTTTAAAGGAATAAAAATAAATTGATAATTTATTTTATGTTAGCTTTTCCATGAAGCAGTGATGAATTTTGTGGTTTTAAATAACCAGGAGTCCATGGTTAGGCTCATAACCTTGGAAAATTCCCAAGAATCATCTGGAACATTGGACGGATCCACCCTATAGAATTTGTGATGAATGACATTACACAATGACACATGGATCATTATGTTGTGTGATCGAATCCTGAGTGATGACCTCTCTCCCTCTTTGACGATGATCGAGGTATGATTGTTTTTTATTTCTTTTTCCTCATTCATGGAATAGATGACGAACAGTGATCAACCCATGAACATTATAACCCTCATATCATTTGTTTTTGCAGGAGGGTATTTTATCGGGTTTATTTCGAGGGATTGATACATGTTTGATTTGATTTATATTTTTATTTTACCCATTTGATCCTTCTAATGGAAGCAATTCAACTTCACAACAAATGATGATGGAGGTTCGTTCCTCAATTTTTTATTTCAATTTTCTTCCCACTTTTGATCCCATGTTCTTCATGTTTTCATGGGGTTATGAACAATGGATCATTGCACACCAATTTCATAACACAATGATCCCAAATTGGAGATCCAACATCTTGATGACCCAACAGAGGTGTAATGATGATGGTGGTGGATGAATCAACTTGGTTCAAGAGAAATCGTTCTTCAACAGTTCTTAGTGCGGATGGATCAAAACTTGTTTTTGTGGATGATTAGAGGCCCGAAACAAATGAACTCCACCTTGCGGTGATGAAATGAACTATAATCTTGAGTTTAATGTAGATCATATGGATAAATAAAGAATCAAAGTTTCTCACAATGTGTAGAATGATGAAAATAAATTCTGGAAGATCGAGAATAACACAGAGTGTGGGACCAGCTATGTATTGGCTAGGGTTTATCGATGTAGGAAGCTATGAAATGGCGTTTCAAAACTGTCACATTGTGTGTGGGTCCTTACGTGGGACTCATTGTGTATCTAAAAAGATACAAAAACATGGGTGGAGTAAAAGACATGTACTCCAACACACAGCTAGGCCAAGCTCGTTACACGGTTTACCCTATGTACTGGTACACAGGATGGCATACACGGGTCAAAGCCATGTACGAGAGCATGGCTAGCATACATGGAGCAAAGCCCAGATAATTGAACATGATATGTGACCATCACTAAATTCCTTGTATGATCTTTTTAAATGAAATGTCTTCTGACTCAGGTCGTTTCACAAGGGCAGTACCCGAAGTCAAGGGACATGGTGTGTGACCTTGCTACACACCATATACTCTCTTATACATGGATTGTTCTTCTTGTCCATTGTTCCTTGGAAAAGTTTCGTTTGGGTTAGTGCCAACATTTTCTCATTCCTTTGAAGGTTAAGTGTTGTTTCCATCTATAGGAGTATGATCCTTTCCACATGAATTTCTAGATAGAGTCAGAAACCCTTCAAGAGGCCTAATATGAGATCCTCTAACAATCTTTCGCCCTAGGTAGAAGTAGGTATCGACATGAGTAATACTCTAAGATTCTGACCCTCTACATATTAGGTTAATATAGATGATTTGAGGTATACGCTAATGTTATGGTAGTGATCCTCATCAGTGTCTTGTGATCTTTCCCCACTTAGTATTGAGTTCTCCTATAATGAGTGCATTTGTTCTCTCTTAAGATCTATCAGTGTGTTTTTCTCTCTCATGACACTTCCTGATGGATGTACTTCTTGAATGGACATCATCTGAGCTATCAGACTTGTGGAGTGAGTTCTCCCAGAAAATTTCTTCATGAAATCTTCAAAGTGAATCCCTATTGTGGATATGCAGGTCGTTATGACTAACCTCTAGACTACAAGTCTAGATTTAGAGTATATCTGTATAT
This sequence comes from Viscum album, assembly GCA_963277665.1. Classification (NCBI taxonomy): domain Eukaryota; kingdom Viridiplantae; phylum Streptophyta; class Magnoliopsida; order Santalales; family Viscaceae; genus Viscum; species Viscum album. Next base: position 1,947,005,858 of record OY728147.1, on the reverse strand, counting down.
GTTTCCATTTTTATACGTTATGTAGATATATACTATGTATAGATAACTGTACCTTTAATTTTTGTATTTCATTTTGATTTTCGGGGTCCTATACATAGTATTTTTCTAATCACCCTTGTACGATCTTTGTCCACACATTTCATGTCTTGTGAAGATGAGTGCCCTTTTGATGGAGTCCAGGGGGACTAGGACCAAAAAGAGCATTGTGAGCTTCTTTACAGGTCGAGGTGTTCATGCGGTTTTGAGAAGCAGTCTGAGTACCTATCTCTTGCTTACAAGTTGGACTTTGTAGCTTGTAGACTCTTTCTTTTGGTGGGCTTGTATTCTGGCCCAGTTTACGTTCTGACATTACTTCATGTTTTACTATATTGGTTGGGTTTATTGGTATACATGGATTTTTTCCTTAGTTTTTCTTACATTTCTACAACTTTGGGCTTGGAGATGTGTGTGTGTGTGTGTGTGTGTGTGTGTGTGTGTGTATTGGTACTTCAGAAATGCCACCCATGTCAGTGATATGCCTACTCGGTGCTAGTCACCAACCCATAGCCTATTGGAGGTAGGGTTGGGGAGTCACAGGACGAGCTCCACTAGGACGGGTGATGACAGGATGCATAAATAAATAAAACTATTAGTCTTGTGAAAAAAATTAAACACATGGATACTTTATCATACATTAGTACTTTCCACTCTTACAAAGTAGTAAATACTCTCCATTGAAAATAAGTTAATTTTTACCCATTTTAAAATAAAAATATTACCATAAAACCATATAAATCACATATAATATATAAAAGTATCATGGGACATAATCATACATAAATGGAATAACCATGCTGTCGACTTCCATACATGTCATTCATACAAATGGAATAGCAATACAGCCCACTTCCATACCCAATGCATTGGAGATTTTAACATAACCACCCATCCTTGGTTTATCACGAAACTAACCATCATTTGTTTATCACATTACCAACTGTCTTTAGTTTATCAAGTAACCTCCCATCAAAATTCCTAATACAATTATATAATCATAACATATAAAACATTGCAATTATCAACATCTCACTTATAAAATTTGTAATCTCAAGAAATCATTTCATGATATTGAAATAATCAATCATATTTTGAGACCATTTTAAATACGAATTTACCCAAAAAAAAGTAATAATGGATTTATTTTCCCATTTAAAAACATTTAGACTTATAGAGGAAGCCAAATATAAAATAATGTTTACAGCGGTAGAGAAGTCGTTGATGCCGCATAAGTTAAAAACAAATTCCTTTTGTTATTTTTTAAATAAAATAAATTCATTCATACAAAAAGATTAATTTTTAATAAATATAAATGAAATTAAGTTTAATGGGTTTTATAATAAACTATTTAAAATAAGGTGTTATATAACATCAAAATATTTCTCAATAAAATGAGATTGAGACGAAGTCCCTTACCTTGAGTTCGATTCGTCGCGTATGGTCCTTCTAATTCCTAAATAATAAACATAGGTTAATTTATATTTTATTCAGAACCTTTTAATGTTTATTATTAATTTTATATCCCTAATTTCCATGTTATAATAATTAGTTAATTATTTGAGTTTATATTAATATTTATGTCGATATTTGGTACTTGAGTCGAAAATGAACATGGTATGATTTCAATAATCTATCTGGTCATCAGTCCATCATATCCTGAATAATATTCATGATATAATAGTCATTTTTATATATCAATTATAAATATAAATCCATTCATTCAATATGGATACAAAATATTGGACAATGTTACAATCATGGAGATGGTAAGTCATACGTACGCATGAGTAACGTTTTTCATTTTTCTTTGATCATTATGGAAAGAAGGTAAGTATTTTTTTTATATTTCCAGAATGATAATAACATTATTAATATAATATTAATCATTTTTATATACTTATATATATATATATATCATAAAAGTAATGTGGTGATTAAAACCGAATCGCATCCCTTTGTGGAGGTGATAGTTCACACGTCCGCATAAACAACATTGTCATTTTTATGTCTATTGAAAGTAAGAAAATAATTGGTATGTTATTATATTATAATGATAAAAATTTAATTAATATAATATATTAGAATTAATTACATATTTAGAACCAGTCATGATATATGGTTATGGAAAACAAATTATATCGGTTTGTGGAGATGATAGTTCACATGTATGCACAGAAGATTAATTCCTTTCCCATTTCATAGAAGTGAAGATGTATGTAGGTGATTATATTAATATAATAACATCTATGTATATTTAAGATACTATATTTATTATCTAATCATGGTTGTAGGATATTTAAAGGAAGTGGAAGAAGAAATAAATTAAAACCCTTAAATAAAAACATTACATTTCTTTTAACACCTCTAAGGATGGTTTTCTGCCTAAAATAAGGCTTCATGAATATGGGTAAGGATTCTAGGATGTTTTTTAGGAAGACTTTGGAAAAACTGAATTGTTTTTTAAGTGTGATTAAGAGAGTGTAATGGGTTCCATTTATAGAAGAAGGGAAGGGCACTCCTGGAATTATAAAAATTATTATATTAATATAATTTCATTTTCTATTTTAAATACTCCCAAAATAATTTATTTATAATATATAATTATTTTTCGTGTAATACCCATCATCCAATTAAAATAAGATAGGATTTGAATATTTTGTTAATATTTATCTTCTATTTTAATCCATTTTAAATCTTATCATTCTATTAAGTAATTTACACTTTGAGGGTTAAAATAATTATCTAATCATTCCAAATGATCAATGAAATGAGTCATCAATGAAATTTTCAGAAATATCTCAACTTTTTAGTTGAATATTATATTTTTAGAAGTATTATATCATTTAATTAAATATTTTATATTTTTGAATTTGGATTATGTAAATCTTGACACTACTAATTACATAACTTTTTTAAAAAAAACATACCAACATGATTCCTTCAAAAAACTAATTTTAAATCAACCCTAACAAGACATATTCCTCCATAAAATTCATTTATTACATCAAATATTTCAAATTATGTTTATTATAATATTATTAATATCATTTATTTTATTCATCCTTTAATAAATTAATTACTGAATCGTCATTGCATCACTATTAAATTGAATTATTTATTTCCTAAATATTATAAATAAATTACCATGATATAGGAAATATTTGTATCATTAAAATTACTAATTATAGTCTAATATAACACTTATATAACCCAATATTAAATTTATTTTATTAATAAGAGACATGTTTATGATATCTTTGTTTTTATAATAAATTAAATGTTATAAATGTCATAACAACAACCAAGAGGCTTCCAACGGCCATATTTTCATCCCATGTATTGTGTTGGTCTACAATAAAACATAAAATTATATTAGGACAAGTTTAAGGGTAGTTTTATATTATTATAATATTATTTTCACCTTTAATTACATGATTTACATTTAACCGGGGTAAATAAAATTCAAAAGTTACTATTCACTAAAAATTATTTTGATCCCATTGGATAAAAATTTTCATACTAATTACAGCCATGTATGCTTATTTTTTAAAATTAAATTCACTGAAGTACCTAAAATTAATTTCAAATTAATCCTGTTGATGGATCGAGGAAATGAGTTTTTAAAGTAAAAACATACAAAAGTTTACAAGTTTTTGTATACAATTTCAACTTAAAATTGATAAAAATGACCAACATTGGATTAAATGATAAAACACAATCTAAATAAACTTTAAAACCAATTAAAATAATAATCTAACTATACTATATGAAAAACTAGTTTCTAATTAAAACGTAGTGTTTTTCACTATTCATTTAAATATGAATTTTATCAGAAAAAACCAAAAATTCAAAAAAAGTAAAATTTTATATCCCTATTATAGTGAAGAAGTTTATTTTCTTAAATAGAACTTATAAAAGTGTCAAAAAGAAATTTAATATGGGTTCACCATCAAAAGGAAGTAAAAACATTTTTTAGAAAAGTACTCCTTTTATCCATAAAATTGGATTTTTTCTTTTATCATGTCTAGAAATTACATAGGATGAATTTTAAAAATTATATTGAATTTAAATTTCATTAATATAACCCAAAAAGTGATATTTTATTATTCTGTAAACACAATTATTCACATTTAAATATTTTTTCATAAAAACACATTCTTTATATTCAATTGGTTTTTAGTTTAATATCTAGTTAATTTGGAAAACATTGAATCATTATATAAACATGTGTAAAAAATATTTTCAAAATTAAGTTAACACTACATATTTCTTCTAATCTAACGACTAGGAAATAACTTCCACTTAAAATAATAATATTATAATAAAATATTTTTTTGGTATATCTTAGTCTTGCGTGGAGTGTAATATTTTAGAGAAACCCATTTTTGCATGTTGGATGCATAGTTAGACATATAATTCTTTTACAGTAAAATTAATATATAATTCATAAATATTAATAAATATGAAAAATTGTTAATATATATTTTCCTAGTTTGTTACATCCTTCCCCCTTTTAGAAATTACATCCACTTAATTTTAAATTTGGAATTGGTAACTAAGTATTCGTATTTCAAAATTACTTCATTGAAATACCACATAGGAAAAAGATTCAATAAAACCACTGATTTAAAATAATGAAAATAAATAAAGAATATCACATGAGATAACAAATACTAGGGTTCCATGTAGGAAAACATGGATATAGAAGAGAAAAATATCCATCAAGTTATGATGGAGAGTGATAGAAAACATTATTGGGGGAAAATTATTGATCAAAAAGCCATAAATGTTTTATTGGTTAAACGGACATTGATTTCATATTAGGAAGAGTAAATGGAAGTAATTTTGTTTTAAGATCCTTTTTTATAAACTTATGGAATTATTTTACAACCTAGAATAAAAAAATACTGAAATATACTTATTTGACAATTAGAGTTTCATCTATTAATCGAATTCCACCACTAAAGCATCTTTTTCTCTAAAAAATGAGTATTTAAGATGAATTCTTCAAGATTGAAGCACTAGAATCAAACTATATAGAATAAAATAATCCACAAAATACTAACTATATGGTTTCCCCTATCTTTAGACATTAAACATAACCAAAATGGTTAGTGAAAGATATGATAATTTCCCATAAATAATAATCCTTATATGATGAAAAAATACTTCAATCTCAAAAATTCAATAGTAATATACAAATTTCAAAAAATACGATTTCATAAACAACTATTCTTGAAATTTCTCAAAATAATCAAAACTATGATTGAAACCCATAATTCGGAAAGATTTGATCACATTGTATTTTGAGATAAATTTAAAAATTTATCTCTAAATAACATCAACCACACTTAATATTATATGATTAAAGTTAAATATAATATAATGAATAATATGAAAGAGTTTATATTTTAAAATGAATATAAACTTTTTATATTCAATAGTATGGAATGTCCATAATATTAGTTAGGATTTTGAAGCCTTTATAATTAGCTTTTATTTATGAATTATTCATAATTGTTTATCTCGTGCTAAATTCATGATTTATTTTTTAATTTATTTTTACCTATTTCATTGATGGATATAATTGTTATATTATGGATTTTTATGAATTTTTTATTTTATGTGATAAATCTTTTCTTATAAAATTTTCATATCATTCATTACATGCTAGGTATGATAATATAAGATTTAGTTTTCATCTACCCTAACCATGGTGTATAATTACTATTATTAATTTGCAGTTAGTTATTGAATATAGTTTAAAAATATTAGGTATTATTGTTATTTTGAATTGGTGTCTCTATATAGTAAATTATCCCTATATGGAGGGACTTTGGGTCAGACATACAACTTTCATAAAGGCTTATTTTTTGTTCTAGAAATATGGGGTTGGATGTTTATGGCTCTAGGATTACTCATTTAAAAATCATTAGTTTCATATTATTCTTTAACATTACATTAAATGTTCATGTACATTATGTATATGGTGTATTTTAATGTGTGAAAATATATTTTTATTTTAGTTCTTCTTGAGTAACACAAAATGTGGGTTTTTTAAAGAGTTACACATCAATATGGTTTGAATCTATTAATTTGGGGGATGGAATATGGAATCCAAAACGAAATTTTTAGATTAATTCATTCAAAAAATAATAATAACGTGAGATAAGATGGGGACATTAAAAAACCTTAAAAATATTAAGTGTTACATTCCTTCAAAATCAAACACATTTCAACACCATGATCATTCTACTGGGTATCTTCTGCTAATGTAGTGTTCCCATGGATTATATTACATAAGGCATGGTGAAAATGGAAAATCCATATAATTGGGTAACAGAATCCCATTGTGATCTTTTATTTACACTTAATTGGGAAACCCCTAGAGTTATGGTACTTGAGTAAGAGTGTCAAGTTAATACATATAATGAATTAGGAAAAGTGATGTCTTTTAACCTATCCAATAGTCGTACATGACCTGATTCCCAACCTAAATATCTAATTATTGAGAGTAATTACATGGAAAACTAATTTCTTAGTAAAATTTGAATCGTATCCCTCTAATGGTTATGTTCAGTTCAAAATGGGTTATCATTTTAGTGGGATCCCATTTAATAAAATTTATTATTAAATGTTCATAAAAAAATATATTCATATGATAAACTTTTTATTTTACATATTGGAAACATAAAATTCATGACCTTTAGTTCTATATTGGTTAAGGAAAACTAAATTAAATTAATTTCCTTGATTGGTTCTAAAACATAAGAATAGTTCTTGTGTAAGTAGTTAAATTCATTGTGTGATAAGAAAACCTTATTATGTAACCAACCATTTAAGTATTTTTGATAAATGAATCTATATTTTTATGAGAAACAACGAATGATGTACTTTAGGATTCAAAGGAATTAGCTGCAAAAATAACCTAAGGGTTTTTAGACTCTATGTAAATGATCTATATTATTGAGTTTATTATTACCTTGGAGAGATTAATGGTATCTTAAAAAGAATATTCTAGTTAATTAATTCATAATATTTTAATTTGTATACAGTTTCTAAAAATTTAAGGAATTATAGGAATGTATACATTCTCTAAGTGTTGACAAAAGATGAACTAGGTAATATAATGACTTCGTTCTAGTGTTGTATCTTTAGTACGCCCAGTTAAATTTTTTAACCATACGAATAAAAGTTATTTGGAATGTCCAAAAATGTTTCTTCTAGAGTCAAATATTGGTCATTGAAACCCAAAGGTGTTTCTAAGGAGGAGAAATAATCCCATATTATGGAAGAATCATGATACCGAAAGGGGTTTTTAAAACATCATTGATTTACATACCATGTATTAGTGTTGTAGGAATTATTTCTTTAAATTTTTAATGGTATGTGGTGCTAAATATATAATATCCATACGTTATAAATATATATGAGTTCAAAATCAAGGGAACAACTGATATGAATTATATTATGTTTTAAATTGATGAAGAAAAAAGTTGATACATTGAATTTTTTAATAAATAGGTATATATATATATATATATTAGATCGATCTATGTAATGGATGGGTATATTCATCCATCCGAATTAAAATTTTATTTCAATAAAGTGCTTTTCATGAAAAGTGGGAAACCATGTACATGAAACCAAAGGAGCATCAAACCTCAATGGGGTAATCCTAGTAATTCCTGATGATATTAAAATAATTAGAATGTCTATTTCTATATGATTTCTATTGTACAAAACATACCTCCAAGTATTTATTGTCCTTGATAAGCTCCTAAAAATGGAATTCCATCTATTCCCATGCTCTTACATGTTATTCCTAGTTTTTTATCCCACCATTGAAGCAGCGTATCAAGATTTGATTCTGTTTATTAATCCTGAAAAGTTATTCTTCATTTAATTTTAACTGCATAGGTCTTTCAGACATTTGATGAGTGTACTTTTTATAGATGTTGATCATGAAATAGTATTCCAACCACTCTTCATTATAATGGAGGAGGATCTCCATAACCACTATTCTGAACAAAAACTCTTCTTAAACACCCCTAGTTGAAATAAATATTGAGGCCAGCTTAGGAAATGGGGAGATTTCCCCAGTAGCCCAAGATCCCCCTAAAAATTAGGAATTTAGGCTCCTATCTCTTTGATCATCCACAACCCTTTAATTGGAGTTTGGATCTTGTATAATATCAATCTCATAAATATTATTTTCATCTCGTGCTAGATCAGCCTCACTATTGTCATGATACTCTTCCACTGAGAAAACCTACATTGACACGCATGTCCTCACCTTCCCATTTAGACCTTGATCAACTGAATATAATCCATAGATCATCTCTTTAGACCCCAACTTTAAGGCCAATATTTCCTCTATCTGTTTTAGAAGGTGGGAGTAATCCTCCCATCATTTACCCCTCATCTTCTTGACAAGTATGTATCATCCCAAATCATGGGATCCCTTCCACCCTTTTTCTTCCTTTAGTTGTAAGCCCCTCTATAATGGTATCCATTCTCACTATCACTAGAGGCTTGAATAAGGAATTCTTAAATTGAATTAACTGTATACATAACTTGGATCTCCTTGTATACCTCTACCAGTTCCAGATCACTTTTCCCCAGGGCTTGTTCTTCAATACCTAATACTTCAAACTGATTACCAAGATGTGCCATTGGAAACATCCTATAAGGGTTACACCCCTTTCTTGATTTCACCAATCCCTCCAAATCCAGTGATGGCCACTCTTGGAAATAACATCCCATAGTACCTTCCTTTGTTGGCACCTACAACACCATTCTTATCTTAAGAGCACTATCTGAACGTACAACCCCAACATTAGATGTAGAGATAGAAGAATTAAGATTAGATTCCAGGACTATGCCACCTCCCATACTACCCACTTTCTCCAATGGGTATATTGATCTCATTCCCCTTACAATACATGAGAATTTTCTTAAAAACATTTTTTTATAAAAAATATATAAAAATAGAATGAATACACAAGGTATATAATTCATCAAATTCTATAAGATGTTGTGAGATGATATAAGGAAAAAATATTTTGTCAAAGATAAATAATTTTACCTGATATGATTTATAAAATATGGGGAATTGGGGTTCCACCATCATAATTGGAATATTTTAAAGAAAAATATACTTTATAGAAAATTCACCACTAACATAAAATTCCATATATGAAATGGAAATAATATTTAGTTTGTTAAATATTCCCACTAAGTAACTAAGGGTTAACTCTTAAAACACAACAGATTTTTTGTATCTCAGTAAGATATTTTTATGATAATAATATTGTATAAGAGGTTAGTTGGTGTATGTTTGGACTTAGTGCAGTTCAATGTTTAAAAATAATAGATTATATGGGTTAAAGATAAAAATTATTTTCATTTTATATCTTACCTGTTTTAGGATATAATGGGAAAATTGTTATATTTAGTTACCATAAAAAAGTAAATTTCTATTAATATATTAATGGAGTTTAGGATGTATTGAACAATTAATAATTTAAATAGTTACATGAATTACCAGAATATTTCAAGTAAAATTTTTGGGGGAATATTTTAAACCAATTATGATGATATTCTCATAAGGTTCTATGTATACAGTAGAAGTTATTTTCATTTTACCATTAGATTTTATAAATCATTTGATCTTGAATATGTTCAAGTATTTGATCATTAGAAATATTATTCCAAAGTCTCACCATTAATAAACTTCACAATCTTCATAAATTCTACTCATTACAATTTTTAATGGGAGGGTTTTATATGGTGGTCATGTAATGATGTAATGGGAATTACATAGAGATGTAATGAGTTTAACAAAACACCTGAAATTACAAAAAACATAATATTTACCTATAAGTCAATCATGTATAATATGTTATAAATAAGATTATATATATCTTTATTAATAATTATTTATGTGTTCAAGAATATAAAATGTAACATGCTACAATTAAATCTCCACTATATCAATATTTCACGTTAGGCACTTATATATACATATTGATACCCATTTTGTGTACTAAAATAAGAACCAACCTCTAAAAGTATGATTTGAGTTATATATAAAAATGGTTAGTTAGGGAGTATTATAGGTTATTAAAAACTATTATACTTTTGATGATTAAAATTCCCATATAGAAATATATAAAAAAATTTATGAGATAAAAGACACAATGTATAACACATTGAGGGTCGAACACTCTGTTTTAGGTATAATATGGGTGAATTTTTCATATATGGAGTCTCCAATACCTCAATATCGTGAGATATGTAACATGATAACTATCCTACATCAATAAATTTATTATAAAATCCTTGAGTATTAGCTTATTATGGGTGGTTGGGTATGTTTCTACCCATGTCATTGGTTAGAACTCAACATAGATGGGATTTTTTCCCTTGTGTGGAGAGTTTGGATTGTAGACCCTAAATTATGATCGAATAAGTACTTTTCTTCCAACACCTAGATATTAAATATGATTAGATGATCTATTTGGGCCGGTTCCATGTGATATGATAATCTATGATGGTGAATAACATGTGATTTATTCATTGACCAGGCTATTCCCTACATAGAGAGTTGCGAACATTTGAGAATACTATATGGGATTGACATACTCTATGTACAATGGTCACTAGATGTATTAGACAATGGGATTGTATGATATTGAAGACATTCATATGATGTAGTTACTGGAAATAGGTGTGGAGATACACCTACTTGAAGTAGATCTTTCCAGATAAATTTTTTCTTGACTAAAACTGATTATTTGATAAAATATTCTCTTTACCTAATTTTATGGATCTGATGACTAATATTTTTTTAATATAAAAAAACATGTGCGGTATCATATATTTTTTTGAATAAATTAATATTACGTTTAACTATGAAATATTCTCTAAAATTGTTCAGATTTTATCGATCAAATTGAATTGATATTCACATGGTGTCCCATGTGATGTGATACATGGTGATGTTAATTATAGATCTAAAAAGTGTGTTTGGAAAAATATAAAAAAAGGATTTTGGGTATGGTTTAACAAATTATTGTATACAATAAATCATAAGGTGAAATGATAGTAATTTTACAATTCTTTAGTGCAAGTCATATATTGAAGGAGATATTACTTAAATCTATTGCACATATGAAACATTTAGAAAGATCATATTATATGATATGGGGATATATCAAAGAATTTGTTTCATGATACAAACTAATACTGTCATATTCTATGACTAGAAATAGAATAAGTCACGGAATATGATTACATGACATTATTTATGATTGATATGGAAAATAAATATTATGTTTTAATTTATGAGGGATCATTGAAATAATTTTTCAATAATTTGAGTTGTTTTATAAGATAAAACCCTTGGGTTTTAATATATATGATAAACGTTTACCTGTACGATGCATTACTCAAGAAATTTTTAATGAATGAGTATTTTCATAGAATTATAGGAAGTAACCTAAAAGATATAAAAAGAAGCATACTTCTATAAGATAGGATGAGTTTTTCATTTGTTTTCTTGGCCAAAAAAATCCCTTAATCTAATAGATATTTTCCCCTTTTCCATTTTCTTTCAAAATGCATTATCATTTCATGGGTGATGAGAGGATCTCACATGAGCATTGAGCAATTCATTTGCCTCGTGGATACCTCTAAATGATAGATGTCATTAAAATACTTTTCATGTGATCTTAATTAATAACCTTCAGTGATAAATGATGAATTGTATATATTTTGTGTGAGGTACGTGATTTATAAATTTTATAGTACACCTGATTTTAGTTTCTTACATTATTTATCTTGTTTTATGGTTTCTATATCATTTTTAATAAGAAGTCTAATCATTAAAGTACCCTTAATAACCCATACACCAAGCATATTATTTGTTCAACAGAGGATACTGTCTAGGAACAATGGTTTAAATGAATTAATGAGGAATTAAATACTATATTTTAGCAATATTCTAGGTCAATGACAAATTTTTCTGAAAATCTGGCTTGGCTCATCCATACATTGGTTTTTTCCCAAATTAAAATAATAACCAATATGTAATTGAGTAAATATTTTAAATGAATAAAAATATAAATACACCATCTATTTTTATGAGGTAAATATACAACAACAACATTAGGGTAATCAATAAAAATGTAAAAAATATAACCCATAGAGCTAAAATGGAAGAACATGGTAAATCAAGCAATACTCCCCCTGCCAAATCGATCCACCTATAATCAAAGTCCTAACGGATTACTGACATACCTCCCAACATCATCCCAATCACTATAGGAGAAAGAGATTTTAGAAGTCGTTTTGATAATTTCCACTAAATATTTTGTTTACATTATTTTATCAATATTTTTTAAAAAAATAAACTTCATTTATTGTTATTTTTTTGGGAAAATTAAATAGTTGTTAAATATTATTTCTTACTTATATTTAAGTTTACTAGTGGGTTTTCAAAAACCACCACTAAATATATTAGATTTAATATTAATAATAAATTAATTAATAATAAATACTTCTTATTTTTTGTTAAATAATTAATAAAACATAAAAATTACAATTTTTTTTAAATTAATAGGTAATCACTATTAACTATTAAATATATCTTATTTATTAGTAATTTTATATGAGTAAAAATATTTATTAATTTAAAATTACTAGTAGAATAATTATTATTTAACATGTAACATACATATTCTAGGATCCACTAAATGGTGCTCTGGGCCAAGTCGCCACATAACCTCAAGCGTGCCTCCCTATGCGCTAGAGGTTTTCGACTAGGAGAGAGGGTCTAAAAAAGTCATGTGGGGAGACTATATCAAGTTTACCAAATTAATACACATTATAAAATAAATAGAATCATAGAGAAACATGTAATATAAAAAGAACAAACATAAAGAAACATCTCCCAAAACTGGGTAAAACCCTTATCCAGCAGTAAATATGCCATGATATGATAAACAATGCAAAGTGAACAAAACAAAAAATAACTATAACAAAGGAATCACAAAAATGGTCATGAATCAATGTTCAGAATCTCATCCATACATGTCCCATGACCAACTTAACTCCCGAACATATGGCCTTTTCCCCATTCCTGACCTACAAGCATGAAGTCTCCTTGGGTACCCAATGGTGACCCGAGCAGGGTGTGAGTACAACTCAATAGGACACCACCAATGACGTCTACAAAATACCCATCCAATAAACAGTGCACGAATGTTCTACGTAAAGTCAAGATATATAAAGACATGTTGGGTTCCATTAAGTAACAAAGATTACTAAATTCATTCCTATAATTATTCTCAATTTCAATTCTTATAACAACATCATTAATTAGTTCATTTTTATATCATCGTCAATGGGTTTTGAATTTTCACCAAATCAATGTAAAGGGGGAATAAATAAAGTTCCTTGTATCACAAGGGATAATCACACCATCGTGTATACAACACAGTAACCTTGATGCCTCAATCAAATTGGTCTCATCGAATACAATCATTTGGGGAAGAGAACTTTGTGCCCATCCGTAATCCATGAATTTTGGGTTGGAGTTTAGAGCCTCAGTATAACCTGACTTGTGGATGTATATCCTTATTTTAATACACCACTCTTCCAAGCCTTGTGAACTTTCTTATTTTTACATTCACCACACATATACCATACCATAATGAAACATAACAAATGAAAATATAAATCACAATCCATGAAAACCAAAATGGGAACTTACATTATACCAAAACTCATTAACATATTTACTATTTATATTACATATCCTTTTAGAATAATTCCCATTTATTTTACCTATCTCACTCGAATATTCACTAAATCCCCAATCTTATCCCAATTAACATATACAACCCTTTCCATATGTTAATTCATGTAAAAAATCCATAATTTCCCATGTATTTTTCCACTAATTCATTTCAAGTACAAATCACACTTCATTTGGTACATTACAATTAACCTCATTTAACCATTTTCATGTCTGGAAAAACAACCCCTTGGTCATTACCCACATCTAGGAACAACTACCCATTTTCCCTTCTTGATCTCCAAAAAATAAATTAACATGTTTATCTTGGGCTCTACTTAACCATAACTCTATTTCACACAAAAAATTTCCATTAACCATGTTCGGGAAGGTCTACACACCCCATAGGTGGTCCTAAATTGGTCATTTCATCATCTATGAATCCCACGAGGATATTGTGGAGTTCCATTTGTCACTTTCATACCCATTATATAAAATCTCTCAAACGAATCCAAGAATAAAACTATGGTAAAACAAGAATACAACCCTCCTTTCACAAATCCATATAAAAACCATGAGATATAACTTGTATACCACCTACCTCGAATATGTTTATAAACAAACACTTAATACAAGACTGAGCTCTTGATTCATATACCCTTTGAATCCACAACCTATATTTCACCAAAAAGAGATATTTAGATATTTGGATGGAGATAAGATAAAGATGACAAACCTAATCCAAAAAGAGAAGCAAGAGAGGGATTTAAATCACTCAGAGCATCAATCCACATCCAACATCGTTCCAAATTAATTAGGATCGAAGGATAAAAATCTATTAAAAGCCTGGGATGATACGGTTCATCACTAGGGTTGCAAGGGAAGAAATGTGGATGAAAAACGAGTGGGAACTTAACATCCAGAAGTAAAAATTCATGTAATTTTTCTAACTTTTACAAGGATGCACGATTTACGCACACAGTTTTATGAATGGTAAACAAGCCATTTTCCAAGGATGTTGGGTCACGTGGTTACCTAGGATACCTTCATGGTTTAAAAATTGTTCACTAACCATATGATATTCCACTGTCCAAAATTGCACAGTCTGGCCGGCCACCTCGCAAGGTTTACTTGACCGTGTGACAGCCATGCGCCAACTATGTGTCTTGCATAGGTTGGCCTGGTTTCCCCCATACTTCATGTTCCAAACCCCCAGAATACCCCTAAGGATCCTAAAACACCCTAGAAACACTTCATTAATGAAAACAAGATATTTAAAGCAATATATTAAATAAGGATGTACCTCTACGAATCACGGGAACATATAACCTCCCCACCTTATAATGGCTCATCCTCAATTTGCATTTCCCATGTATCATGGAGTCCATAAAAAATATCTGGACATTAGGCCAACATATATCATTATCACTCCCATGTTTCCTTCTAATCATTTACATGTTTCTATAAAACTCAAACCAAGGACACAGTCTTTCCTCATAATACATTCTCACTATAATCCACAATACCAAACAGATGTTATTAATAGGAAACATCAGCCTTAAGATCTAAATCCTCAATATTGACCACATGATATGCATCAAGGTGATAATACTAAAGCTGTGATACATGAAAAGCATCATGTATTCCACTATACCATCGAGGAAGATCCAATCAGTAAGGAAATGGTTTGATCCTCTCTATAACCTCAAAGGACCCCATGAACCTGGTCACTAAATTTCCCTATTTATGAATCTGATGGTGACCCAACCTTGGAGTCACCTGAAGAAACAAATTATCACCCACCATAAACTCAAGGGGTCTATGATACAGATCTTCAAATTACATTTTCATACTCTAAGACATTTCCACACATATATGAATCAATTGATCCTTCTATAACATCTCTTAAGTGATACTCAGTCCCAACAACTTGAACCCTTCTTCTAACCAACATAGAGGAGATCTATATTGCGTCCCATAAAGTTACTCAAATGGTACCATCTAAATCATATCCTAAAACCTATTGGTGTAGGAAAAATCAACACGCCAAAATTGTTTTCCCATGAACCCCTAAAATCAAGGACAGAAGCTCTCAACTTGTTGTCTATCACCTGAATCGCATGCTCTGGCTGGCCATTCATATGTGGGTAAAACTTTGTACTCAAAAACACATGGATTCCAAGATCCTTCTATAATCCCTACTAAAACTATGATGTGAATCATGAATCCCAGTCTGATTCTTTAGTCATCGGTACTCCATGTAACCACACTAACACCTGAACATAAAATTCACCCAACTGGTCAATGATGAAAGTCTCCTAGATCTGAAAGAAATGAGATACTTTAGTCAGCCAATCCAAAAACATCCAAATTAGATCATTCTTCTAAGGCATCCTCGGGATACCCAACACAAAATCCATCATCACATTACTCCATTTACATTTTGGGATGGGAAAAGGTTATAAAAAACCACCTGGTCACTAATTATCTACCTTCACCTACTGAAAGGTGAGGTACCACACCACAAAACCCGCAACCACTTTCTTCATTACTAGCCTCCAAAATTGTCTATGAAGATCCCAATACATCTTAGTAAAACGAGGGTTCACTTCCCACTTTTTACAATGACTCTCACATATCAACTCTTCTAAAATACCCATTGGGACCGCAACATGGCCATGAACACGAACAACCCCATTATCACCAATAGCCCAACAAGAAGGTGACTCCCCCCCCCCTTTATAACATTCCTTCATAGACAAACACTCAGGATCCTTTATCAGACTCACCTTAACCCAGTTCAAAAGTGTAGAATCAACTACTATAGCTGCGAGGGTCATCTTATGGTTCACATCCTACACATCCATGTGCATCTCAGCAAACAGGGCCATCATTATCTACTCAGAATTGGATTCTTTAACCACCTGATTTTGAATTCTCCAAATCAAAGAATCCAAAACAGTATTCCCATTTCCTGGTGTATAAACCAACTCAAAATAAAAATATTTTAAATACTTCATACACCTTCACTTCCAAAGATTCCAATCATTCTATGAGAATATGTACTTTAGGATTTTATGATCATTATACATGATAAACCGCTCTCCAAACAAGTAATGACTCCAACACAATAAGAAAAAAACCACAATGGCTACTAAATATCACGAGTAGGGTAATTTATTTCATGAGTCCTCATCTGTCATGAGATATATCCTACCACATGGTCATCATGCATCAACACTACTCTCATACCAACACCATATGGATCACAAAACAAGGTATACTTCTTACCCAGTTTAGTTAAGATCAGAATAGGTGTGGTAGTCAACCACTTCTTCAGCTCCTGAAAATCATTATCGCATGTCTTAAAACATTCAAAAATAAATACATTATTCATTTATCACTAAAGTGGCTCTGAAAAATTTTACCAATATTTGATAAATGTTCCGTAATAACCATCCAATCCCAGAAAAATATGAACATCATAGAAATTATTGGACTGCTACCAAGACACAATGATCTGCACCTTCTCCAGATCCAATAACACACCTGCCTATGAGATGATGTGACCCAATAAATACACTTTATTGATCCAAAATTTACATTTTGATAGCATAACGTAAAGGATATTCTTTCTTAGTGTACCCAAGACAATGTCATGTTGTTTTTTCATTATTGTCATGGGTTTTAGAGTACACCATGATGCCATCAAAAAATAAAACTATGAACTGATCTTGTTAGGGGTGAAATATTTGGTTCATTAAATTCATGAACATAGTCGGTTCATTGGTCAATACGAATAGCATAACCACAAACTCATATGACCTGTACCTACTCCTAAAATAATTTCATGGTATGTTAGAAGGTCTCACCCTCAGTTGGTGATATCTTGAACTCAAATCAATTTTGGAAAACACTAATGAACCTCTTAGTCGGTCAAATAGATTATCAATTCAGGTAAGAGGGTATTGGTTCTTAACAGTCATCTGATCCAACCTCTTATAGTTGACACACATCAACAATGATCCATCAGCCTTCTGAGAAAAAACACACCAGATCCCAAAGGCGACATACCTGGATGTATAAACTATTTATTCTCTAACTCCTCTAATTGAACCATATGTTCTGAGAATATTAATAGTTTCATTCAGTATAATGGAATGGAAACCAGTTCCACCTTAAGAAGAACCTCTATCTTGAATTCCACATCCCTCTATGGTGGTAGCCCTAAAAATAATTAGGTAACATATCTTGAAACTGTTCCACAATTGGTTGAAATATGAGTTTCTCAATATCTCAATCATTAATCACAAGGTAAGACACTCAGGTTGTGAGTTCACCGAACTGCTGAAAAATTGGCCCTGGATGGCCTGCTCGAACATCTCATTCAACACGTTAGACATATGTGTCTCCCTTAAGAGACATAAGAGTTACCATATAATGGTAATAGTCAATTTGGGTCTCATATGTCACCATAAAATCCATTCCCAAAATTAGTTCAAAACATAACATCTAAAGTATGAACAAGTCCCTCCGAAAATGGTACCCACCAGCATCTGTAGAACAACCTTTACATTGTTTGCTATTCTCAACTCACACACCCAATGGAGTATTAATAGACATAATCCCCCACACATTCGCTATTACTAAACCTATGATTTCCACAAACTATGAAAAAATCAAAGAGTGTGTGCAACATGTGTAAAAAATCTAGAAAGGGTGGAGGCTACAAGAATAATACCTCTAACTTTATATGGTCTAGTCATGACACCTTCTAGTGTAGATTGAACTGTGTGAGACTGACATGTCCCTCTTCCCTGAGCTATGACATGAGTTCCTAGAACATTACTACCCTACTGATATGGATGCTATCACCCTGGAGTACCACATTCTACTCTTCGACCAGTATAACACATATAAATCCAACTTATTGCCTAATATGAGGTGGTTGATCCCCTTCCCACATTGGTTACCTACCTCAAACCTTCATCCATGCCCAAAAATAGAGAGTCCCTACAGAACCTCTTCCCATTCTCCATTCTACCACATACTCATCACTCAACTTCGGGTTAAAGACAATGACCATGCAAGTGACCCGACCATCCACACTGATAATAGAAAACCTGATCTCCACTATGAGATTATTAACTTTTATTTTGACTACTCTATGCATTCCAAACCTGAGGGAAACTCTCAAAACGATGCTTCATACCCTCAAAAGCATCACCGCATACCCATCCAACAGGCATCACAAGTCCACTACTTGAAGCCCTCTTTTGGTTCCCTTCTAAGATTATTTCTTAATATACTACTTACACTAACCTTTTTATGTGGGATATATTTACCTGAGGCTTGATCTCATGTCTCAGACCATCATGGAAATTTTTTTCCACAGTCCCCCTGTCTTCTTCCAGTGTTGGAATGAAGCATCATTGATCAGTGAAATGACTTTTATAATCCCTTATTGATATTTCCCCTTCAATCAAACTCATAAAATATATGGCATTTTCATTCCCCAAGGTCTTTGGGTATAAATGCTCTAAACAATTTCTTGTATGTTTTTTCGATAACATCCCTTCATCCTATTTAGTCTGAACCATGATCAACTTCCAATGCTTTGCATGACCTCTCAACATATAGGCGGAAAAATTAATCTTTTTCTCTATAGGAATATCTAAATGGTCAATAATCATCTAGATGGACTATATAAATAACTCAGTTACCTCTAGACCACCCTCTCTAGAAAAGGTAGGTGGGTGTTGTAGCTGAAACTCCCTTGTGAGCACAAACATCCTCAACAAGACCCACCCTGGGTCTCATTCCATAATTTGTATAAAGGTAGCAAGAGTCTTGGAAAATTTATTTTCTCTACCATCTTGGATCACCATATTATCATCCACTATGATTGGTGGAGATTTCTTGGAAACATCCTCTCATCAACCAACTATAACACATTATTGCAGTGACATTTCTCTACAAAGCCAAACAAAAGTTTTAGAACACATAACATGTAACATTAACATATCTCAAAAAGATGACTCTATACTAGCCAAATACAACGATTTCACACACACTACCCAAATGGTCCTTATAACATTCAGAACACTACCCTAGACCAACCCTACCATGGGACATGGGTAACACAGGGTAACTAACTCATTGGGTCACATTTCTTACTTTAGGCACCATTTTATAACTATTTTCATAATTTCATTATAAACCTTTTCTCTAGGCTCATATCCCATTTCAGAACATGTTCTGTTACACCTTTCAACTCACTTAGACCTTTATTGGAGTCTATTATATAACTAATATTCTACATTTTATTTCTTTTTACCATTTGTATCATTTCATTAGACACCATTTTCATTAAATTCTCAAGTGTAATGCATTCTATCTTTCAAACCCTACACACCCATCTTGTGTGTTCCTATCATGATGCATGCCTCCTAAATGAATAGGTACCTATAAGGATTCATGAATGCACATCCTTGTGTCATTTCAATCATGAGAAAAATATCATAAAATAGTCTCATCGCACAACAAGTGCATAACCCAATAGTGAAATATCATCAAATTTAAAAATGCACAATAAGAACAACAATTACCACCTCGGAGCACTTGGGTTTTCCCTCGTAAATGGGTTAACTTCTCCTATGCACAAGCTCATTACCAAGGCCTTACACATTTATAATCTCTTATCTCTCACCCCCAAATAGTAAGTGACAAAAAAGACCTTATTTGATGCCACTTTGTAACATCCCCATACCAAAATCTACTAAACGGTTTCATAGGTATTTAAATTTTTTATTTTACGATTATTACATTTGGATTATCCAATTCTTTTGTTACCACATTTGCAAGGTATTATTCTCTAATTGTCATTCCATGAGGCATACATAATTGTTTCACCTAATTTTTTATATATAGTGTAAATATTGCCACATTGACATATAATATCATGAATTAATTTATATTTAAGGTATTTAAATGTTTTATTTATCGATTATTACCTTTGGGTTATACAATAATTTGGTTACCACGTTGGTAAATGATTCTAGTCTCATTTTCATTTCGTGAGGCATACATAATTATTGTGCATCAAATTTCTTATATATGGATTATATATATCCAAATTGAAATATAATATCATGAACCCTATTATTTTTATTATATTTAGATGTTTCATTTTATGATTATAATTTTTGGTTCTTTCAATTCATATGTAATGGATTTCGTCACAATTTTATTTCATTAAGGAACATTATATTGTTATGAACCTATTTTCTTTTATATGGTGTATATATTAACATTGACATTCTATATAATGAATCACCTTGATATCATGATATTACTACTTTCATTCAATTTTATTCCTTCATGATTTTACAATTTAAACAATTTTGATGTTTTATGGGACACTTTGGGATGTTTAAAGACTATTTTCCTCAAGAATATTCCTAATGACCTTTCAATGGAATTTCTATTCGAGGAAATTATATAACCATTGTACAAGAAACCATTTTATTCTTATGTAGTTATTCATGAACATATCAAGTGTTAGTAACATTTTACCACTCTTTGGTACTATGATGTTTGTGGAAATTTTTTTTCAGAAAACTCGACTCTGTATCTCTCTTAGTCCAAGAACATATTTTATTCTAAAAACCATGTGTTATTTAAAGTTATTCAAAACTGTTTTTAAAATGATTTGGAAAAAACATATTTACCCGTTTTGTGTTTTACCAATGTTTTCGAAGTAATCTTTTTATCAGTTTCCTAATGAGGAATTTTCTAACAATTTTTCGTACAAAAAGAATATTTCTTTTACCTCATACGAAATGTAGAAATTTATCTACTATAATTTCTTTAAAACCTCCTTCTCAATTTCTTTAAAAATGTATTTTCAATAAAGAAATATTTTCATAATATTTTTACAAAAGAAAATAATATTTTCCTCAAGAAAATTTTTAAAAACAGTTCTTTTACTTCATCGACTATAACAACCATCTATTTTTAATTTATAAGGGATTTATTTCACTGATACTATCCTTCTTCTTCTTTGGGTGGTTTACTATTTATTTGGATAAGGATTTTATTCACATTAACTTCCTTGCCTTATTTATTAGTTTTCTAGAAATATTTAATCGCGTATGGTCATCAATCATTGAATTTCCCCTTAATATCCCTTTCAAATTTCATGGATATTACTACTGCCTAAACCGTATAAAATTTTACATATAGTGCCTACTTTTACATTTATTTGATTAATTAGTAAATTATTGATTAATATTCATTTCTAATTAAAAATGGTTATTTGATAAGGCATATTAGTTATTTTGATTATTCAATATGAGGAATGCTTTGGATTGGAAATTACGGGTGGATACCCAACTTTATAAAGAACCTAAATGCATCTATTAGTTATCATAAGAGGAATAATTTTACAAATGGGGTTTTACCCTTAGTTTTAAATCATCTTTTGAATGGTCGTGACTGTAATAGGCATTCATGTTCCCTAGAAATGACACCCAAAATGAAATAAATTTCCCTCATAGTAGTTTCATTTAATATTCATCCATGATATTTTGCATCAACATATCAATGGATAAATTTTAATTTTAGTTATTTAGATGGCATGTCTTTCAGTTTCATACCTTTACATATTTTTTTTACTTATCTAGTAGTGTTTAATCATTATCTAGGTATTTCAATGACATGTGTTTCAAATTATTACCTTTTTATGTTACTTATGTACTTCCATTCAGTTTGTTGATTACATGGAATGGGTGTTCAGTAATTTACCTTTTATATATTGACTATTCTAATTGATTCAATATTTATTCCACTATATTTTTCCCTTATAGAGAATTTGAGCTCACTATTAATATGATCTTTCCCCATGAATCCAAAAATATTACTATGAAATATATGCAGGGATTTAATATATGGATTAGAGTTTTCCAAGATGTTTTTTATTTATGTGTTTAGAAGGAAAAAAATAATGTTCTAATCAATGTATTCATTTTTAATACAATTCTCATTTTTTTATATGGTTTACCAAGACTACTAAATTGATCATTCCTTCAAGACATGATTCCTTTTAATCATGCCAATGTAATTGATAGAAAAAACCAGATTCATTCTATCTCGGGTTGGGTTTCAATATTATGCACATATGTCACCCTCCCTCTCTCAAGTCTCATCCTATACATGATCATGCTACCATAAAACCCATACTAAAGGGAAAAACCGGTCATAGAGAGACTACATCATCCAGTCAATGATGCGTATGTGATACTCCTCACAATAGTAATTGATATCTATTTCCATATCATTGGGATAAAAATATGCGACGAGTCCGCATGATGACAACGAAGCATTGAAACATGGAATATTTTGATCATGGAATGATACCTCTGAGGTAGTATAAACTGATAAGCTACTAGACCAAATATTTCCAAAATCTCAAACATTCTAACATAATGATGCAATAACTTCCCTTTCCTCTAAATCTTTCTATGCCCATGTTTGGTTGATACCTGTAGGAAAACACGATTCTCAACCTAGAACTACAGAGGCCATAAATAGTGATTCGAATTGGATTTCTATCTAGGATGTGTATTAGAAATAAGCTTCATAATCCGCTGAACATGCTCCTAAGTCTCCTACATGATATGAGAACCTATTATCACTGCCTCTCCAACCTATAACAACTGTACAAGTGAACTGAACGACCTACCATACAAGCCCTCATAGGGATTCATACGAAACACTCAAGTAAAGTATATTATTATAAGAGATATTGATGAGAGGGATATGATTCACCTAATAACCACCAAAACCATTGACACATTTTCAGAGCATGTAATCTAAAACTTGTATTGTTTATTCCGACTTTCCATTAGTTTGAGGGTCAAAAAATGTGCTTAAGAGAACCTATGTACCCTTTGATCTATCAAACCCCTACCATAACCTCGATGCGAAATGGAAAAACCTATATTAAACTATCTTATATTTTATCCCATACCATTAAACCTTAGCATCACATATCTTTATACATATTGAAGATTCAGGGATGAACTGCCCATTGAGAAGTGTGGGACTCTCAAATAAGTTCCTCTATCATGTATATAGGAACCCAGAAAAATCTATGTATACATAGGATGTCATATTCATAAACATAATAATTTGGAGGTAGGTCCCCACTAGAAATAATCTATTAAAGAACCAGCCCTCTTGGATCTAAAATCCACATACTCTTCACCCTATCAAAGAGGGAAGAGGTAATTTCTAGAGCTCTAATAGAGTACTGAATGTGAATCTAATGAAACTTCATATTCATATTAGAAAATATATCCATCAATTTCAATTCATTAATTTATTCATGTATTGAGTGTTCTTGATTTTTTTGACTTAGTGGATTCACTTCAGCATTTCCCTTCATAGGCATATAGGTAAGCTAGAAATTGATGGAATTAAGGCACTCGACCCATTTATTTTGTTTGAGATTAAATTCACACTGAAAAAGAGATATATTTTAGGATCTTATGGTCCTTATACACCACAAAGTGTCCACCCATCAGATAATGTCTCATGTAATGTAAGGCATGGAAAACAACTTCTAGCTCAAGGTTATTCATTCGGTAATTCCTCTCATGAGGCCTCAACTAATAAAATCTATGGGCAATCAATCTATCCCCATACATAAATAAAACAATAATATTGATGCATGATGCATCACAGAACATTTTATATCATATTCCATGCTCTAAAATAATTAGAATATGTTCCATAAAATTCTTCTTTTCAGCTCCTTAAAATGTTTTTTCGCACACTTCAAACCATAGGAGCCTCAAACCCTTATTTTTAAGGCCAATAAGAGGTGAAAAAAGGAATGATAAGTTCTGTATTAAATTCCTACTATATCTAGTGAGCCACGAGAAACTTCGTATCTGAAACACATTTTTATAATTCACCAAGGAAATTACAACACTTACCTTCTATGGGTCCGCTGATACTGCTAATTCTATGATAATATAACCATATAAGTTAACTTTTTCAATCCATAAGTGTCACATAGAAATATTTTCAAAATAATGATTCTATCTTAGTGTATTCAAAATGATCTCAAGTTGTTTTTTATGGTCACTATGAAAATGAGAGTACCCCAAGATGTTATCCATGAAAACCAAGAAAAAGAAATCCAGATAGGGGTGGAGTAACCTATTCATTAAAACTATTAAGATGAAGGGAGTGTTTGTAAGAATGAACAATATAAAAATATACTTATACAAACTGTACCGACTAATGGAAGTCATGTGTGGTATATATGAAGGCGTAACTCACACTTGATGATATCCTGATCTCTGGTTGATTGTTCGGAATACGCTATATCCTCAGATATGGTCAATGAGATCATCTATAATAGGTTGTGGATAGAGGTTAATAATGTAATCCATCTCAAATATGAGTAATCCATCCATAAATCAATAGTATGATCCGCCTTCTTTGAAAAAAACACAGGTGAACCCCAATAATAAGTACTAGATCAGATAAAACTTTTAGACTCTAGGTCTTCTAGTATCCACTTGAGGGCCTGGAGGTTCGTAGGTTCTATTTAGAAATGGACTCTAGTGCTACTCTCAAAACAAGATCAATTTTAAACTCTACCTCTCTATCATAGGGTAATCTAGAAAAATCATTAGGGAAGATGTCTCTGAAATGACCTACTACTGAAGGAAAATTAAGCAGATGTATTCCTTTATCCTCTATGAAAGGACTAGAAATAGAGGTGGTCAATCCACCTAGACCATGATACGATTGCTCATATCTGTTGGAATGTACATTATAATCACCCTTGTGGAGATAACTGCTACCCTATGGTGATGTAAAAAATACCTTGTGGTGATAATAGTTAATGAAGTCAGGATAGGGAACCAACCATTCCATTCCAAGAATGACATCGAAGTCGTCATCTTAAGGATAAAAAGGTCCCATAAGAAGGGATAATTGCCTAACTCATAGGGAAAACCTGTTCATTGGCATATTCCCTCTATATATAGTCCTAAAGGTGTGTCTAGGGTCATCACACCATAATAATACTGAATTTATATCCTAATAATTTCCATGGTAAATAAGGAGATAATGGAGTGTGAAACACATGTTTTGAATAAAGAAGATACAACTGTGGAGGCTACCAGAATAGTGCCTCAAAATGTTGATGTTCCATTACTATGATCCTTCAGATTTGGCTATAAGGCATGAAACTGAACCAAAGTATGTCCTTTTACTATAGTTGGACTACCCTGAGTAGGTCTACTATGTAGGCTGTAACAATCATAAGCTTGGATACCATGAACACAACCTCTTCCTTATCCAGTCCCACTGATGCAACTCCAACTCCCTCCGTGAAGCTGTGTAAAAGAACCTTCCCCAAAATTTGGAGATGGTGTGGAGCCTCATCCATTTGAATATGATGGAACGGTCTAAAATAATCTCTAATGATACCCCATGTATCAATAAGAATGACACTCCATTGGGTCTCTATCACAACGATACATTAAGTTCCCCTTATACCCTTCATAAAAGCATATAACGAAGATACCAATGTAGATACTATGGTCTTCACTGCCCTGATCAGAAACCCCAAGGGTTTGATACCTACTATCAAATGTATTATTTCCCTACCTCATCACTAAACCTCTGTGCCTAGAACTATCATCTTCTCTCAAGTTTCACTCAGCGATATGTTCCTAATTAAAAATCATAGAATATGTAGGTAGACAAAATATTTTTACCTGAGTACAGATGTCATGTGTAAGAATATCCTCAAACCATTTATAACATGATAGATCATCACCATATACAAGAAGTCAAAATCATTACAACTCAAAAAAATAAACTGAATTGTCCATAATAGAAATAGAACCCTAATTCAGGTGCATGAACTCCCTTTCTTGGTCAAATCTCAGCATCCGAGGAAAGAAGTACTCTTAGAAGATAGTTTTAAAATCAACCTAGACCATGCCCTGATATTGGCCAGCTTATGTAATCACATCCCACAAGCTCTTCTATGAATCACACAACATGTAGGTGGAAAGATTTAACCTAATCTCTGGAGGAATCACTATATGCTCTATGATATATAGAGTGGCCTCTATCCAAGTCTCAAAAGCTTGAGAACTTCCATTCCCTAAAAATATGGGTGGATGCTACTGTTTAAACTCACATGTGAGATCAACCATCATAGGTACAGGTCATGGAGAACTCTACCTGGAATGCATCATATATATAAAACCATCTCAAAGATGATAATTAGTTCTTAGATTCGGTATAACTGGTGGTGCCTCAAGTGGAACTCCTATAGGTAAGACAGACGTCTCATGGACCACCATTTATGGAGTGTGGTCATCACCAGCCTCCTGGTCCATGAATCGAGGACATCATGGAGGAATAGATCTAAAAATTCCATGAAAACACCTCAGATCATGATTGAGATGGAATATAAACACTAGTGGAAGAATATCACATGAAAAAGGTCTCACTACCCAATGTACTTCATCATCTACCTGCTTTGAAGGATAATGTATTGTTAAGTGTTAAATTTTAATTTTACAAGAGTTAATGTAGGTGAAGGGTCAACTATAAATTACAAATTACTTTAATGGAAACCATTTTGTTTTATAATTTGAGATTTACATTTTATGTTTTCATTTTATTATAAAAATTTATCATGGTTTGATTAAAATTGGCTCGCCAATCCCAATGAATAAGGGAACATACACCTGATCATTGAAATTGGCACCCATTTCATTTGTATTTTACCTTATAAACTTTCGATCTTAAAATTTAATAGGTAAAATACAATGGATCAACTTGGTAAATTATTTATTCCAATTCACGAGAGAACATACACCTCATGGATTTAAACTACTAGTCACTAAATCACGAAAGAAGATCAGCTCATGTAACCAGTGGTACATATATGACATGGGTAGAAACCAGCTATTTAAGATTCCTCCAACAACCTATATAGGGAAAAACTATTTAGAATAATTCTAGAACTTTAAATATCTAATTCCCCGACCATGTAAAAGATGTTAAAAACACAAAAACAAATAATAGCCATGGATCACTCTAAAATCAAAGGCAAAACATGCAATGAAAATTGTAAAAGTCACCTATATGGATGACATATTCCTGCCATGTTAATTCTAGGTGTCTATAATGATTCATGTAGAAATGATCCATGCCCTCATCTCATTGGGCCAAGGATAAAATAAAATTCTCAAAAATAAGAATAATATTAACCATCTCATAGCATGTTCATCACCCAATGATGGAAGTGTACCAATTGTATTAAGTGAATATAGAACACCAATTATAATTTGAAGCAACTTGGTAATTACCCCAAACATGGGTTATCTATGATGAAACATGACTAATAACCATGTTCCAAATAATTTCTAATCTTCTATACATTTCCTCAAAATAGTAAATCAATAAAAGGAACTTATGATACCACTTTTTGACATCCCAAACTAAAATCCACTAAACAGATGCCTTAGCCGGTGGGCCACATGGCCTCATGCACACATTCACATATACCAGAGGCCACAAACTAGCAGTGAGTGCCTATGGTGTGTCAATGGGGAGACTAGTCCCTCATGTCAGAGTAGAGATAAATTTATAATAATAAGCATACAAATAGAAGAATCATATGTAAATAGATAGTACAATAGAAATAAACACTATAATAACAAGACCAGTAACCCACCATAGTGAAAACATGATATCAATGAATAACTCAGTGGAAACAGAAATAAGAATCCAAGAAACAATTAATAATCGAAATATAGAAACTGAATCATATACAAAATATGATGATAATGTATTTCATGTACTTCGAAATCAAGAAAAAGGTATACATGGCACCAATAAATACATGCTATACAATCAAATAGTATAAAAACCAACAACTATCCAAGAATCCCAAGCTCCTTCGTAGTCATCTTCTACTGAGATCTGTCATAAGAAATAAATCAAGATTAGTAGTCCAAAATGAGACACTTCTCTTTGTCAATATCTTCATACCTGTAATCTACCTGAGTACCAAGGACAGTCTAAATAAGGTGTGAGATAAATCTTAGTAGGCCACTACCAGTGGCATCTATGCCATCCAGTATGTGAATATTAATCTATAGTGTCAATGTATATATAAATGTAATGAAATTTTATAAAGATAACTAATACCTTGATCAACCTTAGCTGGAAAGGTATCTTAACATGTAATCATTTAATTAATTAATATGAGTTCATTTTAAATAATTAAGTCATGTGAGGTATAAAAAAACTGAAAATGTATCATGATAAGAATAATAATAAAATATCCAAGGTTTAATAAGGAATAATGTAATGATGATAATAGTGAAATAGGAACCAAGGTAATAAACAAGGGATCCTTGACCTCAGGGGTCAAACAAACTTAGTAATAACATGCAACCTGTCTATAAGGGGTCTGAGTGTAATCCAAGGGGAATCACCTAAGGCATTCCACTGTAATAGTTCTAACTGAGTCTAATGATCCCATCCAACGTAAAACGAGATAAGCATGACTAGGACTAATGGGGTGAATCCATGGTGCCATATTTTTGAATACATCAATCTTGATCCAAGGAGTGTATAAGAGGCATCCTAATATCCAAAAGATAGTGAAGGGATCCTATGACGCCAAGTTGAGCATCAACTAGTAGATAATGACTTTTTTCCATGGTGGGTATCTCCCTTAGAAGCCAGATTCATGAATTATAATGGCATACCTTAAGTGCTCAATGAACTGTCTCATGGAATTTCCTCAGGAATCCAAGTATGGATCAAGATTTTCCACTCCTAGAAAGATAAAAAGGCCCATTTTCAATAAGTACCTTATACTTATATCATTATTTAATTAGTCCACACAATACTCATTCCATTTAATAATTATTTGGGTTCATTCCACTAGCTTTCATACATGGTGATAAGGATCATAGAACATATAACCATTTATAATTTTATTCCATATTCAATTATTAGGTTCATTCCCTTTCATTTCATAATGATCACAAGGTAAGATAAAGACATGAATCCCATTACCATATCAATTATATTTAACTGGGATATGTGATATATATAATATACTTTCAATTTACAACTAGGTTTAATTTGTAATATTGAAACACTTACCTTAGAAGGGTAAAGTTATACTATACATTTTATAGCCATTTAGTAATTATTAATCGATTTATTATATAAAAAACTTGCCTTATAAGGGTCAAGTGATAACACACCCGAACAATGGAGCTTACAATCATAAAAAACCTTTAAAGGAATAAGTATATGATAATAACCTATAAGGGGTGAAATGAGATGAGGTCATAACCTCCAATGGCGGAAATTTGAACTACGAACAAGGACTATAATATGAGCATGATGATTATAAGAATGGTGAATGAATTTTATATGCAATGCTTGATGAAATCGGTTTTCAAAAAATGATTATAGTTTATAAAATTGAGAAATATTCGGGATTAGTCATAAACCACATAACTCGATCCTACAAAACTCTCGTCATCTAGTATCAACCTTTATTTTGACCTCGATCGAAAGAAAAAAGAATAATGGGTCAACACCCTGAAAATAGGGCATTTGATCCTACACCAAAACAACATAAAAATTGAAAAGAAAAATGATGAATAAAAGGTAAAATATTTTTTCACTTACTAAGAGCTATCCAATGATATAAACGATGCTTGTTAAGACTACAAAAAGTCTAGATATCAAAGAACCTAGCCAAGGTTGGTTTTAGAGCCTATACGGGAGGAAGAAACACCCTACATGCCTGAATTAAGATAAAAGGAGGTTGGTAAGTTATAATTAATTGAGGAAAATTTAGTAATTTTACCTAAAAATGTCTATTTTTCATGGTTTGGCCACAAAAGTTTTCAATTTTTATTCCTCACACTGCTTAATGAGGGACCCCACAAGGTTACATTTCCACAGGTTGACTAATAGTGTGCAAACCATGCTGCATGCTCTGCTAAGAAAACTAGTCACTCGGGCATGGGCATGCGCCTCAGGCTACACAATTTCCTTAAACTATTTGGCCTCCTCACCCCATCTTTCTATCCCTGCATTTTAATAAGTAACCATATGGCCTATCCCACATGGTTTCTACTAACTATGAAACCAAACAGTTTTTTCCAAAAACCGGGGCTCAGAGCATCGAAAAATCCCCAAAAACACCCGATACTATCGTGGCCTCATTAGGCATCTATAATAGTTACAAAACAAGTAATTAGACCCTAATTAAAAGGATCCATACCTCGTATAAAAACTATTTTCTTAAATTTTGATCCTTATTTTTTAGATTAACCCTCGATAAACCCATTTTAACCTTAACTGTGATAGTTTTTTTAGTGGTTTTACTATGCATTATTTCCAAAATTTATGTTGGACTTATTATCTAATATTAATTATTTTGATTCAAAATATGGAATCCATTTTATCTAATTCAATTAATATAAGTGGTTTAATTTAATTTAAAAATAAACCTGTAAAACATGTCGAGAAACAAATTTTTAAAAAATGAATTTTTCAAGAATAAGACAATCATATATTAATTATATGAATAGATATATTCATTATGTGAATTTAAATTAAAATAGTAAAATATTTAATCTATAAATTTAATTTACATCTTTCATCATTAAAAATAATTTTAATTAATTAAAATTGGAAGACATTATGTCTTTTTTAATGAAATATCTTTTTGAAAAATATCCATTTTTACCTATAAATGAGATTATCTTTATTTATATAAAATTTATTATCAATAAATTGTTAATTAAATATCATAAAATATATTATTATAAATAAAAGGAGTAATTTTTAAATACAACATTTTCAATTATTCATAAAATCTTATTTCTATGGGAAAATTTCAAAAATTCATTCTATGATTATTTTTACCAAGTTCCAAATAGATATTCATCCTATCAAATTAGAATTTTTGTTCCATGAAATATTAAATGCTCATTATATTATAGTTTATAAAAATATAATTTTAACTTACTATAATTGATGATCTGGTGTTACGTTATTCCCTCCTTTAAAAATTTCATCCTTGTTTTTTCATGGATATCACTTCACGAACAAATGAGGCTTGTTCTCCCTCATCTAAACCTTGGGTTCCCACACTACTTCCTCCATTTTATGATTTATCCAAAGTAACTTTACTAGTCAATTCTTCTGATTACTCAATACTTTATCTCTATTATAAAAAATATCGATAGTCTCTTCACAGTAATATAGATTAGTTTTCAAGTATATTTCTTTATAGGTGAGCATATGTGTTGGGCCTGGCTTGTACATCCTTACCAATGATATATGAAACACATCACACAATTTATATAGAATATATGGAATTTTAAAATGGTAATATATAGATCCAATTATTTATATAATTTCAAAAAGTTCAATCTACCTAGTTCTTAGTTTCCATTTCTTATCAAAGCTTATAGCACAAATATATGGATATACTTTTAAGAAAATGTGTCCTCCATTATATTCCAAATATTTCATCCTACTATAAGAATAACTATTATTCCTACTTTACCTACTTTAATACAAGTAAAGATAGTATTTTCCATTTTCATTGTCTCCTCAATAAGTTATAATATTATATGTTTTCGTTCACCAACTTTATACGAAAATCTTCTACTATGACATTTATTACCATGTAATGCTTCACTTGACACCATTTTAATACTTGAATAGAGACTATTGGTATTGGAAAACTCTACCAATGTTAAATAAATATACAAAATACCTTGAAAGTAAAGTGAAAATAACCTCAACAAGAATTATAAATTTAGAATAGTACTTTAGGATAGTCCATCGGTTTGAGGGTGGTAGGTAGTGCTCAAATAAAGATCTATATCAAGACACTTCTTAAGACTCTTCTATAATATTTCTGTAAATCATGGATAATGATTAGAAACAATTGAAATTGGTGCTCCATAAAGTCTTAAAACATCATTAATATAAATCTTTTAAAGTCTTTAAATTGGTAAATATTCTCTTATATTATGGAAAGGTCAATATTTGGTAATGAATTCAACAATAACACATGTCACATCATTATTTCTTGAAGTATTTGGTAGTGTTGTTAAAAATTCCATCGTAATTTCCTCTCATTTATGCATAGGTATTAGTAATGGTTGCATGAATCCTATAGGTTGTTGTCTCTAAACCTTCACCGATTGAAAAACCAAGCATCGTGATACATAACTAACAATTTATGGATTCATTTTATCCCACAAAAAATGATCCCTCAAATCCCTATACATCATGGTGCTTCCAGGGTGAATAGATAAATATGATCTATGAGAATAATACAAAAATTCCTTTTTTATATTAGGTAATGATATAATACAGAGAATCATTCCAAATTTCATAAGACCATCTTCAGAAATGAATTATTCCTACTTATAATCATTCCCGATGATATTTTTATTATAAAAAATCTCATCATTGTATAGGGAACCATTTATCTTTCCCAATAAAGATGTTATGGTATTCATTTAAAAAAGGAGTGATGTATTCCCTTACCAAATAATTCATGTATCCATTTTTACTAGATTCATGAACATAGGATCCCTTCTATTCCTCATTTTTGTTATAACTTCACGGTCATTCCTTCTCACTATATCTTCTAACATAATTT
Organism: Viscum album; assembly: GCA_963277665.1. Lineage (NCBI taxonomy): Eukaryota > Viridiplantae > Streptophyta > Magnoliopsida > Santalales > Viscaceae > Viscum > Viscum album. The sequence continues at coordinate 1,946,972,256 of OY728147.1, read as the reverse complement.
CCTTCCATTGGTGGTAGTGTATTGATAAATCATAATACTTGAGTAATTTGAGCCATCACTTTGGCCTAAATTTGAAATATTTCTATTAAAATATCTATTTTAGGCTCTTATGGTATATGTATATATAATTTCTTTCACTATGGACATAATTTTTCCATATCTTCAATGAAATAATTATATCTTCCAACTAAAGATTAAAGGGTGGATAGTTCTTGTCATGATTCATTAACTTCCTTTATGCATATGTAATAACATTATCATTTAACATAAGTACACAACCATTTCCTTTCTTTGATCAATGAAAATATTTCAAAAATCCAATTTTCCTAATAGTGGAGTCACAATAAGAGAATTGACCAATCTTATATTTAATTCTTCAAAACATTCTTCACACTCTTCTTTCCATATTAATATGACCCCTTTAATTGTAAACATGGTTAATGGAATAGCCAATTGGAATTGTTTTTTAATAAATCTCCAATAGTAACCTGCTTGACCAATGAAATTACATACCTCAGTTATGTTCATTGGTGTTGGATATTATTTCACCACATTTTTATTCACATGATCAACTTAGATTCTATCCTTGGGGAAAATATTTCCATGAAAAGAATCTTTCTAAATCTAGAATTCAAAATTGATAAATTTCTCATGTAACTCCTTCCCTATATGATTATCAAGAATTATCCACAATTGATCCTCATGGTCCTCATATATTTTATAATAAACCATTATATCATTTATAAATACCATAATGTAATAATAAAGATATTCTATGAATACTATGTCTGTTAGATCCATAAAAACATATGATACTTTATCTAAAACAAATAGAATTAATATAAACTTATAGTGTTCATACCTAATTTGAAATGAAATATTTATCATATCTTCTTTATTTACTCACAGTTTATGATACCTATAGTAAAGGTCAAAATTAGAAAAATATTGAGCTCTATGAAGTTGGTCGAATAAGTACTCAACATGAGGTAGAGGATACTTGTTCATTGTTGTAATAACATAAATTTCCCTATAGTCAATTCACAACCTCATGGATCCATATTTCATCTTACTGAAAAGAGTAAGAGGTCCCCAAAGTGAAACAGTAGGGTAGATAAATCCTTTGTCACACCACTTGTCTTGTTGTTTCTTCAACTCCATGAATTAAATAGTGTAAAGTATATAGGGAGTCATTGATATATGACTTTTATTGGGTATTAAATTAATGGAAAAAATGAATTCATCCTCTAGTGGATGTCCAAGTAATTCATCCAGATATAAATCAATGTATTCTTATAAAATAGTTATGTACTCAATTTGAAGATTAAATTTTCCACCAATTGACTTTTTTAACTTCTTCCCTAAGAATATAATTCAGAAGTTCCACTAAGGGTGGATATATAGATGACTCAAATGATGAAGCCTTATATCTAACGATAACAATTCCACATCCTCATCACATATCACAATTTCATTATCCTTACAATAAGTTTCTTCATAAAATTTTGAAATTGAGAATATATCAAGAATTCTATCAAAGAAACCCGTAGGTAATATAATAAATTAAACTAATAGATCGTGTTTATATATCGTAATGAGAACTTCTTGACACATCCTTTTCAAAGTGGGATTTCCAATATTATTTTTTACTCACAACTCCATCTTAATGTTCTAGGGAGATATCTAATTTTCTTAAAAAACATATAAGATTTAAAAGAGTGTTAGTATCTAGAATAAAATATATTATTGACTATATTTGATGAAATTATCAATGTACCTTCCACCACATCTCTCATAACATCAACTTCAATTGTAGTGATTTCATTATCATGTCCTTGTCCCCTTAGACTCTTCTATGTTATATTACCCTTATGTATGGGAAATTAGTTTGAATAATGCTCCATTTAATTATAGTTGAATCAATGGATATTAGTTGTGTCTTACATTATATTACATTTATGAACTATATGACACTTATCTCCACACTGGTAACACACTCCCATCGCCTTCAAGCATTTTACAAGATTATTCATTCCACAATTTTTATATGATGGAAATTGATAAATATTCTTACCCTTATTTGATGCATTTTTTAGTCAACCTCTTATTCTATTTAGTTCCATTGAATATATAGGGATTAAAAAATTCCATATCTTCTTTCATGGAAGAAAATGTAAAATCCTAGAACCTGCACTCCCATATCAAGTGATAAAAACATAAGCTTTACATTTTTGTCTTAATACTAATAAATGCAACACATTTTTTTCTTTCAAAACCGTAAAATAACCAAAATAATTATTACGTCGCTTACATACCCAAGTACCTTTTTGGATTAGAGTTTTAGAGAATTAGGGAAAACTCTTAAGAACATTAATTCATAAACAAATAGTTCATAATGGTCTATGTCATCCCCCATAAAATCCCACACATATGAAACCTTTCTAGTCACAAATCATTTTTCATCATTCTTCATAACCTAGAAAAAAATAAATATAACAATTTTGAGCTAAAATTCTCAAAAAGGGTAAAAATATTCATTAATAATTGAATGTTTCCAGTGAGACTAGGATGAGAATAAGGGTACGATGATATAATAATAATTCATGAGAATAATATAAGGAAACAAATAATCATCAATACATGGATCAACAATAATGAAAAATGGAATAAATATTTAATAAATTTAAGATTCATTGGAATCAATAATCATAATCCATGTGATGGTAATACTTATAAAATAAATCATTAAACCCATATCCCTTCACCAATAATAAGTTAATAATAATTTTATTTAGACATAAAGTTATAAGATTACATTGATAAATCTTAAGATTTCCATTAAAACCCATAGAATTCATAGATAAAACATATAGGTATCTTGAGATATTATTTGCATAACACACTTACAATCACACTTATAAATAGAATATCAATACATTCAAATTCCATACCCAATGCATTGGAGGTATATCATGGACCCACCCATCCATGGTTATAATGTGACCACCCATCCATAGTTTATAATGGAACTACACATCATAAGAAGAAATTAATAAGAAAAATACTGTAAATAAACTAATAGATATTTTATTTAAACATAAAACTCATAGAAAAATACATTAATCCATTCCTAACATGATTCACCTATGAAAAAGAAATAAGTTCCATGAAAATCACTCTGAAAATTATAATCCATCAAGGGAAAGAATGATTATGGTAAAATTACAAAATACTCCCAGTTGAATGTATATAAAATCAAGAGTTTTAGGCATTGATGAATGGAAGTAACATTAAATTATCATTAAAAAATCTTGAGTAAAATACATTTTTTACTTTAAAATTCAAATTTAAAAACTCAAAATTCCTAAAATACTGTGAATTTTTTTTAAATATATACTTGGAAAAAAATAAATTAATATTAAATGAAAATAATGGTCATGATAGTTGAAAATATGTTCATCTTGTAAGTGTTATAAATAAACATTCTTTTCAAAAAAAAATTAAAGGGATTCTAAAGTGACCCATTCAAAAATACATTTAGATATTTACTTTGTAAAGTCATTTTAAAAGAAGTAAAAACATCATGTAAAATAGATTTAGGAATTTTTTTGTTTTAAGAAAAGAAACTATTTGATTTTTTTAGAAAACATGTATATAGAAGGGAAAAGTTCTAAATCTAAAGGAAGATATAAGATCAGTATCACTTAAAAAAATTCATGACAATTACTCAATAAATAAGGGAATAAATAGAAATTAAACATGTGAACCAAATTCATAACTATGATTGAATAAAATATATGTTGTTCAAGAAAATAATATTGTATAATTTATTCCAAAATGAACCTCAAACATAAACAATACTGAATGTAAAAGAGATTGTAACATAAAGCCTTTGCCACATTGGTAACTTTTAAATCATAATCCCTAGGAAAGAATATAATGAAATGAAACTTTAAATATCATGAAAATAAATAGATTCATGATATATCAGGTCAAACATATAGTATATACACATTATAATGGAAGAGATAAGCATGTCCTAAACATATGCCGCAAAGAAAGAGAATTTGAGATGAATAAACCTTATAAAGATGAAATCATTGAATTGAGAATTAATAAATTTAGGTATTATGTGTAAAAAATATAAATAAACAAACCTGTGTAAAAATATAATTAAACTATTTAGAAAAAAATGAACACATGATAATTGAATAGCAATGTCAATGAAAAAGGGTTCTATCCCAATGAAAGGAAACTGAGTTAACAGTCCATTTAGCACGTGGTAACATTGATGTTAAATCCCCTTGGATAAAGTAATTCAAATTGAAACTAAAAATACCCTGATTTATTAATTATTCATGATATCACATGTAAAAGGGGAAGTATATACACCATATAAAAGATATTATGTGCATAAAATTAAAATATTCCTTAATGAAAGAAAAAATGAGATGAAATCCCTTACCTCGAGTCTAGAATTACTACATATGTCCTTTAACAACTCTGTAATAAATTCATATTAATTATTTTATTTCATAAAAACATTTTTCTGCATTAATATATTATTCTTAATCAATTTGTTTTCTTTTATTTTAATGACATATTTAATTACATTATTAATTATGTCTAGGTCAGGTGTTTTGAGGATATTTGGTTCATAATTTCAAAACAACTTCATTGTGTTAACCATGGACAAATACGTACTTTTTCCACCATTTACAAATTAATAATCATAAAATCTTTCTAATAATTTGACATCAATTATAATTTTAATGAAATTCATGAAAAATTCTTATGAAAAAATAATTACGTTATAATCATGGTAATGATGGGCCATATGTACGCATAGGTAACATTTCTATTTTTCAATGATAATTATGGAAATAAGGTAGGTATTTATAATAAATTACATAATTATTATTATATAATTAATACGATATTATTTATTTACACACACTCGCACAAAGATATATATATATATATATATATATATATATATATATATATATCATGCATGTGATGTGGTAATGAAAAATGAATCTCATAGATTCGTGGATGTTGCAGTCTATACGTATGTCCAAACAACATTATCAATTTTATTGAATGGAAAGCTAATAAATTAAATGATATATTATATCTTAATAATTATAAATATGTCATTAATATCATATATAACCATTTATCCCATCATAATGACCATCTATGAATGGTGGGGATGGAAAACGAATTACATCGGTCCATGAGGCGGTATTCCACCATACACATGAATAATGAATTCCTTTCCCATTTGATAGAGGATTTTGGTAGATATTGGTTCTTAAACTAATATAATAACATCATAGTATATATAATATACTAATACTATTTTCCCATAAAGTTTGGATAAAATTTTAAGGTGGTGGAAGAAGAAATAAAACAAAAAGGGTATGTTGACAACTATACCTCTTCTTCAAAAAATCTCCTTTACATCACATCATAATCTCTTTAATGATAGTTTTACAACTAAGATATTTATGAACCCTATAACACCCTAAGAGGGGAGGGGTGACTCAGGGTGTTACATTTTTAACTTAAAGTGAAATATCTTGTTCCCATATTATTAGGACCTTTTAAAACATGTGAGATAGAATTTTGCAGTTATAAAACATTCACATGTAGAGAGACAACACAATTGTTTTAATTTGTTCACAACTGAGGGATATTAAAAGTAGTATACTCTAAGAATGTGTTAGTTTAACCTAAATCAACTATGTTACATTAGTTATTTTGGAGTGTATAAAATCATAAAAATTCACTTTGTTCTTGGGCCACTAAATTTTAACTAATATTTAGGGATATCACACTACCTACCTCAAAACACATCTATCAACACCCCTAGCTCGCATCCTTGGGTGAATTATTACTTAGTTTAACATATTGACGGTCTCTTAAGGATATTTACATTTAATTATTTGTCCCTGACTAGAACAAGACTCTTCATTCATCGATGTCCTGAGTTGATGCACTTGAAAGCACTGTTCACTTAAACCAGATGTTCAACTCAATAGTTCATGAAGAAACTATCCTTCATAAAACATCCTCTACATTTAAAAGCAATAAAATTATTCAAAAACCCACAAAATTTTAAAAATATCCCAACCTTTACAAATATCCCATCCTTCACGGAAGTCAGGGTCTTTGTGAAACAACAACTTGTTGTGAAACTCTTTTTGTGATATGACATAGCATCTATAAGTGCATATACATTCCTTCCATGATGCTTAATTTCACAAGGGAATCATTCTATTCAAATATTTCCTAATTATTTAAACCTTCCTGAAATCATTGAATCTCACTATTTTCACCAGTTGTCTCTGTAAAAAATGAAGTGGGTGTGGATGCCTATTTAAAGGCTCACCATTTTCTAAAGCTCCAAGCACCCAATGACCTTTTTAAGAACATAAAAATTCATTTTTGTGAATCTCCTTGTCTTCAATAATATCCAATGAAATTTATCCCACTCTCAAATCATTTTTTAGTCATAAAGATTTACCATCATCGCATTGTGCATTCGGGCACCTTTGCGTAGCCGCAAAGAAAATCGCCTTTCCATCCCGTGTTTATGATTCTTGTTTGAGATGATGCTCATATTCATGAAACTAAACATTTATGGAATATAGTATTTGGTAAACTCATTACTGTATAATATTTAAGAAACTTCAATCCTAGAAAAATTGGTTTCTTGAAGCATCCTCCTTCCTTCTGATTTTGATCCAAAAAAATTGGCAAAAACTGGGAAATGATGCATTCTTTAACATTAAAGACATATTGCACTATAAGTTCACATTCCTTTAAAACTACTTGATATAACTAGTGTAAATCGATAAAATTCAAAAACTATACTCTATTTACAACTATCAAAGTTCTTGGTTCCAAAAATCTCCCTTTTGGTTTTGTTGGAAATCTATAGAAAAATTCAATAACGCACCATCCTCAATCAAAACCATCATAGGCCTGATAAAGCTCATCCCTCACTCTATGTCTACATGGGAAAAAATCAATGTAGAAAAAAGTGTGATAAAATATAATCTCATGCTTTTATAGATCACCAAAATCATCCAATCTAATAATCATTGAATTTCACTAATCTCCCCCTTTGAAAATAAACATAATGAACTTGTATTTGTAGTTTTATTTCGTTAAAACTCCCCTCAGATCATATCACCACTGTAGAGCTGCAACACTTCCACAACCGGATTAAAAACGTTAACACAAATGGGGAGTGGGGATCAACCTTAACCTCTTCTTTCATTATGATGTGGATAAACACCAAGGTTAAACCTATGTTTCACAAACATATATGCTGCCAACGGATTAGTCAGAATGTTGGCAACTTTGTCATCACTTCCAACATGCTCTATTTTTAACACACTGTGGCCTAAGTTTTCTTTGATTAAGTGATATCTTATTTCAATATGTTTGGCATGAGAGTAATGAAACATATTCTTTATAATATCGATCATTCCCTTGTTGTGATAGTGAATCACCATCAACTACTTCACCTCCCCAAAAATACCAATCAATTGTTTCTTCATCCACAATATTTGAGTGCATTCTTTTGTAGTAGAGATATACTATACTTAAACTGTGCTAAGAGAAGTGATTAATTAATTATTTCTCAACCATACTACACATTTTTTCAAATAAATAATACGCAACCACTAGTTGACATTCTATCCACAATATTATCATCCCAATCAACATAAAAAAATACAAATAATTCATTATATATTCTTGATATAAAGTAAAATACACAATTGAGAGTACCTTTAAACGTCCTATTTTAAATTATAGCTTATTCAAATAAGAATATAGTCATGAATACCACACTCATGGTTCTGAATGAAGACCATTGAGATATATATTTAATTTATGAACCTTTCTATTATCATTTCCAATCATAAATACAAAATATTGTTCAATGTTGACTCATTCATCTTTAATAACACCATTTAAGAACACCATTTTAACATACATTTGATATAATTTTAAACTGATTTGAATTTTCATGGAAAGGAAAAGCCGTATTGAATACATTATAGTTACTGGAGAGACCATTTCTTCAATATCAATGCCTTCAATCTTTGCATTTACATTACACACCAACTATGCCTTGTTTTTAACACATTTCTATTCTCATAATTTTTATTCAAAAAACCATTTTTTACCAATCACATTGTGATTTTCTTGTCTCTTAACAAGATCTCATGCCTGGTTCTTCTCAATATGATATGTTTACTCATTAATGGCCTTATCCCATGATTCATTCTTTTCTAATTCTTCAAACCAGATTACTTCCAAATTTGATAGGACGGCAGAATGCACATTACTCCTTATTATCCTTGTCTCTGTAGGTGTGGTCCAATCCCAGATGATGTTGGATGGATCAATTTTTTCTATTATATTTCCCATGTGAGGGTTAATGAAGTTTATTTAGAAATGGTTTTCTCTTCTGAAATTCTTTTTAATAATCACCATTTTCAATCCATAATTGTTTTGTTAGCCTGAAACTATTTTTGAATTTGAATTTATCCCTTGTCCACTTTCTTACTCATCTTAAATCATATCAAAATATGATCTCTTCAGATTATTTATGATTTTATCCTCAATGATATTGATATCATTTCTTTCCAAAATCTTTTTAAGATGATTATTGTAACATTTGTAGTCTTTAATCTTCATTTAATATCCATGAAATATTCCCCCATCTATGACATCACCATACTTTCCTTGATTTCCTTCTCTATTTAGTATGAAACATATAATTCGAAAAAAAATACTTTAGAGGGGGATTATTTCCATACCATATCTTATATGGTTCCCTAATTTCTCATATGAAAAGCCCTATAAAATTTTGAGTGTACAGTGCTACTTGAGAAATCTATTTCTAATAATGATAAGAAATAGAACTCTCAATCAGCATAGTTCTATCTATACTGTTCACCTATTGATTTATGGTATCAAAAAACCCATTTCATATATGGTTTATCATTAAATACACCTCTTGATTTATTCCATGTTTTTCAAGGTAATTTTCAAATTCAATGGATCTGTATTCTCCTTCATTGTTAGATCGAAGAATCTTGATTATGCATACAATAACATTCTCATCTATTTGATGATATCTCTAAATGTAATCAATTTGGTTCAGTTTTATAAGTATAAAAATCACACAATCCATTCTAATATAATCATAAATAGAAATAATAAAGCACCTCTCCGCATATATGCCAACAATATTTATTGGACCATATACATCGGTGTGGATGAGACTAAGAATACTCTATGCCCTTTTTTTCTTTAAATTATATGAACTCCCAACCATCTTTTGACACATACATGCATCACATATCTTTTATCTATCATGATTTAAATTGAAATTTTTGAAAACACTCTTCATATTACATATCTATTCCATGATCAGTCGATTAATGTGACCCGACCTTTTGTTCCATTTTTTGTCAACTGTTACGTAAGAAATGTTCTCTTTACTGTCAACATGGTATAAATTTTTTTCTATTCTGTATCCTTAGATGAGAAAATTACCTATCTTTCCTTCGATAGTGCACCAATTATAATTGAATTTCACTATCAGTACTAAGTCACATTGTTCAATAATACTCATGGTATTGTGATACAAATCATTTACATAGAGAACATTAGTTTTCCTTAGCTCATCATATTCTTATTCTGTATTTCATCTACCTTTGATCATTAAGAATTGTCATTGTCGAATTTCATTGTCCCATCAACAATTTTCATAACATTTTTTAAAAAAAATCATTTCCTATCATGTGTTAAAGTAATCCTCTATCAATAATCTATAAGCTATTATTGTTTGTATCTTTGAGAGCTATTTCTATAAGGTTAGATTTCTTAATTTTTTTCCATTCATGAGACACCTGATTGAGTAGAGGAAAAAGATTTCCATTCCAATATATTTTCAATATACATGGTTTAATCATACTTATATTCTTCTTCTGTAAAAGAAACCCAATTTTGAAGCGTAATTATTCTTGGTTAATACCCATTGACATTCCCTCTAGTTCTATAGTTATTGTTCCCACCTTTCCTCTTCCTGTAATGAATAGCTTCATGAACATAGTAAGAATAATGAAAAAATATTAATTGAAACTATATCTTCTATATGATGAATGGTATGGTATAATATTTTTTTATTTATAGATGTTTCCCCATTGAGATATCTCTTTGACTCTTCATAGAAAGACATGGTATGGCCTAAGAAGCCACAAAATAGACATTTCATAAGGGGGATATCATCTCACTTCCATTCCTCCACATGTCCCCTTATTTTATAGAGGTAATTGAGTGCTGATCATTTATAGATACTTGAGGATTATTTTCATCCCTCTTTTCTGTTTGGTTTGAATATTTATTTTTTCAAAAAAAGAAACCTTTGTGATATGTTCAACATTATACTTCCCTTTATCTTGGTTTATCCCATTTACAAACTTTTCTATTTCTACATAATATCCAATTCCACTATTCCTAAAAATGTTGATCTATGATCACTCAAGGCCTTATATACTCCTTCAGAACCATGTTTATCCCTTTCTAACAGCTTATCATTTGAACATTTTCCAAACTATAATTGATTCTTCATTTCATTTTATTTTGATTCAGTTTACAGTTTACTATTTAAAGTAACAAATTCTTTTTCAAGTCCCACAACTATATCATCCTCTTACCCCAGTCTCAATGTAAAGTCATTGGTGAATTTTTCCTATTCTTCAATCCTAAGTTTAAATTCCAAAAACTCTTCAGATATTTTAGGTGTTAATAAATGTTCTTATTCCTATCCTTCCAATCCATCAAGTTCTGTTTAAAGGTGATCAACATAATCTTATGACTCTTTCAACATATCTCTAAACTTTATTCTTATCTTTCTTTGATTTTAAATCTCATATAGAGAATAGTAAAGTTACACCTTGAGATCATTAACACCATTCAACTAATTGTCTTTATCTTTTATAGGTTCTACTTATTAAAATATAGCCATTCTGGGCACTTTGAGTTTGGATTTAAACTCTAGTTTTAACATCCTCCAAAAAGCCAATATTATATTGTTCTTTATTATATATGAAGCTCTTTCTCTAAAATTTGTTTCTTGATTTGAATTCTCCCTTATTAGAGAACCTCTTCTGAGGCTTCTGCATAGTTTATGCTTCTCTTTCTACATCATCAATTTTCCATGGGATTTGAGAGGCAATGTACCCTCATTTACCACATAAAAAATAAGATAATGTAATATTTCCATCAAACATCCATTTTCCTCTCTTGAATTTCTTGGAATATAGAAAAATATTTTTATCTTCGTCATCATCACAAACACTAGAAATATCATGTTTTTGCATGGATGTGAATTCCATTTCCTTACTTACTCAATTGGATTCATCTTATCGTTTGACTCTCATTTTAAAATTGAGTAGACTACCTAGAATATCAGCAATAAAAAGCTTAGACAAATCTGTTTCCTCTAGAGTTGAAAATTTTGGATTGTACAGAGGTGGGAACATGTAACACCTTGAATTTTGAAAACCTTTTTTTCGAATAAGTTATTTTTCTTTGATGTCATTCATTTCACGCTAAAATAAATCAATAATTCATTATATTTTATACCAAGCTAAGTATCAACTATACACAACAGTAACTTGGATTACGTTACACACAACACTAAATTTCACAAAAGAACATATTATTATTATTATAATTATTCAAATATTATAGTTATAACATAATCATTAAACTTGGATAGTAATAACTAATTTTTAAATATTATTTATTCAAGTTTTATATAGATAAATCATATTTCTAATAATATATAATTTTATTGCAAAGTATCTATATGTTTAAAAATACTATTTTTTAAGAATTACATTTTATATCCTTCTGTGAACAATAATAAAATTAATTTTAGACACTTTTAGAAATTTAATTTCATTGAATACAATTAAAATTTAAATTAATAATGTCAAAATTAACTGGGGGTGAATCTTTGTTATTTTTCTAAGAAACATCATTTTTGGATAAATAGTGAAAAATACTGAAGTTTAATTCAAAACATCGTTTTAATATAATTTATTAATATTGTTAAATTATATTTTAATTTGGTTTTAAAGTCAAAATTGATCAATTATAGACATATTAATACAGTTAAGTTTATTGAAATTATTTTTATATTGGATTTAGATATAAAATCTTAATGAACTTTTGAACATTCTTACTTTAAAAACCTGCTTTCTCTCCACATCAATGTGATTAGCATTAATCTTAATTTTGTTTCCTCTAAGAATTGAATTTAAGAAATGGAAATAATATATTATAATCAGTGTGATATTTATAGTTTAATAAGATAAACATGATTTTTTCTCTTAAATATTAGTGAAAGTGATTAAAATCAATTACAGCGATTAACGTATAATTACGCCTCACAAGGTACTAAAACATAATCTTAAGAGCCAAACTGATCTAGAAACTTTTCCGAAATTTCTTATATGCCAATATTTATAATATATAACTTCCTGGTTCTGATTTGATGATTTAGTGGGATACTATTCAATAAAATTTCCCAATTTCATAACTAAATTAAGAAAAAGACAAAAAAAAATGAACTTTCCATAGCTTTATCATTTATAAAACATTCATATATAGAAAAAGAAACATTTTTTAGGTAATACACATCATTTTGAAATATAAATGAGATATTTTTATCATAATAATTTATCATTAAATTTTATATATGAATTAGTTACATTAAACTCTTAAAATAAACTAACACATGGATTATTTAGTTAATAATTAAATAAAATAAATGATGTTAGAATGTTAAAAGTAAAGTAAATTTATTGAATTATTGTATTAAATTATTTTTTACATGAATATATCTTGTTTCAAAGATGTGAAATTAATATATTTTAATTTAATTAATATTTTGATATTTTTAAATTAATATTAAGAAAATACTGTCAAAATTGAAATTAATTTTTTTAAAATAAATTATAATTTATTTAAATATTTAAAATTAATAAATTCCTAACATCATCCAAGTGATTTTTAAGAGTTAATAAATCTAAAATAAAGTCTATTAATGGAAAAAATTATCTTTTATATTGAGTATATAGATTCCAAAATAGTAAAACCATTTTTAGTACGATTCAGTTTAAAGTAGTATTGTTTTTTTATCATGCGCTTTTTTTAAAATTAATTTCTAACACACAAGTGATTTTTATTTTTTAAATTAAATATAATATTTATAATTCATAGTTTCTATTTTTTCTATCAAATCAACCTTAAATTTTTCTGAATTGTTGAATTTCATTGGTTGGAAAACTAGTTACCTAAATGAAAATGAAAAATGAAAAATATAAGGAAGCATTTTAAAAAAGGGACAAAATTATAATAATTCACTAATTTTTTTATGGAGTTTTAGTTAGACCATAATTTCAATTTAATCCTTTATTTTTTCATTTTTTAAATCACATGAGGTAAGGTAGAACTCCTATTAGTTCTTACCATTTGTTATTTACAAGAATTCCACTCCTCCTCCACTATAAATAGGCACTCACACCTACCCTTTATTCACACCTATCAAAAAAATTAGGTTCAAAAAATATCTACCCAATTATTTTAACAAAATACCTAAATTCCTCCTTGAATCCTCCCTTTTTTCAAAAATAAATCCAACGAATCACTTTGGTGAAAACCAATAAGAGTTACCTAAAGAAGAGGTAATATCCTTCCATAAGCACCTTTGTTTTATTTTCATTCCCCACCCCATAAAATATTCTTCATAAATGATTATATAAAAACATAAGAATAATAAATATTATTACAAATTTTTAATCAAATATTTATACCTAAAATTACACACACATCCATCTAATGGGTAGCAAAATTACTGTTCTTGTGTACCGAGAACTATTACCTCACAAAACGATGTTTTTTATTTTTCCTATACCACCTCTCACGGTTGGGAATTATGATGAACACTATATTTTTATATTATATATATGATATTTATTATGTATTTATCCTTCTTCAAAGATTATATAAATATACCTTCATGATTTTCATATTGTGTAACTTTGATAACTTCATTTATGAAAGTGTGGACTATCGCCTCTTCAAAGCGATGTTATTTGTTCACCCATTAAATGGAATGTATTAAGGATGTGTTTAGTAAATTTACATAATATATATGATATAATATTTTTAATAAAATTATATTATATATATGTGTCATTCATATTCTTTCATTTAACATGACAATAAAATGGAAGCAACGTTCATGCGTACCTACGACCTGTTCTCTCCATGAATGTTATATTCCATTTAGTATTTCTATGTTATATAGATAAATATAAATATGTATATAATGAATATATATCATATTTATATCATGTTTGAAATTATTGAAATAATTATATGATTATGAGGACCAAAAACATAACAAATTATGACACATATAAGTAAAGCAAAGTGGATATTACCCGAAGCCTAACCTTAACATGGAATTGATAATAAGTTGGTAATATATTGTCATAATAAATCCATATATGGTATTATATATTAAAATATTATTATTTAAAAAATCTATTATAAACTTATATTTATTATACGATAGTTTTTTACAAGTATGATGAGAGTCAATACATAAGTTAAGATAATTGGATCTCACATTTTATTTTCGGGAGATACATGCCATATTTCCCACTTTCTTATTTTGTGTAGTATATATACTAACCATGAATATATTATATTATTATTACCCTTAAATATATGTTTATTTCCATATCCATTTTAAGACCTCTCTTTCATGGAGATTGTTTCAAATGTTACCAAATCGGTGAAGTAGTTTTTCCCAATTTTCGTTCTTTGAGACACATGACATGAATTAAAAAAACAATGTTTTAAAAATGGTTTTTATAATTTTTTAAAGATGATATTTTAATCTAATTTTCAAGGAAAAAGTATTTCAAATTTTTTTTGGTTTTGAAATAATCCTTTATAAGTTTTCAAAGTGTCTTCAAATAATTGGTTTTCAAAAGGTTTTCATGTTTTCATTATAATATTTCAATGTGTTTTAAAAGAAATGGGTTTCAAAAAAAAATTAAAAATTTATTTTAATGTTTTAAATTAATATTTTAAAAAGGTTTTTTGTTTTCAAAATAAATTTTTAAAGAATAAATGATAACTTCCCAATGAAAAGTTTTTTTAAAAGATCTTTTCAAATTATTATTTATATAACATGACATCAATTCGTGTTACTCGTGTCTTTCAAGGGAAATAATACAAAGGTTCCATTAATATTATTTCTATTAATGGATTATGTTTTGATGACATGATGTTTATGAAACCTATTTATTTTCATGGGTTATATGATAATAAAATCCTTTCCTTTTCAAAGGTTATTATTTTGATAAAATAATTATGAAACATATCTCTTTTCTTTATGTAATGATATGATTAGATGTTTATGATATCCATTTCATTTCATGGGTTATGATATGATTGTTTATGATTTTTTGGAACATGTATGTATGATTTCATTATGAGATGGTTGATAACTATATCTCCCTCCAATGCATTTGGTATGATTTATATCTCATTAGATAATTATGGGAATCATGTCGATGGGATTGATCCACTATAGGAATATAGGGAAACCTGATCCATTAAAATAAATGGGATATGACAGGGGGAGGTGGTGTCTCCCACCCAGTAGGTATAGTACCCATGATGATGGGGAAACCCAATACACTATGGGAATATGGGGAAACATGATCCATTATAAGGAAAGGACTGTGATTATGGATGTTGGTGAGGCCCACCCAGTAGGTGTGGTCTCCATGAAATTGGGAATATAGGGATACCCGATCCACTATGGGAAGATGGGGAAACCTGGTCCACTATAGAAAGATGTGGAATCTTGATACATTTTAAATAATCGACTGTGAATGGTGAGGGTGGTGTGTATTGCCCGATAGGTGTAATCCCCATGATGTTCCCTGTTATGTTTTAAAAATATTCCTTGAATTATATGGAATGATATTACATGTTTTTGTGTATGAAAAATTCCATTTATTACTCCTATGTTATGATTCCATGGTTTAATATCTACATTACATTATGATTTATGACTTATGAACTGCTAATATTTATTCCATGATTCATGTTTATGATATTTTATATTCTTGGTATGTTCATATAATGTTATAATCATGTTCTTATATGATTATTCTCATATTTATTCTTAAATATCTCAATTGTTTACCCTTACTAAGCATTATTGATCACCCCTTTTTATTTTTCCTTCCCCAATATATAAAGATTTATTTTATGAATTATATTTAAAAGAAGGATGGTAGTCCTAGAGAAACTAGTCGGAGAAAATTTATCATACTCAGGTACTAGAATTTATGTTTTCATGTTACCAAATGCACTAAACTAATATATTCTTTGAGTGTTTGTTTGATTAATGTATTATGTATTATAAAATAATGATGGAATGTGTATGTAAATTAATCCCGGGTTTTTATATATCCTTCTCAAGATTTTATTCATAATTTTAATATCCTTAATTTATTCCACATGTACTCGAATAGTTTCAAAAAAATTATATTATACGATTAAAAAAGAAACATATTTTTTATCTTGATGTGTTTTCAGTTCATCGAACTAATTTTGAAATACTTGATGTTCAGCCTCCATTACTTTTTTATTGCTTTCATATATATTTAACTATTTATCCTACTTGGACTTGTTTATAGTACAACTCATAAACAAAAAATATATTTGATCAGATAAAGATGTTGTAAGAGTATTTTGATATTGAACATCTACATCATGAATTTTTCTATATGTTTCAGTCGTAGAGTGACCTACCACATAATTGACATGAATACCAAAATCTATGGAATATAGAACATCCATCCTAGTAAATCAAAGATGATATCACATTCTATTATTAAAAATCTGATAGTTTCTTTCATAAAATATGGTAACAACCCTAACATAAACTAAATTCTCCATTATAAGGGAGGAAAGATTTATCACCAATAAACTATTCCATTTGATAACACTTGTAGGACTCCAGAACACTCTGAGAGGAGATGAATGAATCTGAGTTTCAACTTTTTCTCTTAAATTAGGGTATCTTGTTCCCACATTGGTATGAACTTGTAAAACATGACTAAAGGAATTGTATAGTAATAAAACATTCACATACAGGGATACAACACAACCTTTTTACTTGGTTCTCTAATAAGGGCTAGTCCTAGGAGCCTAGAATAATAGTTTTTCAATCTTACCTAAATCCATTATACTTCATTAGTTATTGTGGATTATAGAATATCATACACAATAAGTATCTTCAAATAACACTAAATTTACAAGAATTTTAAGAATAGAATAGTTCCTCCCTTGGAACACTTCCTTGGACTCCCCCTAGTTCACTACCTTGGGAGAAGTCTTACTCAGTTTAACGACTTGAAGGTAGCATCAATAGTCTGAAATTTAAGTCTTTTTCCATTTCTAACACAAGTATTTTCTTACAATGATTTCCTAAGTTGAAGCACATAAAATAAGTGTTCACTTAAACCATATGTTCGACTATACTATTTTCAAATCATTGATCCTTAATGAATCCCCCTCTATGTATTAACATAATATTAGTGTTCATGAGCCCACAAAATTTCATAATGTTCCCAAACATTGTGAAGATATCATTCTTTGTGATGCTCCTGCCCTTTGTGAAGCTGCCAACTGTCTTACAACTCACAGTCTTTGTGAAACACCAATTATATGAAAAAACATCCTTTTCTGATATTCCTTGGCATTAATAAGTTTATATCCATTATTTTCACAATGCTTAATATCGTGAAGGATTCCTAATTTGAGACGATTTCCTGATTAGCTAGACCTTTTAAAAATCATAACAATTCAACATTTTCACCAATTATCTCCATGACAAATTAATTCAGTGTTGATTCCTCTTTATAGGAACTATCTTTCATGAATTTCTAATCTCCCATGAACCTTTTCATGAACCTCCAAATTCATGTTTGTTAAGCTACTTATCTTCGTGAAGCTCCACTGAAATTTAACCATTCACGATGATTCTTGTAGTCATGAAGATTTATTGTCACCCCATCAAAAAAATTCAAACCATCTCAGAGTCATAAATAACATTATCTTTCCTTCTCATCTTTATGATTCTTGTTCTTGATGCTCTACATCATTATGAAACTCAACCATCACAAAACCTAATATTTTCAAAACTCAGGAATTTACCATATTTGAGAAGTATCAATCCTAGAAAACCACCTTTCATGAAGCATGTTCATTCCTCATGAATTTGTGTCCAAAAAATTATCAAACACTGGGAAAAGACTCCACCTTCAACATTGAAGACGTCTTGCACTGTAAGATCACATTCCTTACAAATTCCTTGATCAGCCTAGTGTGGATTGAGAACAAACACAAAATAGACATCATTTATAGCTATGGAAGGCCTTGGTTACAAGAAATAAGACATATATAATGTGGGTAGTAAGGATAAGAAGTTGTTTTGGTACTTATTGGCTAACCCAAATGGTTTTTATGTTTTTATGAAATGATAAGAATAGGTACCCATTTATAAGTGTAGAAAGGGGAAACATTGTAATTTCCTAAAATAATTTTATAAAAAAATAAAAATAAAAATAACTCAGAATTTTTAATATTCAAATATAATATTTTTATGAGTTGAAATAATCTCTTTTTATTAAACATGGAAATGTGTTGACTATGATTTTTCTCTAATATTTTTTTTCGATCCATCATTATCCCTTTTCACACTTATTGTGACAACAAGGTTTTATACACTTTAAGGGTCATGATATTTAATATAAATTGAGAAAATTGATTATAAATGTACCATGGATGATATTTTAAATGACATCCAAATATGTTTCTAAATATAGGTTTTCTAGAAATTTTATATCATTTAATAAAATATTACGTTCATAAAGTATCCATAATTTTAATTTTTGAACGACTCATTTACGTTCCCTTTTATATCATAAAGAAAAAAAATTAAATTCATATTAAATATTTTAATTAATCCAGAAAATGTTATTTTTATACAGAAAAATCTTGGGTAACATTAATTATTTCAAATTATACTACTTTAAATATTTTTAATATAATTTATTTAATTTTTCCATTAATAGAATAATTACGGCGTCATCATTGAGTATGAATTAAAAGTAATTATTTCAACACAACAAAATTAAAATTAAAATACCATGATAAAGATAAATAATTTATATTTAAATATACTCTTTATAACTAAAAAAATCCTCAGGTTACCCATATATTAAAAATATTATATTTGTTAAAAATAAGACAAATGTTATTTACTTTTCTTTACCAAAAATATTATAACAATCGTAATCACATACATATGCTAAGAAAGTACATATAAACGAATATTGTATTATTATGGAAGAAATTTATTCATCCAATAAAATTAAAGAATGTTTTTGGGTCATTTTCTTGTCCTTTTAACTTTATTTTAACACATATTTACTTGATTTACCCTTTACGATATTAACAAAAATTACTATGGATACAATTCATATAGCCAAAAGTAAAAGGGAATTATTTCCCAAATTTGGAGCCCATTATTAAAAATAAGGAATATATTTTCAGCATTAAGAATATATAATTAGTAGAATTTAATTTATATTTAAAACTGAAAAACATGATGAAAACAAATTTTCAGAAAAAATCCCTTATAAAATATAAATTGTTTTTAAACTAAATTCAAGTATAAAATTCATATAAAACCCATAATTGGATTATTGTAAATAAAAATTAACTATTCTTTAAAAAATATTTAAAAAAGTAGAATTTTACTTTTTTACATACATTAAAAAAAATAATGTTTTCAATAAAAATTAGTATTCTTACCATACACTGAAAAATAAATTTTTTAAAAAAAATTCACATTTTCAGCATTGGAAAATTTTAATATGATAATTTAAAAAATTATATGTATTTTATCAAATATTTTTTAAAAAAATTCTATTAATGAATTATATTTTTTTCTTAGAAAAAATAAAAAAAAATTAAAGAAGTACTATCTTTAAAGAATAAAATGGATTTATATAACATTGAGTACTTATTTCCTTAACATCATTCAGTAAATTTGTATTGATTATAAACTATATGTATATATAATTAAAAAAATAGTTAATATTATTTATACTATCTAATTTAATTTCTAGGTTATAATAGTTATATTTAAATAGTAAAATTTTGTGGTTCAATTCTGGTCACTGTTGCGTATTTTGAATGATATCGAATATAGTCATTATTTTAAAATCTTGAGGAATTAAATTGTAACAAAATTTAATAAATTATAAACATTTTATTTGATCTATTTCTCAATGACTAAGGGTTTGACATGTGAAATTTCATTTGTCGAAACTCAAATCATAAAAATGGATAACGAAGCTTCCTCTTAAAAAGAGGGAAAGAGAAATATTATGGTCATCCAAAAAAACATAAAACTTGGTTTCCAAATATGATAAAATTTCTGGGAAGTGGAAAATTGGACAAGTAATAAAAGATAAATTTTCAAGGACCATTACATAGTGATAAATAACATGGTCATGTGAATTTTAATGTCCTTAAAATCATAAATTTTTTATTAGTGAAGAGACCATTGATTCATCAAAAATAAATTTAATAGGATAACATTTTTTCAATATCCTTTTACCTTTAGGTAAGGAATTACTTTACTTTTTATACTAATAACATAAGGAAATATACTTACTTTACAAGTATAATTACATAATTTAATCAGTTCCTACCACAATATCATTTCATTGCTCTATATAATGAGTATTTAAGATGAAATTTTCATGCATGAATCACTAGAATCAACTTCTAATGAATTTGATAATATCAAAAAATGATAAAAAATTATTCCCTATGTATTTAAACATTATTCACAACCAAAATGGTTATCATAAGGTAGAATAATTCACAAAATGAATAAACCGTCATATAATGAAATAATACATTAATCCCTAAAATTCAATAGTAATACCCAAAGTTCAATCTAAATCATTCCATATATAATTATTCATAAAATTATTTAGAAAATTCATGAATAATCATAAAAAAATATTAACATTATTTTATGACCCATTCTTTCAAGATTAATTTAACAATTATCTCTAATTAAATTAGTCATTCATAATGTCATGCGCTGAAAAATATATATACCCTAATCATCTAATCTCTATGATAGGATAATCATTTTCATAAATGAATAGAATCACCATAAATCCACATTAAGATAATATATTCTTCAAAAATATAATTAAACATTTACTCCCCAAAAGATACTTCTTGTTAAACCTATGTGTTATATATACTTTAACCCAATAATGCATCTCCCAAAATATAATTAGTCACCTTAAAATCACATCACTTAAAATATAAAAAGGCTCTATATGACATTTTAATTATGATAAAAAATATACTTATAAACAGAATATGGTATCCATAAATATTATGATAACAACGCATGAAAAAAAACTAATCTTAAATGAAATCCAAACCCTGCTCAGATACCAACCATAAAATCCCAGAACCCGTACACATGGATTTGGTTCTAGAAACATAATATTTATATTTTTGTATATGATATCGATTAATGTGACCACATTTTTCTATAAAACCATAAAAATAAAAATGAAATTTTGGATGACATATATACCAAAATACCTTTATGGTTTATATATTTACAGAATTTCAAAAAACTATTAACAACTAAAATTTATAAACAACTGCTTCATAATGATCTACGTTATCTATTATAAAATTCTCCATATATGAAATATTTCTAAGGGAAAATAACTTCTCATAAATCTATATTACCTGTGGAAAATTAAACTTAATAATGGAGAGATAAAATGATCAATAATGGTAAATATATGCATTAAACATTTAGTTCCATATGTGAGATTAATACGAGCATAATGGTATGATGAAATAATCATAGTACATGAGTATAAAAAATGTAATTTCTACCCATAAATACATAGATCATCAATAATAAAACATGAAATCAATCATTAACAAAGTAAATATTAATTGGAAGAAATCATAATGATCCAGGTGATGTCAATATTGATTAATAAACCAGGAAAAACCTATATCTTTTCTCCCATAACAACTAGAAAATATTTTTATTTAAATATAAGCTCATTATCATACATTTATAAATCATAATATTTTAAAAAAGCCATATAAATCATACATAAAACAATTATGAAAATTCGGACATAATTTCTATAACATTCTTTTCAATCACTCTTACAAATGGAATAACCATACGGTCAGATTCCATACCCAATGCATTGGATGGAAATAACATACTCACTCATAGTTAGTTATATCATTACCACCTTTCCTTGGTTTATAATGGAACCACACATGATCATAGAGAAATTCACAAAAAATTATAATGTAAATAAAGTACATAGGACATTAATTTCATCAAAAAATTCATAAAAAATCAATTCTTCCTTTCATATAATGATAACCCACGGAAAATAAACGGGTTCCATGAAAATATAATTGAGGAAATCATAATCCATATAGAGAAATATTGAGGATGGTATTAAAACAAAATATCCCTAGTTTATAATATGGAACATAAATTTTTATTGGAGTTGATGAATGGAAATACCATAAGAAGATCATATAAAACATTCTTGAGTAAAGTACCCTTTTCACATTGAAAATCACCATTAAAAACATAATATACCTAAAATATTGTGAATAATATTTTTTAAAAACCATAGAAGAATATAAATTAATATTCAAATAAATTAATGATCATGATAGTGGGGATTTTTATTCATGTTGTTAATGTTTTAAAAAAATATTCTTTTTAAACATTTTATAAAGGGAGTCTAAAGTGACCCATTTGGAAAAAATTCAAAATTTTCATTTTTAATTTTTTTCAAAATAAGTAAATAGATCATGTAAAATAGATTTATAAAATCATTTATATTTTAATAAAATATCATTTTTGAAAACATTTTAGTAAAAATGGACATGGAAGAGAGTGATTTATTATCTAAATGAAGATACAAGATCGATATCAGATACAAAGAAATTTAGTTATGTTTATTCAATAATTAAGGTAGAAAATGGAAATTAATCATGTGAAACACATTCATAAATATATTTTAATAAAATATTTTTGGATAAAGAAAATATGGGCATATAATTTCTTCTGAAAATAACCTCAAACATAAACAGTCCTGATAATAAAGAAGATTGTAACATAAAGCCTTCTTCACTTTGGTAACATTTCAATCATAAGACCCATGAAATAATATCATCAAATTAATCTATAGATTTCATGAACATAAATATGTTAATGTTTTATCATGTTAAAGTGGAATTATATACTCCTCATAAGAGATATATAGGTGCATATCATAAACATATATCCCAATGAAATATTATTTGAGATAAATAACCCACAAAATTCATATCTTGGAGATATTATGTTTAAAAATTTTAAATCAAAAACAAATAAGTTGAAATAAAAAATAAAAAAATAGATATAAATTCATAGATAATCATTAAATAACAATTTCATTAAAAGTGTTATAAACTTACGAAAGGATATTGATTTAAGAATCATTTTACTACTTGGTAGCATTCCAGCCAATTTCCCGTGGATGATGGAAATTAAATTACAACGAAAAATTACATAAAGTTTGAGGGATTAATGATATAACATTTAAAATGGGTATTATATACACCACATAAATGAATCTAGGTTCATAACATTGAAATATGCCTTAATGAATGCAAATTGAGATGAAATCCATTACCTTGAGATCAGACATGCTATATATGTCCTTTTAACACATGTATAGTAAAATCATATCAACTATTCGATTTATTAAGTACATTTTAAAATATTAATTTATTATTATAAATCCATTTATTTAATTTATTTTAATTCCTTAATTAATTAAGTATATGTTAGTTTTTTAGGATGTTTGGTTTATAATTTGAAAACAACTCTAGTGTGTTGACTGTGGTCAAATAGGTCATTATTCTATCAAATATAGAATAATAATAGTGAAAATGTTTTCCTTTTTGAAATAAATTATAATTTTTAAACATTTTTGTGAAAAATTAACTACTTTACAATAATAGGGATGGTAGATTGTATGTGTGCATGAGTAATGTTTCTATTTTTCAATGTTTATTATGGAAAGAAGGTAAATATTATTTTATATTTATAGAATTATAAATATATCATTAATACCAAATAATTTCTTTATAAATAAATACACACACACTTTTATATATATATATATATATCATAGATGTGATGAGGTGATGAAAAATTAATCACATCTCTTTGTGGATGTGGTGGTCCACACATATGCCCGAACGACATTATAATTTTTTATTGAATGGAAATATAAGAAATTAAATGATATTTTATATCATAACAATGATAAATATTTCATGAATATATTATATAAACATTAATTTCATAATTATAACCACCTATGAAAGGTGGTTACATAAAACAAATTACATCGATCTGCGAGTCAGTTTTCTGTTATACATTCAAATAATGAATTTATTTCCATTTTAATGGAGTTTTGAGATGGATACTAGTTCATAAAATGAAATAATTACATACTAGTAAATTTAACATACTGAATTTATTATCCCATCATGGTTTTAGAATATTTTAAGGATTTATAAGAAGAAATAAAACAAAAACACTTGGTTAAGAACTATACATATTCTTCTAACAACCTCCTTTGATTTACAAATTAAGCTCTCTAATGTCAGTATTATGACCAAAATAATACATAAATAATTTATATAATTATTTTATAAAGGTAAATGGGTTGGTATTGGATAAATAAAGTTACTCATGAGGTTTGAATAAACAAGAAGATGTTTCATTTTATAAGAGCATGGAGGGGAACTTGTTGAATTTCTTAATATATTAAATTAATATAAATTAATATTGATGAAAAAATAACTCCAAATTGATACTATTATAATATAAGATGATTAAGATTTGAAATAAATTTTTCAAATTGAATTTTTAAAAGTTTTGAATTTGTTTTTACACTTATCTTTTGGGTTTAACCCCCATTAACCCTTTTCATCCTTACCATTATAAGGATTTTTACACTTTGAGGGTCAGGATAGTTAATTTAAATGGAAAATGGATTATAATGGACCATGTATAATATTTCAAACCAAATCATAATCTATTTTTTGAATATAGGATTTTTAAGAATTTTATATCATTTAATAAGATAATATTTTCATAAAATATTAATAATGTCAATTTTTTAACTATTTATTTACTTTAACTTTTGTAAAATCATGAAAACAAATGAAATATTTAATTTTATCTAGAAAATTTTAGTACTATTTTTTTACTTTGACTTTTATAACATCACAAAAAAATGAAATCATTTTTTTTATGTATAAAATTATTACGTCACATTAAATATTTCAAATTATACTACTTTTAATATTTTTAATATCATTTATTTTAGTATTCTATTAATTGAATAATTTCTGCATTAGCATCTTGCAATCATTTAAGGTAATTATTAGTTAAATAAAAATAAAAATTATATATTACAATTATTAATATAACCAATTTATTTTTGAAAATAATATTTATAACTTTGAATATCCTCTAGTAATCCCAAAATTAAATATATTATATTTATTAAAAATGAAACTGTATAATTTTTTAGTATTCTTTACATAAAATATTATAATGGTAATAACAACATAAAAATGAAAAAATGTCATATAAACAAATATTTTATGATTTTGGATGAAACGAAATCATCAAATTAATGTAATTTAAGTGTTAGTGTCATTTTCTTGTCCTTTTAATATTACTTTTAACCCTTAATTACCTGGTTTATCCTTTACAATATTAATGAAAATTTCTATGGTTTCTATTCATAATTAACAAAAATAAATGGGAACTATTTTTCAAATTTATACCCCATAATTAAAAATATAGAATCCATTTTTCATGATTAAAAATATTTAAGTGTAATATTTTAATTTAAAATTAAACCAAAAAACGTGATGAAAAACGGCTTTTCAAAAAAAGTCTCTTCATAAATATGAATCGATTTTATACTAAATTAAAGCATAAAATTCATTTAAAAACCATAATTAGATAATTTTAAAATAAAATAAAGTAATTAAATTTTAAAAATAATACCAAATACCATTTTATTATGTAAATACGTTAAAATAGAATATAGTTTTCAATAAAAAATAGTATTTTTCACTATTCATTGAAAAATAAAACTTTTCAAAAAAAATCAAAATTTCAACATTGGATAATTTTTTATGATGATTTAAAATACGATGTTTATTTTATTAAATTAAATTTCTAAAATATATATAAATTAATTATATCATTTTCTTACAAAAAAAACATTTTTGATGAAAATATATATTTGAAGAATAAAATGGATTTACTAAAAATCGAATGCTTGTTTACTAAGAATTAATTAATAAATTTGTATTTATTAAAACCAACACACACACACACACGCACACACACACACACACATATATATATATATATATATTTCAAAAAGTGGTTAATCTTCTTTATACTTGGTGATTTAACTGATAGGTTGTGATGTTTAAATTTAAATAACAATATTTCGTGGTTCAATTATGCTATGTGTTATGTATTCTATATACTATATAAAATTTTCATTATTTTAAAATATCATGATATTACACATAAAAATATTTCATCATACCACTACTAGATATTTAGGCTATATCCACGGATCTATATCTATGGTTTTATTGGTCTGTTCAAATAGCCAGTTTGTAGCCACAATTTATTTAAAAAACTGCAACAACCTATTTTTTTCCATATGTGTCGGGATCCTCCTCCCTAGATTTTTGACCCTATTCCTTGCTCATCCTCTCTGCACCCTCCTCTCTACCGAATTCCTTCATTCCTCTTCACACCTCCCCTGATCCACAACCCTCCACCTCCCTTGACCACTTCGTGCCCCCCTCCTCAATGAATGTCGCCACTGCTCTCCGTACCCTCCTCCTAATCCAGCCAATGCCATTACTGATGGCCTCATCCTCTTCTAGTTGACACTATTCATGGAAGAATCTAATTCCCTCATACTTTACATTATCTCCTCCTCCCATGGCTGATGCTTTTCATGGAAGAATCCCCCGACACAGCCACCGAATGCAGCCACCCCGCCAATGGTTATCAAAGACAGCCAACCCACATCCTCGTCTGACGCGCCTTCGTTGCATCCATTACAGCTCCTTGGGATCCTCCTCCTCCTTTGACATGGGTATAATATAATTAATTTATTCTTAATTGAATAATACAATTGTTTTATTATTCTACCTTGGATCAAACCATTGGACCTTCTTCAATCAGATATCGTTCATTCCATTATAATTCTGTAGATTGATATGTTTAATTTACCACCAAGACTCCATATTAAATCCCCCTTAGTAATGATTTTCTAATTCTATAGGAACCATACCATATAGTGTAAGAAATCAATTTTTGGCATGATAAGTCAGTTTTTACATAAACACTTTTCAATTACAATGAAGGATACATCATAGAGAACATCTTCATAGTTTAATGGCATATATACTTGGTAAAAAACCTGATAATATAAATTCCCAAATCTTACTCTCCATGATTAAATTCCTTCTATGGTGTAGAATAATTCCTCTCCATCATTAATATGGTGTAGTAAAAATATCTACTGTGTAAATTCATCTAGAATTAAAAAACTGAATATTTCAAACTTCTAAATCCACACCACTCACATCTCATTGAATATAATCCATCATGGTCATTTCTAAATTTCCAGTAAGATTTAAAATAATTCTATCCATCTATGAAGTGTAACTTTCTATTCAATATTATAGACAAAAAATATTACTTATGTGCATTAAAAACACTATATTATGTGCTATGGATATAGTCTTGGGACATGGATTGTAATTCTCAAATACCATATAGATCTTTCATTTGGGTGACAGATGCTTTATTAACATGAAGATGAGATCAAATCACTATAAAATTATTTAGGTCACAACAAGTCCTGGTAGTCACCGTGCGACCCCACATAGAACAATTATCTATGGTAACAACCTATTCTATGTAAATTACTATTCCCTTGATTTGATTGATTATGTTAACTTCTATTTCTATCTTTCTTGTAAATATGGTTGAGATTGGTTATTCCTAAAAGTGGTGCCTTTCTCATACATTTGTGAAATGTTGGATTGTTTTTTTATTTCAACCACTACTGTTTCATTAATAGTGGGATTGGGATAAATATTTCATATCCCTTACATGTGAGGGAAGACCATACATGTTATAAAGAGAGTATTTTTATTTATAAAAAAGAAATGTTTCTTTGATTATGTTCCTCCATTATGTAATTAATTATTATTATTTAGTTTTTGAAATGTTATTCGTATATATTCCCAATTTTATTATTCGATTATGAGATTTATGAGATTACCATTGTTTGATATGTTTTTTAATTTTGGAACATTATTCTATGTCACTATGTTGATCCTATGGCCTAAAATGATATGAAAATTAGTTTTAATGAGACAAATGACTTGAGTTGACCTTGATAATATGTTTACTCTCTATATAGTGTGGGGAATACATTCGATTTTCATCATGAATATTGAGATGGAATATTTTTCACAGATATTTTTCATCACCCACATATTGTTTGATGTAATTCCAACCAATCCATGGAACATGATTCTCATGTAGACTTGGTGATGTTGGGAGTGGCCCCTAATTCCTAGTTATTTATTGTTTCTTTTAGAAGTGGGTCCTCATTCCCATTTTCACCAAGATGTTTTGTTATACTCCATGATTAAAAATCTACAATGGATTGAATTCCTTCAACACACTAAGGTATTTTGGTGTCCTTCTACACACTATGATTTATGATAATGTTTAAATTTTAAAAATGTCTCTAAATTTCAATAAATCATTGTATAATTTTCAGAAAACATCACAACTCAATGTGATTCCATTTAAACACTTCTAGGAATTGATTATTACAGTCCCTTTTATTTCATATAATCTATTTTACTATAATCAATCCTCATTCTTGGAATATATTTGTGACTATTCATGATTTTTTATATTTTAAAACATTTATGAATTTCCTAAACCATAATTTTAATATATTTATGATTTTTTTATTAACATGTTATTAATGATTACTTATTATGTTATGAAACAATAAATATAATTTTAATTTAATTTACTATAATATTTATTTGATGTATTTTTATATTCCATGGAATGGATAGATACTGGATGTACAACATTGATCAGATCATAGATGATTTTTAAAAGGAGTTATGATATTTTTTGGACTTTTCATTCTCTAATGATTCATATAGAGGACTGATTTGATGCCCATGATTTGATTTCATTAAGATAACATGGTTAACTTGTGAGTAAGTGAGTTACCATATCACTAAACATGGTTTCCAAAAATATTATCATGTGTGGCATCACAATGGATAAATGTTTCAAGTGGTGAATGAAATCGATTCAACGAAAAGCATTGGTATGAAAAATATGATTTCTGATCAGTTTTAGTTTTTTTCTAAATCCAACTCCTTATATAGAACATAGCAAGAGGAAATGAATACCAAAACACAGTTTTCTTCTATTAATATTTATTATGATGTTGAGATTGTTAGAAAGATGATGGACGATGTAAATACCCAAATAAATCTGGCATGTGGAAAATGAGAAAACATTAGTTTTTAATGTGATTATATCATGGGAAAAAGATTTATGTATGTATTAATACTTCGGTCAAATTTATCCTTAAAATTATTAAGGATTTACTAAATGATGATTCGTGTATTTCAGAAAATGATTACATGGCATCAAATGTGGTTGAAAAAATTGGATTTTCATATATTAAGATTCATTATTTCCCCAAATATTATTGTATAATCTAGAAGGAAAATGTATATTTGACTCATGGAAAATAGTGTGGCATATTGAGGTGGAAGACTAATAAAGATGAAACTCAATATTTTATACCATAGAATTGATGTGGCACGTCCCTTTAATTCATAGGCTTCAAAAACATTTTTATGTTAGAACAAATGGAAAGGAATATGATTTGGAATACAGATGAATGAAATAAGGATAATGATAAAATAGTGCATCCTACAGATGGCTTGTCTTGGACGATATTTGATAGGTTACATTGTGACATTTTAACTAACCCATGAAATGTTAGATTGGGATTATTCGGTGATAGTTTCATCCAATTTATACAAATTCATATTATACATAGTACTTGGCCTATTTTCATTCATATTTATTACATTTCTTCATGGATGTTTATAAAGAATCCATTTATTATCTTGAGTATATTGAAATCTGGACCTGGTGATCCTTAAAATGATATTGATATATACTTGCTTCCATTAATAGAGGAGTTAAAGGATATTTGGTTTGTTGGTGCATAAGCCTACAATGCATTCAATAAGGAGAAAATTATGATTCGTGTAACTATATTATGGATGATAAATGATTTCCCTAACTATGGAATGATGTCTGGTTGGAGTAATAATGGAAAATTATACTTCCCTATTTGTATGAAAAATACACATTATTGAAGATTAAAGTTTCAAAAAAAACTTTCATCTTCATAGGGCATCTTTTCTTTCTACTGATGGATCATCCCTATATGAAAAGTCGGAGATAGTTTGATAACGTCATTGTGACAGATGAGACACCTCAATGAATGTTAGGGAATAAAATTGTTAAATAACTTGATAATTTTAATTATGTTCTAGAAAAAATATAATCAAATATTACAAAGATAAAACATGTTAATTTGAATTACAATGAAAATTTGATAAAGAAAATCATATTCATTGAGTTTTTGTATTCGTTATTGAATTTATTGCATCATTGTTCAGATTTAATGCATATCGAGAAAATCATTTGTGAGATGTTACTTGATACTATTTTAAATCTTAAAGGAAAAAAAATATGATTTGTGGTCTCATCATGGTTTGATTGATTGGGGAATAAGATAAAGACTTCATCCTAAGTTAATTGACAAAAATAAGTGGAATGTTCATTTTTTTCCTATTATTTGATGAAAAATGTGGAGAGGAAACAATTTCTTTAGGTATGGGAAAGTTTAAGGTTCAAGATGGTTATTCAAGTTATATTTCAAAAAGGTTGAATACACAAGATGTCAATATAAAATCTCCTAAAACCCATGATTACCATTACTTGTTACATGAGTTTATTTCTATTTCCATTAGGCATTTACTTTCACATAATGTTAGTGTGGTTTTGATTATGTTATATTATTTTTACCAAGGTCATTATTAAAAAAGACTCAGAACAAGTTTTGTTCAACAATTTCATTGAGATACACTGATTATTCATTGTGACTTGGAGAAAAGTTTTTCACCATCACTTTTCACTTGTATGTTGCATTTGACTATGCATTTTCCCTCAGAAGTTCTTTTTGGTGGTCTTGTTTCAAGTCAGTGGATGTATCCTATAGAAAGAATTATGATTACATTGAAATACTATGTGAGATATAAATATCATCCCGAAGTCACCATTGTGAAGTTCTATTTTGCACAAGAATTCAAAGATTTATGTTCATCGTACATGCCTAACGTCACTATGAGATCTAATCAACTAATGATAATTAAAGATGAGAAATATGATCCCATTGAGCCTGAATTTACGTCACTTCCCCAAATAGGGGGATATTTGGATCGTACTCATTATGTACTTTAAGCAGGGAAGAGTGGGAAATGGCTCATCGTATAGTATTATTCAACAGTGGTGTTCCTGTTGATTATATCAACAAAGTAAACTAGTATATATTAATTTTTTCATTATGTGAATTCATTATACCTTATGACATTTTAATGATTTCATATATGTAGATAACATTTATAAATTTAAAAAAAGATACATTAATATCTATCTTTTAATAGGAAGGAAATGTCTGACAGTGAATAATTTTCTTATTTGTTAATGTCAAAGGTAATCTATTTATTTTCCTTCTTTTAATAACATAATCATATATATCTGATTAATATTTTATTATGGTATCTTTTAGGTTTTAACTCTACCAATGTTTATAGTATCATATGAAGTAAGAGCATTCTCTTTTTCCCACTCAATGTGGTACGTGATTGTAAGGCAATGGCTTTCAATAGATTTAAATTCATTATAAATAGATCTGAAAAAATTGCAATGCAACACGATGGTGTAATGATAACTGCCACAAAATATTGTAATTTGAGTGCATCAAAAATACAACCTTGATCAGATAATATATCATATTACAATTTTGTTTAAAGAATCATTTTATTATTTTACTATGCACATGGTCATGTCGTAATGGTGAAATAAAAGTGTTTTGATTCAATGACACAAGAAGTCATGCATATCGGTAACTATGTATTTAGAGTGATTGATATAAACCACCAGCTTCATACCATTAAACCTCATATTCTTACATTACAATCTAGACATGTGTTTTATCTAACTGGCCCATTACAACAACAATTTGGTGTTATTTTTGATGTAATTCCTAGACATATTTTTTATGAAGACCTGGATGAAAATGATGTTTTGGATGAAACTTTCGGTATTTATTTGAATGTTTCATTTGATGACACAATTGATTCAACTATTAGAACAAATTGTGAACCATAAATTGTCACAGAGAACACAGAGCGTTGACACAGTTGTAAGAATTTACCTGATATTATCACAATATTGTATGTTTTTTTTTAAATTTCATGGATGATATCAAATTAACTAGTATATTATACACCATTTTCAAATATAAATCTATTAGTGGTCTAACCAATTAATGTTTAAGAACAAGTCTATTAATTCTTTAAGATATACAAGTTTTGATATTTTATCAATATAAAATAGAACACATGGAAATGTATCTCAATGTTTTATGATAAAATTGTATCATTTAACATTTTTCATTATTTTAATTTATTTAAGAATATTATTTTATATTTCTAGGTCAAAATTTCTTAATATGATTATAATATAATAAATAGAAGAATATATAGAAATGAAAAATGTATGTCTCCTCTAGGAAACACTGTAAGTACAATTTATGTTTGAATATTATAGTCTTTCATATTATTTATCTTGTTATCATTCATTTATATTATCATATATTTTATTTTATTCTACATCATTGAGGAGACCGTTGGATTATGCTACTGAGGCTGATAGTATGGCGGGGGTATTGATTCTACAGTTCATCCTACCACTATGCTGCTTGAGTCCCCAGGAGGTCATCCTCTCATTATAACACCTCCATCTTATCCATACCCACCCTTTAAATATCCCTTTCTTCCCACACCCACATCAGATGGTAGTTCTCAGACTCACATCCCTTTTCGTTTTCTGTTCCCACCATCCACTTGACATGGCATTGCGCACCCATATATCCCACCACCATATCCATATTCACTCTAAAATGTACAGGGTTATCCATTGGGTTTTCATCCTCCATAATTACACTTATCATCATCTACTATACAATGTACTCCTTCTGTAGATATCCCACCTACCATAGAGGCTACTTCCCCTCTAGATGCAACGCTTCAAAGGTCAGTAGATCCCCCATTTATTGGTATGTATTTAAACATTATTGTTAGTGATTAATGATAAATTCATATATATTATTTTCTTCAATTTTTGTGATGATTACCTCCAACCTCTACCAAAATAGGAGGCCACATAAAAAATAGAGAATTTTGGAATTGACACATGAAAATTATGGTTGAATATAATGAGTAAAGTGATATAATTTAAAAAATGGTATAAAATATAAATACTTTAGAGGAACACTTTATAGACACAAAAATATCCTTCCGGTTCAACCAATGAGTTGGAGAGAAGTTTGAGAAAAAATATAAAAAAATTCTTGGGAAGAGATCTGGGTTGTTAATTTTAATCGCCATATATATATATATGTATATATATATATATATATATTAAATTACAATATTTTCATAACAATTATTTTTTCCATTGAAACTTCAATATATTTTTCATGATGGAAAAAATTCCAATGTTGCAAGGTTAATATATTTAGGTTAAATGTAGAGAGCCTACATGTATGACTTATATCTTGGTTGGAAAAAGGGAATCGGTATAGAGCTTGAAGAATTACTAGTGATTCATGATTGCCCAGCATCACAATACAAAGAGATGATCGGCTATTGGAAGAGTCCAGAGTTTAAGGTATTTTTTAAATTTATATAAATATTCATTTATTTATTTGAAAATGATTTTTAAATTATAATTTACCTGATTTATTAATGTTAATTAAATTATATTATTATTTTATTAAAGGATAAATCAGATTGAAGTAAAAGAAATAATAGTTCAATGAAATATGTTGTCTACCTCGGAAGACCAGTATCAAGATGGTACAATCATCCTTCGACATGACCATCATACCTCCTCACCAAAGCTACTCTGAGGCAGCCCCTCTACCACCTCTGGTGAACTTCTAATGGTATGTACTCCACTATTCTATTTTCTTTATTCTAATTTCTTTATACTATTAGTTTCTCCCCCTCAATTGTTTTATCTTTTAAATTTATTTTGTAGGTTAACTCATTCAGGTGCACATCTAATGATAGTCTCCATGAATTACATAATTACATATGGTTTTTTACCATTTGATCATGTTAATATTTATAATCATCGTGTATGTCATTGCGTAGGTGGGGTGAAAGGGGGAGGGTGCATGGGATCTGCAGGGGAATCGGTAGGGGGTATAGTGCAGGCGTTCTTCAGGGGAAGGGAGAGATAGTGGGGGGAGTCTACAGGGTTAGGGTGGAGGGTTCTGGTAGGGTTCAAGGGGGGGGGGTATGGGGTGAAAAGGGGTCTATAGGGGTAGGGGGTTTTGGTACAGGGGGTGGAAGTTCAGGGTGGTGTTCTAGTGTAGTGGGGTGGGGGGAGGATGGTGATGGGTGATGGGAAGCGGGAACAAGGGTATGTAGGAAAGGGGGATGGGGTGTGTAGAGGAGGGGGATGGGGGTGTGCAGGGGGTAGGGGAGGGGGTGAAAGTTAGGGTGTGTAGTGTTCATGGAGTGGGGCAGGGGGTGTACAGGATCCGAGGGTGAAAAATTAATTTCTTTGTAAAATCAAGTCTAATTGTGGATGACTACATTTATCATTATGGTATGATTTTTTGAGAAGGTTTTTCTATATTTATGCCTTTAAAATTGACTTTCATTGAAATTGAAAATGGTTTTTTTAAAGTAGATTCATACTCCGTAACAAATTTTTATTCATTTTTCATTAATATTTGTAATTTTCTATTAATTTCAATTCATATACAATGGAGGAATATATTCCAAAGACTGTTTCTTTAAAATATTTTTATTCCATGTGTTATATTTTATCATACATCCCAGTAATTTTGATCAATGAACACTATTAACTAGTATCTCCCTTGAGATAATATATTTCTAGTATAAACATTTACTTTTAATCACACCTTAAGATGATAAATATATTTTCAAGGGACTTAATCAATCGATCAACTACTACTAAATAAATAGTCTGACTAAATTATGGGGTATTATATCACATTAAGTGATTCAACATAGGGTACTCACACTATACAACAACATGTTGCTCCATTTGGGAAAGCTTATTGGTCTTAAACGGATTAATATTTACTAATATAGCCATAATCTTTTTAGATTCAATACCATATATATTCTCTTGTTCAGTATGGAAATTTCTACATTAACCATGACTGTTGATACAATTCATTCGTCTAGACACCATTTCTAAAAAATGGAATATAATGAATTATTTCATAACATTATGATTTTTAAATCACAATGTATAATTATAAATATAGTGTAACACTTAACATAAATTGAAATTTTATGCATTTTTTATCTCAGAATTATAGACATGGTTTCTTTGGGAATATATTTAAATCATAAAAATATTATTTAATCCTTAATAGTGGTTGGTAAATAAAATTTTAATTAACCAAACCATATCCTATGGGAATATTAAACTATGTGTACATTAAGGACACACTAATCATGAAATATAATTATGGCTTAGATATATTGAAACCAACTCTTTTAGGGGTTATTACCAATAGATTAATTTGTTTCAAAACTATATCCACTTATAATATCTATACAAGGATGTATTTCTATGGAAAACCACCTAATATGTACCTTAATAAACATTATATTGTTATACCACAGTTAGAAATATCATCAAATTATATCATTGGTTTATTTTCCTTAATCTATGTTGTCCTAAATCTAGTTTCCAAGGTTTCTAAAAAACTTTATATGATATAAACTGTAAAGAACCCAACTCTAGTAACCTAGAGTTGGTGGTTACTTTATTATATTTGCATATATACAAGGGGTAAAATCCCAAGTACCATTTATTTTAGTATTATTGGAGAGTAATATGCATGCATGATATACATTTTACATTGGGAATAAAATACAAATCATAATAATGGAAAAAATTAAGAATACTCAAATTTAATCAAAGATTTCTTTTATATATCCAAGGTTAAGGAAATAAACATATGGGGGAGATAAAATTCACAATAAGGGTTACATACATTGAAATAGATAAATAGTTAATAAGGCATACTCAATATGAAAAGTTAAATAATGAAAACACATGTTATTTAATTAATAACTTGAGCATGAAATTCATCCATGGATAATATGAATGAAATAATCTCATAGATAATAATAAATGAATTATAAATTAGGGAAATACATAATATTTGTTGTCATGATCTCTAAAATCATGATATATAACTATTGTCATGATCTTTTTCTGTGAAAGTTTAAAACTATGGGTACACCAAAAACCTATTTAATTTTTTCCAACTGATTTGTCTCATAAGACATGTCGATGAATTGAGGGGCTATATATAACAAGAACACACCAGTCATAACATGTCTGATGCATTCCTTATATATTGAATTATAAATTCAATTCATAAATACAGACCTATAAATAAATATCTATATTGAGTAAAGAATATGGATTTATCAAGATTTTCCATAGATAATCAAATATCTTTCTTAATAAGACCCCACTTGTAAGAATGGTATATAGTTAAGAAAATAATTATAACAATTATAAAAATAATATGGATATTTAAGAGAAATGTAATTTATAATTATCGAAAGAAAGTGAATGTTTCTAGATAAAGTTAATGACCAAAAAATTAATAAGGGATAAGAGATGACAATCAGTTCATCTAAAATATAGTTCTTTAACAAGTTTTTGTACATTTAAAAAATAATGAAAATATAATATTAAAAAAATTAAGTAATATTCTTTTTTAAACAATTTAAAACATGTATAAGAAGAAAATTTCCAAAAAATGGTTACGGTGGTGGGGAAGTCTGTTATCACTATATATGTTAAAAAACATTATTATTGACTTTTTTGTAAAGAAAGTAAACAAATGAACCTTTGAAAAAGTAGTTGAATAATTTCCTTAAAGCCTTTTTAAAAAATTAAATAACAACATAAAATTTTATTAATAAATCGATGGACTAAATAAACAAATCTTGTAAAATAATTTTAAAAATTATAGACATAGAATAAATAAATACCATATTAAAGGATAAATAAAATCATTTTTTATATTAAGCATTTCATTACTTGATTCATGTACCAAATACAAGATAATATGGAATACTATATGAGAAATAATTAAATATCTATAGGTTGATAAAGTTATTGGAACTTATAAAGTATATATGATAATATTCCTTAAATGAAAAATAATTAAAACCCAAAAGAAAGTGATATTTTAAGATATATTATTACCTTTTAGAGACTTCATTTAATAACCCCTTGAAATAATAAAATTGAATTAAAAATTTAATCATCATTAATAAATATTTATTCATGTTAAATATATCAAAGGTGTAGTATATACACAATATAAACGTGATTATGTGCATAATAACAACTATGACTCAATGTATGGAAAATTGAGACCAAATCCTTTACCTCACACTTCCCATTAGTTGTACATTATTTAACCTCCTATATAATACTTTTAAAAAAATCATTAATTTATAAAAAAACCATATTCATATTCATAATATCATATATGATACTATTATAACATCTTATCACCTGTATTCTAATAATATATCATTATTACCAGTGTTTTGTGTGTTAACTGATTTGTATTATCATGCATGTTTTATCATAGAAGTTCCTATTTTTATATATAAGATATAGTTACATTATATCTTAATATAAAATAATGTTATAAATATCATATTTATTTTTTATATTCATTTTTATTATCATTCCGTGAATGTTTTACATGATAAATGAATTGCATTGCTTTGTGGAGACGATAACCCATACATACACATGAGTGACAAAATCATTTATTTTATGGGTGATAGGGTATATAATTTCATGAAATTTTAAACTTATATAATCAATAATATCTCATAAATTTAATATATATTCATTGGTTCTATCATTATGACTATCCATGTGAGTCGATTATGGAAAAAAAATTACATCGGTTCGTGTGGTGGTAGTTCTCCCTACACAGGAGTGATGGTTTTATTTCCCATTTGATGGAGAAAAATATGGATAAATATTAAATCA
The DNA here is from genome assembly GCA_963277665.1 of Viscum album. Taxonomy (NCBI): domain Eukaryota; kingdom Viridiplantae; phylum Streptophyta; class Magnoliopsida; order Santalales; family Viscaceae; genus Viscum; species Viscum album. The sequence goes on along the minus strand of OY728147.1, from coordinate 1,946,933,357 downwards.
TAAACATAAATACATCTGATTATATTTGATATACTTATTTAATTATATTGTAATTGTTAATACATAATTGAATGTTGTTAAAGAAGAAGTAAAAAAGAAAGAGTCTTGGGAAGATAGTTAACTTCACTTAGAAGAGCCTCTTATGGATATATTATTAGAAACCTCAGGATTTGTATTTTTTTAAGAATAGTTATGAGAATATGGTTATTTTGTGTAAGAATTTATAATATTTCTAGAAATATTTCTGAAGTCGAGCGTGGATTCGGTGTGAGGTTCTGGGGACCAGAAAGACACATTGCAATGATATTAAAAATATTAAAACTATTTTATCACATCCAAACAGTTTAATTATAAACATGGAATAAATATCCATCGTAGTATTAGGTCAGAAATATAAGACCACATTTGAGTTTAAACATTGGTGTTTACCCTATGAACAACATAAAGCTTATCTATGTCGGGTTCTTGGTTCAGGGAGAGTTGGTGTGGTGTTAAATGGAGATTTATATAAGAACCCAGATCTTCTTTCTCAGGTATGTGACCCTTGTTTGATGTTTCTCATGGTGTTAAGGTTAAGTGTGGTGAATGAGAGAGTCGGGAGAACATTGAGTGAAGTTTTAAGGCAAAAGGTGAAGTATCAAGGGCGGCGCACAGTTTGTATAACTGTGCATCCAAACCGTCCGAAGTATATACTTAAGGTGGTAGCTCTCGCATGGTTGGCACACGGTTTGGGGAGACCGTGCGATGAAGCTGTGTGAGAGGGGTGGCCGAGGCAGTGGTTATCGCACAGTTTGTCTAACCGTGCGAGCAAACTGTCGGGGCACTTAAGTGGGATCCTAAAAAGTGGATCTCATCCGTTTTATCCCCTAAATGGATCATTTAAGATCTTATGTGGCCATAACTTGGGATTTTTCTTCTCCAAAGATCAAATAAGGTTCTACCATTGTTTCGAAGGTGATCTGAAGGCTTCGCTAGGAAAATTTAAGCCAGTTTCTTAAGGTATGTGATCGTTCTTCATCGTTCTTGTTCGGTTTTTTAGATCTACTTAGATCTACTTCTACTCTTCTCTCGGTTTCATTGATCTACACTCGTTATGGGTAGATCTAAGTGTATATATGACATGTTTGATGATTTTTTGTCTCAGTCTTGTTAGGAGAAGATATCTAAGGCGGTTTCTTGGAGAATGAACCTGGGTTTCTTGTGTGTTCTTCGTTTCTTGGGGTTTTTGTCAAAACCTTTGAGGTAGGTGGTTTGTGCCTTCCATTGAAAGTATTGAGTTATATGTGAAATTATACCCAATACCCTTGAATGGGGTATTGCGTAAATACTATTATAGCCCTATTTATTTCCTTCTTTGGTTGTATGCTAGAGTAGAGGATTTGGATTGTGTTTTGGGCTAATTGTTAGGCATTGGAAGTTTTTGCCATGAATGTTCTTTCCTGTCTGGACCGTTGGGTCTATATTACCTTTATGACTGCTATTTACATTCCCATGCCTAGTGTTGTAGGATGGGGTCACTATTGTTCTTTTATGCTGAGATTCTCTAGAATTCTAGCCAAGTAGTTCTTCAGGTTTACTTTGGATGATACACACGCTATACTCTTGTTGACTTACAAAGGGCTGTGAGAACCTTTTGTAGTAGACCATAGGGAGTACGAATCTAAGGGCTTCTCAAGAGTATCTTTATAATACGACGTGAGACCACAAGATGATTTCACGTTTAGTGCTTCCTCGGAGTGTCTATAGTTCCTCGACGCGGGCCACAGGGGGAATGAGATGTGGAGTTCTTCCCTGAAGTGCCATTAGTAAAATACGAGACTATAGGGGGAATTGACAGTGAGTGCTTCCCCAGAGAGTCTATTCTTTAGCTGAACCAGCAGGGTGATACTATATGTGCTTCCCAGAGGGTTGCTTATATATAATAGATAGGACCAGAGGGGATATGTTGTGAAAACTTCCCAGAGGGTTTCCTGTTTTTGTTACTTTCATTGAATATTTGTTTCCTGATAATTGTTTTTGTCGATTGTTTATGGTTGATTACTCTCCTATTTACTATTTACTGTACTTTTACCTATCATATATTCATTGACTGTAAGGCACAGATCTCATGGTGGTTGCCTCTACGATTTAGTCTCACACCCTGTTTGGTCCATGCTTTTGGGCCCAAATAGATTATATTCATATAGGTGTAGATAAAGGAAGGCACCCTTCAACTTCAGGTACATGATATGTTGTGGTGCTGGAGAGCATGGGACCATGTAGAGGCTTGCGATGTTGAGGAACTCTATATCTTATTTTCTTTTGTACTTTGGTTTAGTAATGTTGTATTCCAGCATTGTGGTTTTTTGCCTATTTTCCAAGATATACATGTACCATGAATCATTTATATATATGTTTTCTCCAGCTATTTATTCTTATAGTATTCAGTTGTTTACTTTGTATGGATTTTTACTTCTTCCGCTTTTTCATGTTACTTAATTCTGCTGTATACTCTTCTAATGAGGGCATAGTTTCCCAACTATCACACCCAAGGCCCTCACTGAAAGTTGGAAGCCTCTGGAATTCGGGGAAATGAACTTGAGGCCATGTTACCAACTAGGTATCGGGTGCCTCTAGGTGGCTTCCGAAACCAGGACATTACCAACCACTCGACACTTGTATCATACTACCCGTCTACCTGAAGATGTGTCTTGTTGCCTCGTATTACCGCATATAGACTCCCTATGGCGCTTCCTGCTGTCAGCTGGTGAATCACCAACTCTAGAAGAGGAACCACCCAGGCTCTCAGTTCTGGAATCTCTCAGATTGCGCTCTGCAATCAGCGCCTGGTTGATGATGGAAGTGATGGAATTCAACCTAATGATATTCACCTGTGATTGGGTCTCCCATCTGAGACTGTCCTAAAACTCCCTTTCCACGAAAAAACCCATCTCCACCCTGGAGTGGTGTGGAAAACAGAAGCTCATGGAAATGAGAGTAATACTCCATGACAGAAATAGTACCCTGCTCTAGGCTCATGAACTCGTGAGCTTGGTCGGCCCTCAAAATCTCCAGATAAATGTAGTCATAATAGAAGCACTGAAACTCCATTCATGCCATAACTTGCTGATGTCTTGATGCTAAAATCATTGTTGGGGACTAGAACGGCTATTGTACATCAGTGAAAGGAGTGGCCTCTCAAGGTCTGTGGGTGTCACTTCCTTTGGGGTCTTAATGTTCTGTAGAAGACTGGCTATGATGTCATTCTCGGAATGGATTGGCTAGTTCCCTTCTCGGTAGTCGTCGACTACTACCGCCAAAGGGTGAGTTTTATATCACCATAGGGTAGATTTTTTGTTCATATGGGAGATTGAGATGTCCAGGTGAGCAGAACGAGACCAGAGAATCATGGGTGACGAGATGTTACAGCCCAGATTGCTAGTCTTTATCTGGATGACCAGGGGACTTCACAATTAGACATTCCTCCAGTGGTGGATCATTTTATAGATTTCTTTCCATAGGAATTTTCAGGTTTTCCTCCAGAGTGTGAGGTAGACTTTTCTATTTATATTGTGACAGGAGCGGGACTGAAGTCCATTCCTCCTTATAGGATGGGTACACCTGAGTTGCAAGAGCTTAAGAAGTAGTTGGTGGAGTTGATAGGCGAAGGGTTTCATCTGACCCAGTACTTCTCCTTGGGGTTCACCTGTCCTGTTTGTATAGAAAGAAAATGGTACTCTTAATATTTTCATGGATTATCGAAAGTTGAACAATTTCACAATCAAGAACAGAGATCCCATGCTGAGGATTGATGATCTCTTTGATCAGCTTCAAGGAGCCAGGGTGTTCTTCTAGGTTGACTTGAGGTCTGGTTAACATCTACTACACATTACACCATCTGATATACCTCTCATAGCCTTCCGGAGCAAGTATAGTCTATACGAGTACTTGGTTATGTCGTTCAGTCTCACGAACACGCCAGTAGTTTTCATGGCACTAATGAACTGAGTGTTCCATCCATTCTTTGATTCCTTCGTGGTTGCTTTCATGGATGATATCTTGATGTACTCCCACACTCGACACGACCATGCCACACATCTTGAGATTGTTCTGAGTACACTAAGGAAGAATAAGTTATATGCTAAGCTCTCAAAATGCCACTTTTAGATGGATTAGATTCACTTATTAGGTCACGTATCTTAGAGATTGGAGTGTTAGTATACCCAATGAAACTGAGAGCAGTAGTTTCTTGGGAGCAGCCGAAGGATTTCTTTGAGGTACAGAGTTATCTAGGGCTGGTTGGATACTACAGACACATCATACTAGACTTTTCATTCTTAGTAGCGCCATAGACAGGCCTGACTAAGAAAGGTGAAAAGTTCATGTGGTCATATTCTTGTCAGTTAGCCTTTCAGGAACTATAAGGTAGGTTGACTTCTGCACCGATACTAGTCTCGATAGAATCGTTTATTGTGATGCTTCAGGTATCAGGCTGGGAGATGTGCTTATGCAGGGAGATGGAGTTGTTGCGTACGGGTCTTGGCAGTTGAGGCCACATGAGAGGAACTACCCGACTCATGATCTATAGTTAGCAGTTGTTGTCCATGAATTATGTTTTTGGATACATTACCTCTTGGGAGAGAATTTTATGGGTTTCACCGACCACAAAAGTCTCAAGTACATTTTCATTCACCATGATCTGAATTCGAGAAAACGAAGGTGGGTTGAGTACCTTCAGTCCCTCAACATTGAGATGGCCTATACCCGTGGGAAAGATAACATAGTGGGTGATGCGTTGAGCAGGGTAACTAAGATGCAGTTAGTTCAGGAGGCCAGTAGTGAGTGGCAGCTTATGGCTATATTCTCTGAGATTCATTTGGAGGTGTATGGTAGATAGCGGCAGACATTTCTATCTTCTATAGTTGTTACCTCTACCCTTCTTAGTCGGGTTCAGATGAGGCAGCTATCAGACATAGATGGCCTAGTCATGCAGGAGAGTGTGTCAGGAGAGGACCCCATTATAGGATTGACAGTAGGTGAGGATGAAATCTTGACTTTCTAGGGGCACGTATGGGTTACATTAGATATACACGAGGAGATGATGCAGGATTTTAATTCCTGAGTTTGGGAAGTTCATCCTGGTATCACCAAGATGCATCATGATCTACACCATCTGTATTGGTGGCCAGGTATGAAGAGGGGTGTTTCTGGTTTCTTCATGAGATTTTCTAGTTGTCAGTAGGTGAAGGCGGAACTTCAGCAACCAGCAGGTCTTTTGAAGCAGTTACCCATTCTTGAGTGGAAGTGGAACGACATCACGATGGTCTTTGTGACAGGGTTACCGAGATCCCCTCGAGGGAATGACGTAGTATGGGTTTTCATTGAAAGTCTTGTGATGTTCTCTCCCTTCTTGCCGATCAAGGAATCCTTCAGTGTTGATGAGTACGGTTGTACATCCGTGAAACTTATACGTCTGCATGGGTTTCCACACTCCTTCGTTTCAGACAGGGATGCTCGTTTTAATTCTCGGGTCTGGCGAGGGCTTCAGAAGGCAATGGGTACACAGGTACTTTGGAGTACAGCTTACCAAGCCCAGACAGATGGCCAGTATGAGTGTATGATTTAGGTGATTAGGGACATGCTCTGGGCATGCATCTTGGATTTTGGATGTTCTTGGTAGAAACATATACTCTTGTGGAGTTTTACTAAAAAAATATTTTTCAAAAAAACTCTTCAGATGTCACTTTATGAGGCGTTATATGGTAGGACATGCCGATCACCACTATGTTGGATGGTGGCAGGAGAGGCAGCTTTGCTGGGACATCGTCATCTTCAGGAAACCATATAGTAGATAGAGTTGTTTCGGAATAGGATGGCTATTGCACAGTCTCATCATAAGTCTTATGCTGATCAGTGGAGATGACCTCTAGAGTTCGAGGTTGGGGGTCAGGTTTTTCTACGTGTCGCACTGAGGTTGGGACATAGGAGGATTAAAAGACAGGGTAAGCTTTCACCGAGGTACTTAACATTATTTGAGGTGATGGAGAGAGTTGGGATGGTTGCCTGCAGTTGTAGTTACCTCATAGGTATTGGGATATGCATGATGTTTTTCACGTTTCTCGACTTCGACGCTACTTTTCATACCCATCTCATGTCTTTCAACCTGAGGAGGTTGAGCTCGAAAGGGATGTGTCATTCAAGGAGCATTCGATCTAGATTGTTGGTCGCAGTACAAATCTTCTTCATGGTCTGTCTGTTCCTCTGGTAAGGGTACAATGGAAGCACGGGCGAGTGCAAGACTAGACATGGGAGAGGGAGGCCGATGTATAGTCACAGTGTTCGGAGTTGTTCATTGTTTCTTATTATGAACCTTTCTAGGGAAATTCCGGGACGAATTTCTTTAAGGGGGGAATTTTGTAATACCATGGATCATCATTCGTAGGTATGTGACCCTTTTTTATGTTTTTCATGGTTTTAAGGTTAATGTTGGAAAATGGGGGAGTCGAGAGAACTTTTAGTGATTTTTTTAGGGAAAATGAGAAGTCGCACAGGCGGCGCACGATTTGTATAACCGTGCATCCAAATCGTGCATAGTAGATGTTTAAGGTAGTAGCTCCCACATGGTTGGTGCATGGATTACAGAAACCATATGATGAGGTCTTGCAAGATTGGTGGCTGAGGTAGTGGCTACCGCACTGTTAGTGCACGGTTTGTCTAACAGTGTGAGAAAACCATGCGGGCACATAAGTGAGATCCTAAAAAAGAGGATCTCAACTGTTTTAGCCTCTAAATGGCTCATTTAAGATCCTAAGAATCCATAACTCTAGATTTTTCGCCTGTTAAGGTCAAAGAAGGTTTTTCCATCATTCCGTAGGTGATCTCAAGGCTTCTCATGGAAAATCAATGATGTTTTCTTAAGGTATGTGATTGTTCTTCTTTTTTCAAGTTAGGTTTCATAGGTCTACTTATATCTACTTCTCCTCTACACTCGGATTCTTAGATCTACGCCGGTTATGGGTAGATCTAAGTGTATGGATGGCATGTTTGATGAGTTTTATTCTTGGTCTTGTTAGGAGAAGATATCTAAGGTGGGTTCTTGGAGAATCAACCTGGGTTTCTTATGTGTTCATCATTTGTTTGGGTTTTCGTCAAAACCATTAAGGTAGGTGGTTTGGGCCTTCCATTGAAATTCTTGAGTTATATGTGAAATTGTACCCAATACCCTTGAACGGGGTATTTCTTAATTACTGTTTTAGCCCTATTGATTTCCTGCTTTCCTTGTGTGCTAGAGTAGAGGATTTTGAATGTGTTTTGGGCTAATTGTTAGTCTTTGGAAGTGTTTTCCATGCATGTTCTTGCATGTATGGTCTGTTGGGTCTAGAATACCTTTCTGACTGTTGTTTACTTTCCCATGCCTAGCATTGTAGGATGGTGTGATTTTTGTTATTTTATACTAAGATGTTGTATAATGTTAGCCAAGTAGTTCTTGAGGTTTACTTTGGCTGATACGCATGCTATACTCTTGTTGACTTACATAGGGTCGTGATAACCTATTGTAGTATACCATAGGGATAATGGACGTAAGGGCTTCTCCAGAGTGTCTTTATAATATGATGTGAGACCGTAAGGGGAATTTATGTTGAGTGATTCCTCAGAGTGTATGTAGTTCCTCGACATGAGCCATAGGGAGAATGAGACATTCAGTGCTTCCCCAGAGTGCCTTTAGTACGATACGAGACTATAGGGGAATTTATGGTGAGTGCTTCCCCAGAGAGTTTATTCATTAGATAAACCAGAGGGGTGAGAATTTTTGTTCTTACCAGAGGGTTGCTTAAATATAAAAGGTAGGACCAGAGGGGATAGGATGTGAGAACTTCCCGGATAGATACATGTTTTTGTTACTTACTTTGGTTAGCTGTTTCATGATAATTGTTGTTGTGGATTTTTTATGGTTGAGTATCCTCATGTTTACTGTTTTCTGTACATTTACCTTCCATATATTCACTGACTATTTGGAACAGATCTCATGGTGGTTGCCTACTAGGTTTTAGTCTCACACCCTGTTTGGGCCATACTTTTGGGCCAAAAAAGATTATATTGTTGCAGGAATAGATAAGGGCAAGCGCCCTTCTACTTCAGGTACTTTATATGCTATAGAGCTGGAGAGCATGGGACCAAGCTGAGGCTTGCGATGCTGAGGAGCTGTTTATATTGTTTTCATTTGTACTTTTGTTTAGTACTGTTGTATTACATCATTTTGGTTTTTTGTCTATTTTCCTAGACATATATGTACCATGCATCATCAATATATATGTATTCTCCAGCTGTTTATTCTTTTAGTCTTCCACTATATACTTTGTATGGATTGTTACTGCTTCTGTTATTGCATGTTATTTACTCCCGATGTATAATCTGCCAATGAGGGCTTAGTTTCCCCACTATCATACCCAAGGCCCTCGCTGCTAGTCGGATGCCTCTGGCGTTTATGGAAATGAACTTGAGGCCATATGACCAGCCAGTTACGAGGCACCTCTAGGTGGCTTCCGGAACCGGGACGTTACAAGTTATTAATTTAATGAAAATAAATTAATAACCCTTCCCCATTTGGGTCTCATAAATGGTAGGGGAAGAGGAGACCCACCCCCCCATTGTGTGAAAGATGACCCAAGGCCAAAAAAAGGAGATAAGGTTCCATCAATCCCCATTTCTAATGTTGATCATCCCCAGATCAAGCTGCAGCGGCTTCAAAGTGTCGTTTTGAACCCAGTGCTTTGGTGTTTCACTACAAGGTACGTGGATATATGTATTAAGTTGTAGTACCCCATTTTATGATTTTTTTTATGTTTTTAGAGACATTTACAACTGCTACAGATCTCCTAGGGGTGGATATATGGGTTTTAGATTAATTAGGGTGTATTTGATGGATTGCATATAATTCCCATTCAGAATTTCCAATCACACGACATGTAGTTCTAGAGAACATGCCATTTTTTCTTCCCTTTGGAAGAAGATAAAATTTTGGGGACTATATGATATGTACTATGAGTATACACCTAGTAGTGAACAAAGGTCATGTGGTTGATGGAAATGGACATACAGTCCGTGTCAAGGGACATTTCCATGTAGACGTAAATGACCTAAGAACACTGACACAAGGTGTCGTATATGGCCACGAGCCGAGGACATAGGCAAGTGGATAGTTATACATGACACATCGTTTATTGGGGGTATACACCATGTTGGGGACACGAATGCATGACCCTTGTGGGGAAGGACACAGCTAGGGCCAATGTAAGGCGAGGCACGTCGTGCACAATGTACATGCCTTGTATGCTCACATGGACAACCAAGCTATGTGGAAGAGGACACAACCAGATGTCTATGTAGGGTGACAGGACATGTGGACCTCAGTACACACCATGTAATTTTCTTGGGAACTTCCAATAATCATATCTCCTTTATTGGGAATCAGATTGAGACCTATGAGTAGCCTATCAAGAGCAATTTTCCATTTAGAATGCAATGGTAGCCTTCATAGTGTCTAGTGATCTATAGAGTGGTGTGATTCAATCATGACCCAAAAATGTGGTGCTTGACCATGCGTAGTGATCAAGGTGGATTAGTGGATAGATGGAAAGGTTGGTACGCTTGTAACCTCATAATGCTGGTTCCCTGGACTCTTTAGGCTGATAGAACAATGATCCCCTACTATCAGTTTATGAGTCCCCTGCTCATGGTAGTGTTGCAACGTGTGGAATGACAAGCATGGAACTCCATTAAATGACACTTGAGTGATGCAGGATATTGTTTTGGTTTACCAGATTGAGATGATGGTACTGGTACTCCCCTGATATATCAGGGTGTAGGTTTCCCTTACCTCTCAGACTGATGGAGATAGAAGTTCTGTATAGTGGGTGTGGGTCCTCTACCAATGGAGTGGTTATATCAAGGTTGGTACTCACCTATTGTACCATGGTGAGGGTTCCGAATATCATTTTATTATATGGAGATAGATCTCCCTTTTCATATTAGGGGGTGGACCCTCTATACTCATTGTACGTATAGAGTCTTTACTCCCCTATCATATTAGGGTGAAGATCCTCTATCCATAGAGTTGATACCCCCTTTTGTACAAAGTCGCATATCCTCCATATGATATGCTCAGATAGAGTCGGTACTACCCGAACATATTAGGGTGTGCTTCCTCTATTCCATGATAAGTACTCCCATATTGTTCTAGGGTGTGGTTCCCCCATTGTGATTATACAAGTTGGGATAAAACTACCCCACACACATGATGTAGGTCCTCTATCTAAAGAGTGGTACTCCCCCATCATCGAGTATTTGTGGGGAGTAGGTCCTCTATAAGATTTGGTGCTCCCTTAGCTATGGAGTATAGTTGTGAGGAGAGGGCCCCTCCACTTATTATGCATGACACCAAGTTAAGAGGTAGTGCTCCCTCGGAATATTGAGGTGTGGGCCTCTCCATATATGCTTCACATAGGTTTGTTAGGATGGTAAAGAGTTAGTACTCCCTCGACTATGAGGAAGTTGTTAGGTGTTGGTCTCTCTTTACTCTCTTTAGATAAGATCCATGTGGTTCCTGGTCCGGAGTAGTTTTCCATTGAATGTGTGCAGTGGTGGGGGTGGGCCATTCTTCTTGGGTTACTATGAGCTTTTGTGGGGCGCAAGATACTGGTGATTGACCTCTAGTTATGGGAAGTAGATTTATACCTAGAGAGTTTTTCACGAAGGAAAATATCTCTTGGATGAGTGAAATTTGGGATATAAGGTTTTATGGAGTGAGTTATCTAGGATGAGTGTGACCTATGAGCCTCGATTAGAATCTTATGTATGTAAATGAGGTCGAAACCTCACAATACATAGAGACTTGGAAGAATATATCTTAGTGATTCTGGGAGTCCTTGAAGTTTTGTCACATATCTTGGTCAACACGCCTTGTAGAATGAGATGGTTAGTCATGTATATCCCAGGAGTGGTCGAGAGGGAGTTTCTTGTTCTATCTCTATTAGGTTCCCTTTTGTTTGGGTTGAGAGGACTGTTTCATTTCAGTCCCTCACTATTAGTTTGGGTTTTTAGAGTTACTATTGGGCATTGTTATACTCACCCCTCTATGGGTTCTTCCCACATATGTTGTGTGTTGTGAAGATGAAAATCTTTTTGACTGAGTCCTTGGAGGACCTGGTGCAAGAGGATCTTTGCGAGGTAGACGGACCAAGGTGTTTAATGGATCTCAAGTGAAGTGTATTCCAATTATTTAATTTGATAGAAATACTTTTTATATGGGTATGTTGGATACTTTTATATGCTTAGGAGTGCTTTTATTTTTCACTTTTTGTACTTTTTTTACATCATCTATACTCTGATGGTGGGATAAATGTATGAATTTGTTTTTGGGATCAGTTTTATTATCTCTACACTATGTCATGGAGATGTATATGGGTACATGAATATATTCACCATAATATAAGGCCTCCCATATGTGTGATATTCATAATCAAAACTAATTCCCAGCCACTAGTATATTGGAGGCTGGATTGGTGTAGTCGTTGGTCGGTCCCCAGTGGGTCGGGTCATGACAGAGCGATATCAGAGCAGTAGGTTCTACATTAGGACAGTATTCTGAGATATTGGATTAGGATATATGGAGATAGTGTTAAGGTGTATCAACTTTTTATTTTAGGTCATGAACTCTAGTGTTGGTCCATTGGTTACTGTATCCATTCACCAGAACTCTGATAACCTACTAGTTGAATTTGTATATTTGGGCACTAGTTGTAGGGAAAACATTGGTACATACATCACATAGGATTGGGTTGTGGGATCCATGTTCTTCTTGAGTAAGCTCCCTATATATAATCATTTACCATGGCATATCTTGATATTTTTTTGTATACCACCTTGATGAAAACCAGATATGGAACCAAAGAGGGATAATGATTGTGATCCACCTAGTGATGATTCTTAATTCCTAGGAATTTTGAATAAGGTAGTACCTCCAGGTGGTCTTCCAATTGATCCATCGCCCATTGAGCAGCAGGTTGTGTTGGAAATTTTGGTTAATAATGTGTGCAGGATGATTGCGCTATATCAGTTTCATAGGTAGATACCTCCAAGGTCTCTGGATAAGTCGAACCCCCAGGTAGTTGATGACAATATTGAAGTACTTACACAAAATTTCCACCTTTTGAAGACACCTACTGATTAGATGGTGGTCCTAACAGTGATCCTTATATAGGGTTTATCCAAGTGATGGTGGATTCTGGAAATATAAACCCATAATGAGATGGTTCTCACTTGGATGATGTTTGAGGACCTCTTTAGGGATGAATTTTATCCAACCATGTTAGGTTCAGTGTGTATCGGGGAGCTTTTGTAGCTTCAGAATGGTAGCATGTCCATGAAAGAGTACTCAGTGAAGTTCATATACCTTTCATGATACTCCCTGGATATAATTTGGGATTCATTTGACTAGTCATGGACCTTTGAGAAGGGCCTCTACAGATACATCCAAGCAGGTATGGTCTCCTGTACATTCCCTCTTATGTAGGGGTTATAGAGTGAGATATAGTGATAGATATCCTCTTAGAAGATGGTTAAGAGGATGAAGTTGGCAATGATGATCTTGGTGTTGACATATTTACAGAAGTTGGCATATGATAGTTGGTTGGGTCACAACACAATAGGAACACACATGCCCATACTTTGACACAAGAGTGTACAACAAAGGAGTTACATTGAGGATATGGTCAGTTGTAGGAGAAGTGGTGTTACACTTGTGCACATTAGGTAAATATTATGTCGGATTTTATGAACTGTCATGTTGTGGAGAGAGAGACAGTCGATTGACCACCTAGTTCATGGTTGCTTCTGGAGCATGGATTTCTGTGTGATGGAGGATGTGTAGGATGAGTGGGGAGAGTAGTATGTGGTTTAAAGTCCAAGAGGATTTAACCAACACCACTTGGTGGTATTCTCTTGGCTTCGAGAGCTGGAGGATGGGGGTGAGGATAGTTGTTGGCCATAGAGGCCTATGAAATGGAGGCTCTACGGGTGATTAGAGGTACGCTCTCTATCCTATCTAATTATTGAAGTAGTATTGTTAGACACTATTGAGAGGTACTCTATTATTACCACTTCATTCTTGATATTTATCCATGGTGATGTGGGGTGTTTTTAGAGTCTTGTTATGGTTATTTCTAATGTTTCATCGGACTCACAAGAAAGAGGGACACTACCCTCACTGAGAAAAATTTATGCGACCTGATAGAAAACTATACAGGTGAGTAAGTGTCTCCCAATGTGGATAGTTTTAAGTTGTGTTGGATGAGTATCTTTGACTTGTGTGTTTAGGGAAGGGTTATGTGTTGGTGTGTACTTGTTATACAAGCTCATTTGTGGGTAGTTACAATTGACTTTTATTATATGGCTAGTATAACCCATAAAGTTATAATGCTATAAGATTTGGGTTTCCTAATATAGTGAAGGATATATGGATTTTCACTTAAGGAAGTTCCGCGTTTATCTCCCCCACTGAGTGTAGTATTATTCTTAGACTGGAACCTTGGTAATAGCCCAATATTTGCATCGTCATGTCGAATGACTCCCATAGAGCTTCATAAATTGTGGGGTAGTTGTTGGTTTATAGATAAAGGGACTAATAAGACCCAATGTGTGGAATTAGGAAGATGTATATTGTTTATTAGTTCCCTTGTGCCCTCGGTGTTAGAGTTATATGTGATACACTTTAGGTTTCCATGGTTTAGTTCATCCAGGAGAATATGAGGACTACCATGTTACATCAGTTACTACATCAGGTCAGTGATGTGGTGTGCCACAAGAACTTGTGACTCTAGATAGGCTTGGTTCATGGTGTTTTCACCTATTGTAGATAAAAAAAGATGTGCCTTATTTGTTTCATGATGTTTACTGAGTTTTAGATGGACATTGGGTTTATTTTTTCAATTTTGGATCCCTGAGTGAATTCTTGTTGCCCGAAAAAGAACCCTTTTTATGTGATCATTGGAATGGCAGTATCATTTGAGAGCTCAGTGTTGCTTCTTTTCATAAGCTTTTTCTATTCAAGAATTAAAATACTTATACTGGGGAGAGTGTAGCGACTCCAGTTTTCCCTTTAATACTTTAGAATATTTCTTGGTATATTTAAGAAGGTGAACATTGAGTCGGTGTGGGATTCTAGGGCCCAAAGAGCCTCAGTTTGGTTATATTAAAAATATAAAATATATCTGACATGCACACACAATTTCATTGAAAAAGTCGAATAAGTACCAATCTATGTCACATATCATAAATCTGATAGTTAAATTGAGTTCAAAACATGGTTTTTACCCTATGCATGACTTAAAAGTTTTCTACATCGGTTTCTCAATTTGGAGAAAGTTGGTGGGGTGTTAAATTGAGAGTTATTAATTTAATCGAATTTAATTAATAACCCTCCCCATCTAGGTCATTCACAAAAATGTAGAGGAGTATCCCACCCTTTTCATGATGGATGATCCAATGTTTAATCAAGGATAGGAGGTGCCTCCAATCCACATTTTTGATGTTGATCATCACCAGATCAAGCAGTAGTGGCTTTTAAGCAATATTTTGAGTGTTAATCTCCAATGTTTCTCCACAAGGTATGTAAATATTTGTATTAATTCACGAATCCACTTTTTATGCGTTGTTTGAGGTTTCTAGAGACCTTTTACCACTCCTAGAGATCCCATGGGGTTAGATCTATGGGTTTTAGATAAAATTAGGGTGTGTTAGGTGGCTCATAGGGAATTACAATTTAGAATTCCAGATCACACAATTTATAGTGAAGGTTCACATGATGTATGTTCTTACCATTTTTGAAAGATGAAACTTCATGGACTACATGCCATATAATATAGGTACATTCCATTTAGTGAACCAAGGTCATGTGGTCCAGGGACATGTCCTCACATGCAGTGTCAAGGGACATGGATGTGTGGAAGTACATGACATGAGGAAATGTATATAGGGTGTTGTAAATAGGAATTTTATGAGGAAATGGATAAGTTGGAGGTTATCTATGTCACATAGTGTACCAGGGGTACACGCCCTGTTGTGGACATAGATGGTCGATCCATGTGGGGATGGACACATATAGGGAACATGTGAGGTGAGGCGGGCCATGTTCAATGTGTAACACTATGTAAACTCACATGGACATACAATCCATGTAATAGAGGATATAGCTACATGTCTATGTGGTATCACATGCAATGTGGACCCTAGTACATTCCATGTAATTTTCTTTGTAACATCCACCAAGTGTATTTCCTTTCTTAGTACTTGGATTCAGGCTTGTGAGTAGCCTATACTAATTATCTTTCCACATAGAACATGATGGTAGATTTCATGGTGTATTATGAGATATATTGTTTCATGATTTAAGAATTTAGAAAAAGTAGTACTGCTTGACCATGGGTACTAATCAGGGTGGATCACTGGAGAGATTGCAGGGTCAGTACCCTTCATTATTAGCTCAGGATGTCGGTCCCTTAGAGTCTTTATATCAGTATATTCTTTCTCCCCTACCATCAAGGAATAGTTCACCTACCCATGGTAGTGTTATGATGTGTGTCATTATGATAATGATTCTTCTTTTAGTGATTCTTGACTGATTTTGGGGATCGTTTTGGTTTACCATAGAAAGATGTTGGAACTTGAACTCCCCTAACATATCAAGGAGTGGATTTCCCTTACCCCTCAGATATGTAGACATAGAACTCCCCCAAAATGGGTATGGGTCCCTTAAAAAGTAATTATTTCTCCTGGGGTTGGTAATCCACTTTTTAACTGAGGTGTAGGTTCCTCATATCATTTTTTAGATGGAGACTGAGCTCCCATGTCACATCAGGTTGTGATAACTTTATACTCAATGTATATATGGATTCGGTACTCACCTGTCATACTAAGGTGGGGATCCTCTATCTATGGAGTAGGTACTCCCCTATCATACAAGGTCTTGGTTCATCCATATGTGATTTTTTGATGGAGTTAGTACAAATCGAGCCCCACTCACCTGGTGACTCTCCTCTCCACTCTCACCATCACCTTTTCTCCAAGGGTTTCATGGCTCTCCTCAGTAGTGATGAATCATCACCCTTTCTCCTACTTCATTTTTCATACTTTTTTCTGATTTATTATTAATTTTCTTGTTTTATAGTGGGTAATTCTACTTGGGGATTATTCTTAGGTTATCTTTGATATGTGATTTCTTCTACTGTACTTTTGGATATCTTGTTGATGATTGTGTGCTTGTGATTCCCTCAGCCATTGAAAACCTGCTTTGACCTCACGATCCTCTGTAAAAATCCATGTCAAAGCTGGTGCACTAGGAACAAAGTGCTTTTGGGAGAGATGGTTTGGCAGTTGATGAGTATTCCAGTGCTACCATGGTCATCATGTTCTAGAAGCTTCTAGTTCTCTACTCAATAGTCGTTGGCTTCGTTTGGAGCCCACAACCACTCAGATTCCTTCTCTAACCTCACATTACCTTGTTCCTCTCACTTTTGGACTAGGTGTGGTAGTGACATTGTTGTTTTGGTATATGTCGATAAGTATCCTTTGGTGCTCCAGGTGAGTCCTGAATCAGTTTTCTCCTATGAAGATGGCAACTGGTTTGTTTGATCTAGTCAGTGTTTCTTATTCAAATGAATCATTGACGTTTTGGTATTATTTTATGTGATTGATGGATTCATTTAACCCTAATTTAGAGATGATTTCATTTTATGTTTCTGGATTCAATGGTTTTTATGATATGGTAATGGGCGTCAGCATCAAAGTTCAAAGAAGGTGAACTGATGAGAGTGTTGGTTTTTTATGTGATGGAAACTGAGTTGGGATGATCTCTAACATGGTACTTACCGGCGATATGGGGACATCAGTGGGTGCGGCTCTAGGAATCTTGCAGCTCAAGTTAACATCACCCGAGGATTGGATACACATGTATTTTTTTTTTAATTTCAAACTAGGATAGGTGGAATTGTCGTATGATGACTTTATATAGGTGGTTTTGGTTATATTTTATTGTTTCATGTTTTTTAATTTCTGTAATCTTGTTTGCAGTTTGGTTTGAACCTTCTTTGTGAGGTTCCCACATATTAGTAAAGTGGTTTTGAAAAATACAACAAAATGGACTTGGAAGATTAATTTAGTATGTCTGGGTTATATTATGGTGTGGCTCCTCTATTTCAGGGCTGGTACTCCCGTTTCATGCTAGGTTGAAGGTCCCTCATTGCGATCATATAGGTTGTTGGGACCATGTTGGATGATGTTGTTTTTTGGATGCATGATGTATTGCCTTTTTTTGTCATGTATCTTTGAGAAGAAAGGAAATCAGTTCAATTTGTATAAGTAGGTGAGGAATGGTAGTAATATTTCAATACTATCCATAGTAAATCATACTAATCTTTGTTGATTCTTATTTCACAAAGATGATATGTTTCTTGGAGAACTTGTGATGCAAGCTTTATGATGGAAAGGGGGAGAAAACATGTGGTCAAACAGTATAGTTGGGGGAAAATTTTGAGAAGTGTATTTCCTTGAAGATATCATCAATATATGTAAAATTAATTTATATTGGGAAGATAGCCTTTATAAAGAGTGTTTCGAAGAGGAATAGAGAAATTTGATAGTGTTCTCTGTGACTACGACGAGCTTCACAAATGGCAGAGATGAAGAGATTTGAAAAATGAGAATTGTGGTGGTAAAGATCATTGCGATTGGAGAATTGTTGCAGCACAAAATATTTGATGGAATGATTCATAGTTACGATGAGCTTTTTAAATCCGAAAAATACCCATGGTTCTTTGTGAAATAGAGTGAATTTCGGTAGAAATTTCGGAGCTCTATGATTTGGTAATGATGTGGCACAGAGGTGGCTGTAAGGTTCTAGAGTTGGTGGGAAACACCTATAAATATACCTTTAAACCAATAGAAAAGAATAGAGACTTAACGAGAATTTTAGATCTCTTGAATTGTGAAGAAGGATTGCAGAGAAAGAAAGATATGGGAAGATTGTGAGATCCAAAAAGGAAAGAAGGTTCATGGTGAGCCGTTGAGATTTGACAAAGAAGTGACCTTCTAAAAAATGATTATGCAATCCAAGAAATATTGAGCTCAATGATCTAGTGAGTTTTGCAAACTAGAGATCATTGAGAGCTACAATTTTCAACGAAGCTCGGAGCTTTGCGAAGGAGCTCTACGAATGAGCTCTGCGAGCTAATGATTCGAGTACACAAATTAAGTGAGAAGTGATTTCAAGTGAATCAAGATATGACTGGGGTATAATACTAAGTAATATTACAAAGTCTAGGTAGTTCCTATCAGCTTCTAGATGGGAAATCGAAGAGTTGTTTTCAAATATCATATTTGTGAAAGTTTTTTTAGAGGCATAGAGATATTCCTTTACCATATTAGTGCAAAGAGGGTGCACACACACTTGAGGATTATCTCCCAAGTGCTACACGTGTGTAAGGGTATATCCTTCTCGTTTTATTCCACATCAAAGGATACTTTATAGGTATAGATGGAACTTCCCTATACACAAGGTGAGAGTCCTCTCTCTATGGAATGGTACATCCCTGTCTTTGAGTAACAGCGGTGATTTTGTCCTCCATGGGATTTCGTTCTCCCTCAGTTGTGGAACATAATTTTTAAGACTGTTCCCCTTCACTAGTTATGCATGAAATGTCAGTAGGATTTTTTTTATACCTCGGCATAGTGAGGTGAAGGACTCTCCCTTCAAGTGCCATAGAGGTTTCATAGGATGGTTAGGAGTTATTACTCCCTCAGCTATGGGGAAGAGGAAAGTTGAGGGTTACTTATTACCCTTTTTATAGAGGATACAGAAGGTTTATGGTTTGGATCAGTGCTCCCCTGACTGTGTGTAGTAGTGACGGGTGGGCCTCTCCATGTAGGATCCTATGAGCTTGTGTGGAGCATAAGACAGTGGTGATTGGACATATGGTGTTAGGCACTAGCGTTATACCTAGAGAGCTATTCCCAATTGATCATATCTATCGGATGAGTTCCATATAGGATGTCAAGGATCATGGAGTGAGTTCTCTTATATGAGCATTACCATTGAGCC